>CM055331.1:6572283-6648320 GCA_029228605.1 Salix koriyanagi | reverse complement strand
AACTAGCGTAAAATTCGTAACCGTATAAGTGTACTCGATCGGGATAATTATATTTGTACGTAAGTATATAGTATATAGGGTATGTACGCGATGATCTCGTAACCAAGTAAAAAATATGTGTTAGAATATATGGTATGTACGTAAATATTTAGGAAAAATAATTTTAGATGAATTAAGTAGTAAATCCTTTGTATATGTAATAAGTATAAATTATAGTATGTAAAATGATGATAGCCAAAATAATAATAATAATAATAATAATAATAATAATAATAATAAAACAATATATATATACCTAAATGAATTGCCTTGAAATCCATTACAATTTAAGTCTAATTTAACTTTGCATTTCACCATAACTCATTGACACATGGCATAAGCATGAAAGGTAAAAGATATTTAAGTAAAGCAAATATGTGGGAGAAGGGGACATTTGGTTATGCATCCCGAAATTTTACCAAAAAAAAAAAAAAAAGAGTGAAAGAGAAAGGAAAAAGGGAAGAAGAAGAAGGGAAAAGAAAGGAAAAAGCTAAAAAGACTTTAGGAAACTTAATCTAAGGTAAGTAGGTTTCATTTCATTTTTGTTTGTTTATGCTTTCCATTTTTATGAGTTGTTTCATTAATGTCAATGTGATTATGATGGTTTTGTAATTATTTTTACTCTTGATGTTTGATGATGGATGGTTAAACATGTATGATGAAAAGTGTGCTTGGTCTGAATTTCTTTTAGGGATGGAAAACCCGAAATTGGGGTGAATTATTTCTGGGTCTTGGAGTGAGTTTTAGGAAAAATGCAAAGAATGCAAAGTTGTGGATATATATGTCTACTATATCCCTGTTAAATTTAGTGATTTTTAGAAAAATATACATGGAGTTATGTCTGATATGGTGTGGGTTGCTCAAGTAGATACCTGTTGGAAAAATATTTTCTGTCCGAAATGGTGCATGAATTATTTAGGGACCTTGTAGTGAGTTTTAGGAAAAATTCAAAGAATGAAAGTTGTGGATATATATGTCTACTATATCCCTGTTAAATTTCGTGATTTGTAGAAAACTATACATGGAGTTATGACTGATATAGCGTGGGTTGCTCAAATAGATACCTGCTGGAAAAAAATATTTTCCATCCGAAATTGTGTATGAGTTATTTCAAGATCTTAGAGTGATTTTTAGGAAAAATACAAAGAAGTAAATTGTTTATCTATATGTCTACTATCTCTCCTTAAAATTTCGTAATTTTTTGATATATATGTAAGGAATTATGGCCAAATGGGTATGGGATATGTAGGCATACTATTGTTGGAAAAAAATATATATATATATAAAAATATGTAAAATTAAGTGGGCTTAGATTTAGATGAATGTGGGCATGAAATAAACCCATGGACTTAACCTAAGACATATGGGCTTGTGGGCTTGGATTAAAATAAATGAGTTTGAACTAAGATAAAGTTAATAAACTTGGATCAAGCTAATGGGCCTAGAACAAATTAAATGGACTTGGACTACAATAAAAAAGCTTGGTTTTAAAAAATAGATGGGCTAAGATTAAAAGAAATGAGCTTGGACAAAATAAATAAATAAATAAATAAATAAATAAATTTATTCTTTTAATAATGGAAATAATTAGATCTTTAATAGTAATGGAATTAATGAGCAATATTAATGAGCGGAGGTTGTGTTCCCGCTTATGAGTACCATGATTGGTATGTGAACGATGGGTGAATCCCGAGTGTGAGTTGGACTGTGAGTATGGTTGAGAAATAAGAATTGGTACCCGAGTTTGTTTGAATGTGATTAAACATGTCATCACGTGCATCACGTGCATTGGGGGAAATTAATTTGAGAGAAATCATTGAGTCTTGAATTGACACGGTTTGATAACCGAATTGAGTGGAATGGGTAATAGCAAGGAAATCCATAGTGCGAGCTCTATTTACTAACACCGTTAGCGAGGGATAATTCCGCTAACCGTGTGCTACAACGAGGGATAATGCCGTTGCGAGCAGTAAGTGATATTGAGATCACTGAGAGAAAGTAATAGAGCAGTAGGTGATAACATGATCACCGAGTGATAGTTCGCACGGACTTGCATATACCTAGGGTACCCGGATTAAAAATAGATGAAAATGTGGGAAACACAATAGCATTGCATATCATGTGCATCACCCTACTTACTGAGCTTTGGCTCATTCTGTTATTGTATTTTTTTTTATTTCAGGCAAGGGTAAGGTTAAGCTGTTTGAGGATGCTACCGGTTCTCGCTAAAAGAGGCTCATGTGTCACTGATAAAAATAGGAATATCTTTTGTGTAAAAAAAAAGGGGTACGAGCCAAATTTGTAAATTAAATATCTAGGCATTTTGAGTATTTTGTAAATTATAAAATGGTTATAAGGATGTTGTAAATTATTCCCGTATGTTTCCAATAATGTAATTATCTATGTATTTTGTTGTGTATGATGGAGGAAATAGGGGACATTAGTCCCAACAGTGTGGCGAACCTGGTCACGCCAGTTAGGTAACTGGCAAGGGAGCTGGGGGCGTCACATTTAGTGGTATCAGAGCTTAGGTTTAGTAAGTTGGGTAGAGTCCTAAGTGTCACATGAGCCCGAGAACCAGTACACTCTTCGACGGTAAATAAATAAATAAATTTCTGATTTATTTCTTGTTTGGTTCAATAATTGTATATGATTGTTGTATATGTTTTGTGTTATTATACAATTATACACCGTAAAATAATGACGATTATAAATATTCGCGTTGTAGATGCCGTATATACGACGCGTACCCCAGGTTGCTAGGACCCGTAGGCAGAGGATCACTCTAGCTGCTTATTGGGTGGAACTAAATAACCTTGCTATGACACCGGATCAGGACATAGTTACTCACGTGATTAGAGTACATGATTTGATTCAGCAGATAGTACTTGCTGATGCCAGTTTTACCCAATACCTCAACCATGAATATATGCGGATGACTTTACGCAGACTCTCCTACCCAGGGATCAGCAGTTGTTGGATGAGGTATGGGAGGGTCAAATCAACCAAAATTGTTATCGGAACATAGTCCGAGCCTTCTTACCAATCCAGATTAGACGGACCCTCAATAGGATGATGTACAATTGGGGTCTACCTGTGGAGATTGCTCGTGAGATCGGACGTATTGCATCAGTTGATGCTATCGATTGGTGGAGGGTAGAGGGCTCCTTTCCACGACGCGTCCGATGCATATTCTGATCTATGAGCCGCACTACTAAGAAATAGTACGATGTAGTAGCCTCCGTACCCTTTTGATATGAATAGGAATACCCTTTTTGGTTATAATTATGGTACGAAAACCCTTAGGAGTTGATGTGCTTATAAAAGCCGATTTTGTATGAAATGTTTAATGTATATATATGAAAAATATATAAATTTTCGTGTATATATATCTGAATGACTTTTGTTATATATTGCATATGATATGAAAGGTTATCGATATCATAACTAACCTAGATATAACATGACATGTATAAAGCTAAAACATGCCGCCAAGAAGGAACCCAGTGCGAGAAGGAGGAGAAGGAATCTCCAATGATAACAACGTAAACCAACAAGATGCGTTGAATCGTATGTTGGACATACTGCAGCAACAACAACAGGCAATGCAACAACAACAACAAACTCATACGGAACAGATGGAACAACTTCTGGCTATGCGCCAACAACCTCCACCTCCGTCGCCTCAGCATAGGAATGATGCCGTGGAGAGATTCCGCAAAAATGAATCCTCAAGAATTCTCTCGGAGGTGTTAACCCGATGAAAGCGGAAGAGTGGATTAAGTCCCTTGGAGGCAATATTTGAGTATCTACACTTCAATGATAACGAAAGAGTGTCGTGTGCTATCTTCATGCTAACCACGGATGCCCGTACCTGGTGGGAAAGTGCACGAGTAACAGTTGATGTACCCACTTTAACCTGGGTGAAGTTTAAGGAAATGTTTTACAACAAGTATTTCACTGCTGATGTAAAGGCTAGGAAGATTCAGGACTTTCTAGAATTAAAGCAAAGACTAGTCACCGCCCCAGTGCTAACTATTCCGTCTGAAAGTGGAAACTTCGTGGTATATAGCGATGCTTCTAAAAATGGGCTAGGAGCGGTGTTAATGCAGAATGGAAGAGTAATAGCCTATGCATCGCGGCAGCTGAAAGAATACGAACGGAATTATCCAACACATGATCTGGAATTAGCGGCGGTAGTATTTGCCTTAAAAATATGGAGACATCACTTATACGGAGAAAAGTGTGAGATATATACGGATCACAAAAGCTTACGATATATCTTCACACAAAAGGAGCTGAATATGAGGCAAAGAAGGTGGTTAGAGCTAGTAAAGGACTATGACTGTATAATCAACTACCACCCGGGAAAAGCCAACGTTGTTGCCGATGCTTTAAGTAGAAAATCGATGGCACCGATGCGATTAATTCAACAGCCGATAGCGAGGGACCTTCAAAGGCTGGAACTGGAAGTGATTCCTATGGGCCAGAAGAATATTATATCAGCTTTGATAGTCCAGCCGACTCTGCAGGAGAGAATCAAGATGGAGCAACAGAAGGATGTAAAGCTGACTGAAATAAAACAGAGTATAAAGGCTGGGAAAGAGTCTAATTTTATGATGGATGAAAAAGGCGTAATCAAATTTAAGGGAAGGTTGTGTGTTCCCTCGGTAAAGGACTTGAAGGAAGAGATATTAAGGGAAGCACATGCAACTCCATACTCGATACACCCAGGAAGCACAAAAATGTATCGGGATTTACGAAAATGTTATTGGTGGCCTGGAATGAAGAAAGACGTGGCAAATCATGTAGCAAGATGTCAGATTTGTCAACAAGTGAAAGCGGAGCACCAAAGACCTTCGGGAACGCTAAAACCACTAGCAATTCCAGAATGGAAATGGGAGCATGTAACTATGGATTTTGTCATGGGATTGCCAAGGTCGGAGAAGGGGTCTGATGCTATTTGGGTGATTGTGGATAGGTTAACCAAGTCAGCCCATTTTCTTCCAGTTAAGACCACCTATAATCTGAACCAGCTTGCCCAGTTGTACATTGATGAAATTGTAAGATTACATGGGATTCCAATCTCAATTGTATCTGATCGAGATCCAAGGTTCACTTCTGTATTTTGGAAGAGTTTGCATAAAGCCTTGGGCACGAAGCTAAACTTCAGCACAGCTTATCATCCGCAAACTGACGGGCAATCCGAACGAGTAATTCAGATTTTAGAAGACATGTTGCGAGCATGTGTTCTAGATTGGTCCGGAAAATGGGAGAAATATGTACGCTTAGCTGAATTCGCGTATAACAATAGCTACCAAGCTTCAATCGGAATGGCTCCGTATGAAGCTTTGTATGGACGTCGATGTAGATCTCCCGTTCATTGGGATGAAGTAGGAGAAAGAAAGTTGCTGGGACCAGAGTTGGTGCAACAAACAGCTGAAGCAGTGGATAAAATCCGTCAACGATTAAAAACGGCTCAAAGCAGACAGAAAAGCTACGCCGACAGGAGACGAAGGGATCTAGAATTTGAAATCGGTGACTATGTGTTCCTAAGGGTTTCACCGATGAAAGGTGTGCTGCGATTCGGAAAGAAAGGAAAGCTGAGTCCCCGATACATTGGGCCATTCGAGATACTGGATCGAGTAGGCGATAAGGCATATCGCCTGTTGCTACCATCATCCTTAGCGGGTGTGCATAATGTGTTTCATGTATCTATGCTAAGAAAGTGCATTGGAGAGCCTAGCCAAATTGTGGAGACAGACATACCAAACCTTACTCCTGACTTGACATATGAAGAAAGACCAGTCCAGATTTTGGATAGTCAAGTCAAACAGTTAAAGCACAAGGAAATTAGGCTAGTTAAAGTTATGTGGGAGAATCACGATCGCGAAGAAATGACTTGGGAGCTGGAGGATGAGATGAGAGAAAAATACCCGATATTATTCGAATAGGTCAATTTCGAGGACGAAATTTCTTTTTAAGGAGGGGAGAAATGTAACTAGCGTAAAATTTCGTAACCGTATAAGTGTACTCGATCGGGATAATTATATTTGTACGTAAGTATATAGTATATAGGGTATGTACGTGATGATCTGTAACCAGTAAAAATATGTACTAGAATATATGGTATGTACGTAATTGGCGTTTATGTACGTGATTGTTGGGATTAATTAATGTACGTAAATATTTAGGAAAAATAATTTTAGATGAATTAATTAGTAAATCCTTTGTATATGTAATAAGTATAAATTATAGTATGTAAAATGATGATAGCCAAAATAATAATAATAATAATAATAATAATAATAATAATAATAATAATAAAACAATATATATATACCTAAATGAATTGCCTTGAAATCCATTACAATTTAAGTCTAATTTAACTTTGCATTTCACCATAACTCATTGACACATGGCATAAGCATGAAAGGTAAAAGATATTTAAGTAAAGCAAATATGTGGGAGAAGGGGGGACATTTGGTTATGCATCCCGAAATTTTACCAAAAAGAAAAAAAAAGAGTGAAAGAGAAAGGGAAAAAGGGAAGAAGAAGAAGGGAAAAGAAAGGAAAAAAGCTAAAAAGACTTTAGGAAACTTAATCTAAGGTAAGTAGGTTTCATTTCATTTTTGTTTGTTTATGCTTTCCATTTTTTATGAGTTGTTTCATTAATGTCAATGTGATTATGATGGTTTTGTAATTATTTTTACTCTTGATGTTTGATGATGGATGGTTAAACATGTATGATGAAAAGTGTGCTTGGTCTGAATTTCTTTTTAGGGATGGAAAACCCCGAAATTGGGGTGAATTATTTCTGGGGTCTTGGAGTGAGTTTTAGGAAAAATGCAAAGAATGAAAGTTGTGTATATATATGTCTACTACATCCCCTGTTAAATTTCGTGATTTTTAGAAAAATATACATGGAGTTATGTCTGATATGGTGTGGGTTGCTCAAATAGATACCTGTTGGAAAAAATATTTTCTGTCCGAAATGGTGCATGAATTATTTAGGGACCTTGGAGTGAGTTTTAGGAAAAATTCAAAGAATGAAAGTTGTGGATATATATGTCTACTATATCTCTGTTAAATGTCGTGATTTTTAGAAAACTATACATGGAGTTATGACTGATATAGCGTGGGTTGCTCAAATAGATACCTGCTGGAAAAAAATATTTTCCATCCGAAATTGTGTATGAGTTATTTCGAGATCTTAGAGTGATTTTTAGGAAAAATACAAAGAAGTAAAGTTGTTTATCTATATGTCTACTATCTCTCCTTAAAATTTCGTAATTTTTTGATATATATGTAAGGAATTATGGCCAAATGGGTATGGGATATGTAGGCATACTATTGTTGGAAAAATATATATATATATATAAAAATATGTAAAATTAAGTGGGCTTAGATTTAGATGAATGTGGGCATGAAATAAACCCATGGACTTAACCTAAGACATATGGGCTTGTGGGCTTGGATTAAAATAAATGAGTTTGAACTAAGATAAAGTTAATAAACTTGGATCAAGCTAATGGGCCTAGAACAAATTAAATGGACTTGGACTACAATAAAAAGCTTGGTTTTAAAAATAGATGGGCTAAGATTAAAAGAAATGAGCTTGGACAAAATAAATAAATAAATAAATAAATTTATTCTTTTAATAATGGAAATAATTAGATCTTAATGGTAATGGAATTAATGAGCAATATTAATGAGCGGAGGTTGTGTTCCCGCTATGAGTACCATGATTGGTATGTGAACGATGGGTGAATCCCGAGTGTGAGTTGGACCGTGAGTATGGTTGAGAAATAAGAATTGGTACCCGAGTTTGTTTGAATGTGATTAAACATGTCATCACGTGCATCACGTGCATTGGGGGAAATTAATTTGAGAGAAATCATTGAGTCTTGAATTGACACGGTTTGATAACCGAATTGAGTGGAATGGGTAATAGCAAGGAATCCATAGTGCGAGCTCTATTTACTAACACCGTTAAGCGAGGGATAATTCCGCTAACCGTGTGCTACAACGAGGGATAATGCCGTTGCGAGCAGTAGGTGATATTGAGATCACTGAGAGAAAGTAATAGAGCAGTAGGTGATAACATGATCACCGAGTGATAGTTCGCACGGACTTGCATATACCTAGGGTACCCGGATTAAAAATAGATGAAAATGTGGGAAACACAATAGCATTGCATATCATGTGCATCACCCTACTTACTGAGCTTTGGCTCATTCTGTTATTGTATTTTTTTTTATCTCAGGCAAGGGTAAGGTTAAGCTGTTTGAGGATGCTACCGGTTCTCGCTAAAAGAGGCTCATGTGTCACTGATAAAAATAGGAATATCTTTAGTTTGAAAAAAAAAGGGGTACGAGCCAAATTTGTAAATTAAATATCTAGGCATTTTGAGTATTTTGTAAATTATAAAATGGTTATAAGGATGTTGTAAATTATTCCGTATGTTTCCAATAATGTAATTATCTATGTATTTTGTTGTGTATGATGGAGGAAATAGGGGACATTAGTCCCAACAGTGTGGCGAACCTGGTCACGCCAGTTAGGTAACTGGCAAGGGAGCTGGGGGCGTCACAATGCACCCAGAAATTTGCCAGTTTCCCTCCTTGCACTTTTATGATAACAAGTTGATGAACGGAGAGCAAATGTCAAACAAATCAGCATCATTTCATGAGATTGGGGTTCTTGGCCTTTATTTATTCTATGACATTATGGACGGCCAGGAGCTTCGCGGTAAAAAATTCTGGTGCATCGGCTCTTATAATGAACGTGAGGCTGAAGCTGCAGTTGAGCTGCTATGATTTTTCAAAAGGAGGTACTCATCCGAGTTTGTTGGTGGTAGAATTGGAATCATAACTCCATATAAATGCCAGCTCTCACTTCTGCACTCTTGTTTCTCTAGTGCATTTGGATCATCTGTTGTTGCTGATATGGAGTTCAATACTGTTGATGGCTTTCAGGGCCGAGAGGTTGATATACTGATACTTTCCACTGTTAGAGCAACTGATTTAAGTTCATCTATGAATGAATTGAGCTCCAGCAGTATTGGGTTCGTCGCTGATGTAAGACGAATGAATGTTGCCCTGACAAGAGCCAAGTTCTCGCTTTGGATTTTGGGTAATGCGAGGACCTTGCAGACGAACCGGAACTGGGCAGCTCTAGTAAAGGATGCTAAAGAGAGGAATTTGGTCATCTCAGCGAAACCGCCATATGAATCCTTGTTTGAAACAGCTCCTAGGGATGCTTGCAAGAGAGAAAGTATTAATAATCATTCAAGACTGTCTAGGCATGCTGAAAATTCTAAAAGCAGTGGTAAACTAGGCAAACAAAATGAGCAGAAAGTACACAGGGATAAAAAAACTATATTCGTTCTGTGACCCGATGCCATAGTACTGTTGCTGGAGACGGTAAGGAGTTTTATATTCAAAAGTAGCAAAAGAAAAGCCAGAGAGGAACATGATCTTCCAAGGAAAATGGATGTCAAGTCACGTAATTCCCGGGGGAATCCATATCAGTGATGAAAGCAAGGGAAGAGAAAGAAGCGAGAAGAAACTTGACTCCGGTAAGAAGAAAGATAAATGTGCAAATTCAAAGAGTTCTAGGGAGCGTTCTGAACATGAACCGGGTGATGGCCACAAAAATCTGAAATTGAGCAGGGGAACAAAGAAATCTATTGAAGGTAAGAGAAGCCAGAAGAATTTGGAGAGTTCTACATCCTCAGATGAAGGCAGCCTCAAAAGCAAGGAGGTCAATGATGGCCATTCTAAACTTACAGCCGATACACATTGATATCAGAAGATAGACCAGCTCATTGCTGCTCAGTTGAAGGAGAAAATGATGGAAACCCTTGGTACTACGATATCAAGAATTTCATCCAAAACCAAGCTTGTCCCCTGGGGGCATCCAAAAAGAGAAGAAAACCTTAAGGATGTTAATGATGGATTTTTACCTTGATGGGGAGGTTTTTGTATAAGAGGTCATCTGATGGTACTTTGCTGAGATGTTTAGATGGAGTTGAAGCCAGAAACGCGTTGCGAGAAGTCCATGAAGGGATTCGCTCAACCCATACTAATAGGCATATGATGGCTAGAAAAATGCAAAGAAATGGTTATTTCTGGAGGACATTAGAGAAGGATTGCATCGACTATGTCCGCAAGTGTCATAAGTGTCAAGCCCATGGTGACAAAATCAATGCCCCTCCGGCTCTTATGTTTAACTTGATATCTCCGTGGCCTTTTGCAAAGTGGGAAATTGATGTGATTGGGTATATCAACCAAAAGCCAACAATGGTCATAGGTTTATTTTCGTGGCTATCGACTACTTCACAAGATGGGTAGAAGTTGGGTCATTTGCTCATGTAACGCAAAAGGTGTTGAAGAAATTTGTTTGATATGTCGATACGGACCACCAGAAGAAATCAGAACTGATAATGCTCAGAACTTCAAAAGAAGAAGAATAATATAACTCTGCGCTAAATGGAAAATCAAGCAACCCCACACTCGGGGGCATGCTCAGATTTGGATAAAAGCAAAGATCATCGCAGATAGCCCATAATAAGCAAGGCGCTTGCGTTTGAGTGGTTGAATGGCTTATGACAAATTTGAATGAGTCATTCAAACAGAGAAGCCTGCAAAGCTTTGGAGAGTAGGCAAAGGCATCCTGTTGATAATGGAGCATTAGAGAAAGGGGCCTATGTTTCTAAAGAGAATCTCAGGTCAACAAAATCGTGGAAGATGAAATGAAGATCGATGTTGCTCGAGACGGGTCGGTCACCCAGAAAAATGAGACCATGCTAGCCGGGTCGGTCACCCAGAAAAATGAGACCACGGGTCGGTCACCCAAGAAAATGAGACCACGCTAGCCGGGTCGGTCACCCAGAAAAATGAGACCACGGGTCGGTCACCCAGGAAAATGAGACCATGCTAGCCGGGTCGGTCATCCAGAAAAATAAGACCACGGGTCGGTCACCTAGGAAAATGAGACCATGCTAGCTGGGTCGGTCACCCAGAAAAATGAGACCATGCTAGCCGGGTAGGTCACCCAGAAAAATGAGACCACGGGTCGGTCACCCAGAAAAATGAGATCATGCTAGCCGGGTCGGTCACCCAGAAAAATGAGACCACGGGTCGGTCACCCAGAAAATGAGGCCATGCTAGCCGGGTCGGTCACCCAGAAAAATGAGACCATGCTAGCCGGGTCGGTCACCCAGGAAAAATGAGACCACGGGTCGGTCACCCAGGAAAATGAGACCACGCTAGCCGGGCCAGTCACCCGTTATAATGAGACCTCTTTAGCCGGGTCGGTCACCCAGAAAAATGAGACCTTTTCTAACCACTAACCGGGTCGGTCACCTAGAAAAATGAGACCTTTCTAACCACTAACCAGGTCGGTCATCCAGGAAAATGAGACCCTTTCTAACCACTAACCGGGTCGGTCACCCAGAAAAATGAGACCCTTCATATCTAGCTTGGGTAGGTCACCTAGAAAAACGAGACTCATATCCTTCATTCTGTTTTTCTTTACAACACTTACTATTTAAAGTCTTTTACAAGACTTTAGTCGTAAGCATTGTAAAGAGGGGGCATCTGTTGCTATCTAATTTTTGACTCATTTATTTTTCTGAAAAATGCATATCTTGGTACAAGGGCGAATTTGAGCAAATTGAGAGTTTAATGGTCGATTGAGGGTTAAATCGTGAAAATCAAGATCCAAGGACCAGATAAGGAGATCGCGCAAAGCTAAGTTTGAGATTGAATTTTTGGTAGGATTTAATTGCATCAAATCAAAGTTTAAATCCAATTGGGTGCATTTAGATAATTTTTAAAGGACCAAATCATATTTTTAACTTCTTTTGATTTTTTGAAATCTGCATAAAAAAGGAAACATGCATTATTCCGGCATGCATTTGTTTGAATTTTTCAGGCGCGTTTAAAGCAGATCAATCAAATTTTTATTCGTTTTTCAAATTGATTTTTCTTTCAATTCGCATTGATCACAGCAGCTAAGTCAAATATTTTTCCTAATCAGAAGTGATTTTTCTTCCCGTTTCATCCTCTTCAGCCAGCTCAACAGCTCAAAATCCCTAGTATGAATACCCTGCATTAAACGTCATTTCATTCCTGATTTTCCTGATCTTCAGTCACCCATTCAATCGTGATTTCATTCCTGATTTTCCTCTGATTGCATTCAATACCCTGCTTTAAACGTTGATGAACGTTGGGTGGCTCTGGCTATAAATAGAAGCAGAGACGAAGAGAAAAGGAGGAGGAAAAAGGGAGAAAACTAAGAGAGAAGACAAGGAAAATTTCACGTGAATTTTGAAGTATATCTTTCCATCGCATCTGCTCTCTTTCGCGCTCCCTCTGTTTTCGTTTTGCTCTGCTCTCTCTCTAAAAAAACACAGATCACTGTCTCTCTCTTCCCTCTCGGTTAACATTTTTTGCAAGTGAACTCCGGCCACCTCACCCCATATCCATCGCCACAGACCCTCACTGCCTTTCCAGAAAACCAGATAACATATCGAGCAAGAATTTGGCAGAATAGGTCCTTCGTCTGCAACGTGACAGCCAGCTTTCAGAGGCTCCGTCCGGAGGCCACCATATCCGACGCCTCAACGACCAGAAGAATCACCATGATATCCTCTACCCAACGGTATAAACAGGTATTCCATTCTCCATAGTCGAAAATCTTCCTTATAACTGTTCATCGTCTCTGCATTTGCATGCGGGGAGTGAATTAATTCACTCCCTGCGTGGGCTTGACGGGCCAGGCCTTGTGCCAGGCCTAGCCCTGAATGGGCTGCCAGCCATCTGGGCTAGCAGCCCAGCCTGGGGACAAGGTGGGCTGGGCTGTCAGCCCAGCCCGAATTTAGGTGGGCTGATAGCCAGCCCACCTAAAAAGGGAAAAAAATAAAAAAAGAAAAATAAAGAAAAATACAAATTTTCCAAAAATATTTTTGTTAAAGAAAAAATGTGTTGTTTTCTTGCATACGGCCAATACACTAGCATATTTTAAAAATAGTTCTTTTGTTTCAAAAATATATATTATCTTGGGTTTTTTTTTGAAGAAAAATGAGTTTTAACATGGATTTCGCAAAGGACAAAATCATTTCTTGCATTTTGAGATTTTACAACAAGTTTGTAAAATCCAAAGGGTATTGGCCAATATTCAAAAAAATATAAAAATCGTATTTTTTGGAATTTATTATTCACCATCGGTATTTGGATAAATAAATCCTAAGGGGTTAATATCCAAAATATTCGGCGGGAATGATATGCTATTATTCACTGTTGGTATTTGGTTAAATAAATCCTAAGGGGTTAATATCCAAAATATTCGGCGGGAATGATATGCTATTATTCACTGTCGGTATTTGGATAAATAAATCCTAAAGGGATTAATATCCAAAATATTCGACGGGAATGATATGCTATTATTCACTGTCGGTATTTGGGTAAATAAATCCTAAGAGATTAATATCCAAAATATTCGGCGGAGTAATATCCCATTTGCCATTTAATTAACACATATGTTTTTTTTCAAAGCCCTAGCAAGTCATAAACAAAACAAAACGTCAAGCAGCTTACCTTAGGTAGGGCGTACTAGGGGTGCTAAAACCTTCCCTTTACACAACCAGTCCCTTACCCTAGAATCTCTGAAAGACCAGTTTTAGGTTTCCTAGTAACCATTAATACTAGGTGGCGACTCCCCTTTTTTATAAAAATAGATCATCCCCCCGACACATTGAATCCCCGCACATGGGGAAGAGTCGTCACGATGCCGCGCTCACCATCATTTTTTGGGGTGCGACAGCTAGTAACTCAAAATCTTTCCTCAAAGCTTGAAGTTGTGCTCTTCTTACCTTCGTGGATCCTTGATATTTCTGCTTCATTGAATCCCAAATAGCTTTTGATGTTCTCTTGTCGAGAATTGTTTCCAAAATCTCTCTGTCAATGGCTTGAAACAAGAAATTTTTACTTTCAAGTCTTTGAGTTTGATCTCCTCTACACTCTTCCTCTGTGCCTCACTTGTTGATGCATTTCCAACAGCCAGTGTTGGAATTCCTTCGTCCAACAGATTCCACATCTCCTTGCTCCTAAGGAAATTCCATTGTCATTGACCAGTAATCATAATGACCATCAAATCTTGGAATGGACGGCTGCACGAATTTGTCTGAGGTTGACATCTTGATTTTCTCTGTTTTACTCACACTCTCTGTGTTTATTTTCACTCTCACACACTTTTACTCACACTCTCTGTGTTTATTCTCACTCTCACACACTCTCTATGTTTACTCACAATCTCACACAATCAGGTCCCTTTTCGGACTTTGATACCAATTGTTAAAACAACTGATATATATTACTCTTTCACAATAGATGCTTGGAATAATACACTGACTAATCAAATGAAACTGAGGCTTAAATAGCCATAACAAGAAAACAGAAATAGCTAAAAACAAGCTCACGTCCTCAATAACCTGAAGATGTGAATCCTTGCTTAAGAATAGGTCAAACAGATCAGAAAATATTAAATACTAACAGCACTATCCTATTAACTAGGACACTTATTAATAGAATTAAAGACTGAGTCTAACAAACACTGCATATCTAGGCGTGATTTTACGGCACCATGACCAAGTCACTTGATAGGGAAAAGTAACCGGAGGTGCCAGCTGTTTCCTTGAAGCTAAATGGAACGCCAGACGGAAAAAAAGGTCAAGAGAAAACGATATGAACATAGCACAGCAGTATGTAATACAAAAGAGAAATGGGTACTGACCAGGCAGATAGAAACTAGCTTGATCTTGCAGTACCATAAAGACCCTTCCCGAATATGTTGTGAGGCCTGCACGAGGGAGGACAAATAGAAACATGTGAGCCAATAAAGGGTACAAGGAGAAACCCCATGTAAGGAGCTTCACAACATTAACTCGTTGTTAAAATCCCACAATTTCTTTCGATGAAAGCTCATGTCATGAAAAGATTAAATGATGGAACATGCACTTCTGTTAGTGCAGAGTTGTGGGCAATCAAACGGAGACTTCAAATTGCATGGACAGAGTTGTGGGTATCGTGATCTTAAGTTAGAGCCCTGAGGTGGAATCAAAGTCATTGATTGACTTGATCAAGAAAGAAAGGAATAAGGTAATCTTCCATCAAATTCGAGCGCGAAGAGTGGGTGGTGCATGTTCTTCACTCTTGTAGAATAGGCAACAAATGTGCTGACTAGCTTGCCAATCATGGTGATGCGAACCCTCAAAGGTTTAGTCCAGTTTCACAATCCTCCTAGTGGCCTTGTACAGATGTCTGTGGCTTAGGTACAGCCAGGCTTCGCTTGTCTTAGTTGTCTCTGTTTTGCGCCGTTAGGCCCCTTTTACAATCCAAAAAGAAAAAAAAACACAGAATATTGTTAAAATCTATTCAATACCCGTTTATCCATCTATCTATAAAACCTGATTTATCGGTTAAGTAGGCAAAATATTTTCATGATTAAATTAATACAAGTTTTATTGTTTAGCTTAATTTCTTTGATTATCTAAGTCTTTATATCTATAATAATCAGAAATATAATTTATAAGTGTGTAGAGAGGAACACTCAAGAGAAAAACAATTAATAAGATTGTCTTCCCCTCAAATCTTTCTTTTTGTTCTTTACTTTTGTTGCAGCTTTGCATTGTTATCCATAAACTTCTACTACATTATTTTCTCAGCAAGTGATATTAGTTTTTTTTTATAATTTGACATTGTTAATCCAAACTTCTCACTTCATGTGCTCATTTGACAAATGAAAACTATGAAACTTTGTGTATTCGAATGAAAACTAGGCCAAGCTCCTAAGATATATAGGAAACAAATAAAAAAAAGCTTTAAAGAGTCTGTGAAAAGAGTAACGTTGACTTTATCTCAAAGAGAGTTTGTGCAAAATGCACAAAGAAATGATCAATAAGCACTCACAATCATTCAACAATGTATGAATAATGTTCCTTTTGAGATAATAGCTAATTTAACCATCACCAAGAAAACATGAGGTTTTGCAACAATCAAACCAAGAAGTTGAAAATGTAAGAAGGTGCCTATAAAAGTTATGAGGTAACTTTGAAAAATTACATATGCTTGAATTGGAATGTATTTCAAAATAAATTATATATACAGTTAAATAAAGAGATATGTGGAGAAGATAAAAGAAACACGTGTGATCAAAATGATCATACACTCTCTGCAAAAGAAATTTCATTACATGATGCTTACGATAAAATAATCACAAAATATGGATTTTTTTGACAATTCAAGAACTCATGGAAAAATTACAAGCATAAAAAAAAGTCAATGAGATTCAATAAAAAAAAAAGGATAAATAAGCACGTTTATCTTCTCTACAAAAGATAAGAAAGATGACTCTAGATATATCCAAGAAGGTTCAAGACGTGGACAAGACAGAGAAAAATGAGAAAATAATTGTTTTGGAATAGGAGGTCGAGGAAACCTCAATAAGTCGAACAAATAAAGCAAGTTCATTCGGTTCCACACACTAGCAATTTAAGACCTAGATTTGAAGAAAAAAAGAGTCAAGTGTTATTATAATTATAAAAACAAAAAATAGGTCACTATGCTAGGGATTGCTAGAATCCAACAAATAGAGTTGAAGAGAATGACAATTTTATAGTTAAAAAGAAGAAATGAGTCACCTTAATACTAGTCCATGATGAACAAATGCAAAACAAAATGTCACATTTATGGATCTTTTAAAGTTATATTAAGAAAAAAACATATGATTCTTATTAGATTAAAAAATGATAGCTATCAATTTATTGGTGATGTTTATTATATCTCAACTATAAAAAACTATGCATTATTTGATACTTATGGAACTTTAATTGCAAAGGTAACTACGACAAAGAATATGATATTTTTGCTAACCATAAAGACGAATGGTATCTAAATGTTTAAAAGCATATGTGAAAGATGAGACTTCATTAACATATGAAACTTGGGCATGTAAACTTGAATAGCTTGAAGATGATAACATAAAAAAAGATATTATAATATTTACAATCCATTAGATATCCAATTAAGTATGTAAATAATTTTGCAAAAAAAATTCAAATGAGTCTACATCTAAAGTAGGTCAACCTCTTTACGAGATACATGCAAATATATATATATATATATGGTCCTTTTAAAAAAAATCTAGTATATTAAATTGTTTTAAGAAGTTTATGGCATTAATTAAAAAAAATGTTATACTATAAAATCACTATGGAAGATAAGAAGGTGAATTTTGTTATAATGAGTTTTAAAAGTTGAAGAGAATGTCAACCTTATAGTAAAAAAGAAGAAAGAAGTCACCTTAATGCTAGTCCATGATGAACAAATGCAAAAAAAAAAAAAAATGTGGTTCTTGACAATAGTGCTAGCAATCATATGTGTGGATATAAATACAAGTTTATGAAGCCTGATACATCAATTAAAGGTGATGTCATTTGTATGGATCTTTTAAAAGTTTCTATTAAGAAAAAAATATATGATTCTTATTAGATTAAAAGATGATAGTCATCAATTTATTGGTACTCGTGAAACTTTAATTGCAATAGCTTGAAGCCTTGGGCATGTAAATTTGAATAGGTTAAAGATAATAACACAAAAAAAGATGTTAAAATATTTACAATCCATTAGACACCCAAAATAGTTGCATGAAGGATGTTTAAGGGGTAAACAATTTCGCAAAAACCTTTCAAATGAGTCTACATCTAAAACAACTCAACCTCTATACGAGATACATGTAGATATATGTGGTCTTATTCAACCATGCTTGTTTAGTAAAAAAATGTATTTTTTATTTTTTATTTTTCATTGATGATTACAGTAGAAAAGCATTGGTAAACGTTTTAAAAAAAGTAATATATTTAATTGTTTTCGAAGTTTAAGCATTAATTAAAAAAATTAGTTAAACTATAAAATCACTTCGAAAGATATAAAGGTCAATTTTGTTCTACTGAGTTTTATGAAGATCATTGTGGGTCTTAATTATAATTATAAATGAATAATTTAGTTTATTATCAATTTAATAATTGATTAATTTATATTTAAAGATCAAATGTATCGTCTAACAAGGTGTCATGATCCTCGAAATATTAGGAAAGTCATGAGTGGTTTGACTTAACCTTTCAATGACCGATTTCTCAATGCAATTATTATCTCTTCAACAATAATGTTTTGATTTAGACATTTTAGAATAATGTATTTGTCATGTTAAATCATATTTGTTTGCAACATCATAGTCATTGATCATATGAATGAGATCTGAAAATCTTTGCAAATCTCATTCCACCTTATGTTAAGTATTTAAAAAATAATAATTTTTGACATGTGAATTATTTTCTCTAATTCACATGGGATGACGAATTCTCTTTTGATCATTAAAATATATTTATATAATTTATATTATATTCAATGTCTATCCATTTGTTACCTTTACCAAGATAACGTGTCACAAGATTAAAATATAACACTCCTTATATAAGATAACTTGGTGATCTCAAGTCTAAATATCACTTGCAAAACTGTCACGTGAGTCTTTTCATACACATTAATATTTCTATATGGAATTCTCATACAAGTCAGTTCAGTATAAATCATTTGGCACACTTATATATTAGTTATAAATATCTCTCATACCTCAACTTATGAGATTAGTTTCTTCCATTCATATAAGAAAAAAAAACATTATATGTATTAATCTCAACAACTTTAATAAAGATTCATTATTAAAACAACATTGACAAAAAAACATTTAGAAACAATACTTGAAAATCTTATGATTATATGATATTTATAATTTTATTGTCAAATTATCTTTGTTTTATAGACTTTGTTTTTATTATAGATTCATTTATTAAACATTAAATTCATAAATTAAATATTAATAAATATTAAAAACAAATAATACTTATATTGAATAAAAAAATTATTTTATGGATAAATAAAATAATATCACGTGTAATTAATTAACTAGATAAATAAAATAATATCACGTGTAATTAATTAACTATAAAACATATAAACTAATTATAGAAAAGCATTTTCTGCCCCTTGTACTTTCTCGGACCTTTTCAATAATAAAAGGCCTTTTGATTGTCTTCGCAGAATAAGTTTTCTTTTCAATTCACTTATTGCGGAGAGAAAACTCTATGTTTGGATCAAGAATTATTTTGTTAAAGATTTTTTTTAATTAAGTTCCATTCTAATTTCTTAAAATTAATTTGAAAATGGTTTTATACAATTCCACGTACCGCACTGGGCCAACATATCAATCAATCAAGAACCACAAAATCTAGTGCAAAACCCGAAAGCAGCAGCAATTTGAAATTTGGCGGACTTCACCATGGATTACCTCAACAAAAGTTTCGAAGTGTAATCGAAAAAAAAATCATCTACGATAAAGTGATCATCAAAATGTTACTCGAAAGATTGTGCTACACTTGAAACTCTGTTCATATCATTTCGGGATGGAGATGAGATTCATAACTGACTTGTCAAAACAATCTTATTTTTTTCGGACGCCAGTCTTCCGCATCTTTTGATATCGATTTCCCACCACCTGCCCTCACTAGATAGAAAATAGAAAGGTGAACATCAAGAAAGTTCGTACAGAGCACTTCAATGAGGGGGGGATCTAGCATCCCTTGTGCAAAAATCCTCTTATTGGTCTTTAATCAATACAGAATTTATTGAATTTGTATTTAGGTAGCAAAAATAAGAATGAACATATATGTAAATGGAATCAGAAAGAAACCACTTGCAAAACAAACTCATGCTTAAACATTATAGTCCATAGGCATGCATGAAAGGCCTTCAATACGTTTTCCCAATCCATCTGGGAAAGGATAACAAATCACGATGATCAAAATAGGTACACGAGCTGTGACCAAAATAGAAACACGTAACAATAAATCATCCATATCAGAAGAAACTTTGTTCTTGCAGTTTGTTCATGTAATTCATTTCTCTTGGAGCTGTAGTTAAGCATAAGAACAGCAGTAAAACCATACATGATCTACTTTAAATGCTCAAATCACATTATGCATGCCTAAACCACTAAACAAGAAGGTATTTTTGCCAATGGTGTTCAGATTTGAAGTATATTTCACCAAAATCAAGTTTTTCAAAGCAGGAAAGCCTCAAATATGGATAGTGGCCAAGAGATAGAACTGTAATCAAATCAAGCAAAGAAATTTATAGAGATTAAAAATTTTTGAGGTTCCTCCTTTTGCATAACAAGAATATGTGTTGATAAATCAATGGTAATTGCTGTGTAAATGACTAGTCTTACCATTCTGATTTATATCCAGTGCTCATCTTGAGTCACTATATAGGCCACCTACAAGTTACTCTCTGATAGATCATATTTCCTTTGTCATTCCACTTTGAGAACAATCTTCATAAACTCATAGACAAGGTAACTAATTGCAGCTGAAGGAAGTACCTGAAGATGCAACATATTAGAAAAGAACAATACTGTCAAAATTTTGGAAGGACTGTGCAAATTCTGTAAGCAGCATTGCAATAAAAGTAATAGATTGTTTTAATGAGAGATAAGCATGACAAGTTCCAGAACATGTGAATTTCATTTATACAGTGGAATGCAAGAGGTTTTTACCCCAAAGGTACAACCATGAGGATTTCAGTTCCCAACTCCCATAAGCTCAACTTACCACAACCCAAACTAGTTGGGTGCTAGATCCATGGATCCATCTTCTCCTTCCAATTATGTTATGGTGCGAACGTTTAACTTTGTAAACATAACATTATATTAAATTAACATAAGCGGAACTCCTATCCCAGTTATCTATATGGTTTTGTTTAAGAAAATAATTCAATTATTTCCAAAGTTAAACATCATCAAATTCTGCAAGTCTTATAATAATAACCAAGCAATATGCATATAAATAGCATAAAGCTCGGGCATAACAGCTTAGAAGGAAGTACGTTGTGTACAGAGCTTTCAACTATATACCTGCAGCAAGCTGGGAAACAGTCCAGCATAAAGAGCTGGAATTCCTCCTTGCTCAATTATCTTGACACAGGTCGCCAATGCACTCATCTTTGTAGCCTGGACTTGCAATTGAAGCCGTCTCCTCACAACTTCAAATGGGTATGTAGCAAATTCTGCACAAGCACCAGCAATTGCCCCATACACTAATGTCCTGATTGGTCCCAACTCCAGTTGGTCCAAGGCATTTAATTCCTGCCCGTGATGGCTCATATACTGAAGTCTCTTCTGACCTTCCGGTGAATGCAGATAAGCTGATTTCAGTATGTCATACACACCATAGAATACTGCCCCTGATGGTGCCACACTTAAGATTGAAGGTACTAAGCCCTTGTAAAGTGATAAGAAACCTTCAGTTTGTACCATGTGGCGAAAAGCACCAATTACACCACCCAAAGCTTCTCCACCAGGTGCAACTATCTTGGTCCGGATCTAGAAGATAGAGCAATTAAAAAGCACGTTAGAATCCAGAGGTGGCTGTGGGCCCCCAGGTGCACCTTCATAACAATGAAACCTGAAATGTAAAATATCTAGCTATTTATATCAGGAGCAGAGCGGATGAGGTTATTTTTTACAATTATAAGCTAAATACTTTACATGGTAGCATAAGTATATAGCAGCAAAACTATGATTAACACATTCCATCACTATAAAAGGTACATATCGCATTCCAAGTTCCACCGAAAGCATAGGGTGATTGTCCACATGATTGTTTACTTTCCACACCAAATAAAACACCCAGAGTTAACTTTTTCTTTGGCATACAGAATATGAAACAGGTCATTTTGATTTCTTGTCATGAATATCACATTACTGAGACACATCATCAAGTCATGAAAAGTAATTTTATCAGGTTATGTAAAGTAAATTTGGCAAGACATTGCAGGGAAGTATCGTATATCCCCAGCAAACAAGAGTTCAGAAAAGGGGGTGACCAACTTGGTTGGTTGTTTCATCTACAGTGTCAACCTGTTTGCTTTTGCATGGATAAAAATCTTCCCTAATAACCTTAAGGCCAGGAATATAGAAGAAATTATAAGAGCAAGAATACTGAGCTCTGGTACCACAGTCTGAAAACCAAATCATTCAGCAGGTGAAAACAAGTGGCCATATGCAATCAACTTGGGCCACTTGATCCTAGCTTTGCATAATCAGTGTACCATGCTAGTACTTCTACAATGAAGAGTAAGCCCAGTACCAGCAGATGAGAGGAAGAGAATCTCAAGTTTCCACGTACCGTGTCAAGTGGTAAACAGAGAATTGTCGCAGTAATGCCAGCACCAGCACCAGCAATGAACCTTTCGAAATTTGTTGTTTCCACATTTCCTGAGAATCTAAGCAGTTGCTTCCGATATGTGTCATAGGCACAAAAATTGACCGCCTTAAATGGAGCAGTGCGAAGAATGTTAACAAGATTCCCCATCCAAAAACCCTTCAAGCCTTGAGTACTAGCAATTTTCTTGATTAGCTCAACAATATTCTTTTGCTCCCCGCGAAGTATATATTCCAGTTTTAATCGCTCAAGCGGAGCCACACAAGTTCTGACACAATAACATCACTACAGTAAATTTTCAACGGAATTTATCAAAGTAAAAGAGCAATAACAGTGCATCGTATCACTCCGGAAAAACAAAATTTGGTGCAGCATCGCAGCTATAACACGGGTTTTGCAATTGAACTAACGATATTCAACATACAAGTTAACAAAAACAGCCCATAATTGGCATTGAATGAAAAAGTCAAGAAAAATAGAAAAAGAGAGACAAGAAACACAAACCTTGAAACCATGGCAGCAATGGCACCAGCCCACAAATGCTTAGTGGTATTCATAGCAAAACCTCCTCTTGCCTTAACCTTCCGGTTCTCTTTACTCTCCAAAACAATATTACCTCCCTCTGCCATCTTTTCCTCCTCCTCCTCCAGGCCCTTGCTATCTTCGTTTTGAACCAAACACACCTTAGATTCCTGCAGGAGCCCATCATTTCTCAAGCTCACTGACAGAAAAACACCACTAACCATCACTTCATTACTACCACTCCTTCGTCTCTTTAAACCCCCAAAATTCGCGTGTTTATAAAACGAAATGGGATTTGAAATAGTGATTGAAGAGCATTTGTGAGAAATAAAATTAACAAGAGAAGAAGAAACGGCGGGCTCCAGAAATATGCCACCGAGAGTCGATGAGGTAGAAGAGCTGGGAGTTGAATCTATTGAGGATAGAGTTTGGAATTGTGAATTTCTCGGCCATATCTCAAATCCTGGCATTTTTATGAGACCGAGAGGAGTTTATTGGGTTTGGGAGAAAAATGAGAAAGGTAAAATTTGCTGGGAAGGGAAATGGCGGATTTGAGATGCTTTGGCTTCGCATCCACCGCCGTTCATTACAGCCAGTCCGTCCGCGGGTGAATAGAGACGCAAAACCGAAGTTCTCGAGAGATATTTTTCCCTATTTTTTGTTTCTTTTTTTAAAAAAAAAGTTATAGCTTAGTCGTGCCCTCTGTATATGAAAAAAATAAATTAATGAATTGCTTTGGTTTTTCAAAATTATATATTCATTTTTATTTGAGTTATTTTAAATTCTGTTTATTATAGATATATATATATATATATA
This sequence comes from Salix koriyanagi, assembly GCA_029228605.1. Taxonomy (NCBI): domain Eukaryota; kingdom Viridiplantae; phylum Streptophyta; class Magnoliopsida; order Malpighiales; family Salicaceae; genus Salix; species Salix koriyanagi. Next base: position 6,624,601 of record CM055331.1, on the reverse strand, counting down.
TAAGAAAAAAACATTGATCTTTCACCGTGTCCCATCACTATGAATTTTGAGAGTGATATTACTATTTTATCCTTCACACAACAAAATTTAACCCTTGGAATCAAGAATATTTTGAACATTTTCAAGGAACCTGTGTGATATTTGCAGATTATTTAGTTATGTTTTGGTCTTTTTCATATTTGTTTGCACAACAAAACTACTTATTTACCCCTAAGAGCTGACAAGAAGACGATGGTTGGTTGATGGTATTTTTTGTTTTTTGTCTCATTTTGAACAGTGAAATATCTTATTTCCCCTCGGGTAGGACGTAGGGCAGGGGCATAGAGACAAAGGTATTTTAGGTTTTTCACTTTTTTTTTGCACAATTAAACTACCTACATACCCTTAGAAACGACAAAAACAAAGGCTTGGTGTTGGGGGCATGGTGGTACTTCACGTCCCGGTTTTTTTCATGGTAATCGCTATGTATAGAAGTGTTTAGGTAATTCCTCATTTTTTAATTGGTTTTTGAAGTTACTGTAGGCGTGTCGTAAGGACGCGCCGTCAGTTTTTGTGCATACACACCTGTCAGGCGTTGTGTTCAGTGTTTATAGATGATGCAAAATATTTGTTCGACGTGTCACCTAGTGCGCCGTCATGTCCTCTTCCTCCCGGTGGGACGCATGTCGCGTGATGGTGGTCGAAGAATCGCCTATGGATGGGTTTTCATTTTTTCCCCTTTTCTCTCTTCTGCAGCGACAAAATACATGACGGTCTTTTATGTTTTTCGGATGTTTTATTTCAGTCTCTAGTATTTTGATCTCATTTTTCTTCTTGATTTCTTTAACGAAAATTTTGATTCTTTTAATTGTACCCTTCAATTGAATCTGACCATATATGTTGTTTTCATTTCAGTTTTTATTCTTCTTCTTTTTTAGTTTGTTTCTTTTAATTTTTTCATTCTGCAGGTTTTAATTTGTTTCAATTTTGTCCTCTAATTGAAATTGGTTATATATGGTATTTTTCATTTCAATTCTTATTCCTTTAATTTTTTTTAAACAATTACACTGCATTTTATTAATAAAAAAATCCCTTTTATATTTTTCGATCCCAAGATTTTGATTTGTTGCAGTTTTGTCCTTCAATTGAAATTAATTATATACTTTATTTTCCATTTCAATCCGTATTCTTTTAATTTTTTATTTAGTATTAATTCCTTTGGTTTTTTCAGTGCTTCTTGGATAATGTTTATTTTTTATTCGTATTTATGCATCTATACTTTTAGTTTTTAATTTTATTTTTTGTTGGAGTTTTATTTTTATTCGGTTTAGTTCTGAAATTTTAATTTATATTGGTGATCATTTTAAAATTAATATTTCTTTCTTTTCTTTGTTCTTTTTGTAGTGTTTTCTGTTATTTTAATTTGTTTTCCGGATCAGATGATTTTTTTATGTTCATAATATTTTTTTTATTTTTTTGCTGTTATTTTTGTTTATTTTTTTGTTATAGTTTTTTTATTCTTTGAGATAATTTTATGGTGTCATTGTTTGCGCAATAATAATGATAATTTTAGTAATTGTTTTTTTTATTGTTTTCTTACTTGCATTTTTGTAAAAATATATTTTTTTTATTCCTTGGGACAATTTAATTATTTGGACAATAATGGTGATAATAATTTTAGTTGTTATAGTCATGATAATGATGTTAACGTATAAATGGATTTTAAATTATATATTTTTCTTTTATAGGTAGAAAAACAACTATTTATTTTTGTTGTTTAGTTATCATAGGTGTTTCCATAATTTATATTTTATTATTGTGTTTAATTTAAATTAGATTATAAAATAAACTAATCATAATACAATGAATTCAGGTATCCAAATCTTCTTGGTTTTTTAATGATAATGATAATTTTATACTAGTGATTTCGTTGAAATATGTTAAACAAATAAATTTATATTGATTTAAAATTCATATATTTTATTAAAAATTTGTGCTCCGCAAAATTCTACACAAGTTTGTGCAAATTTATAATATAGTAAAAAAACTCTCACACTCTTAATATTTTTTTTCATTGAAAAAATTATGATTCAGGTCGCGACGAAGAGCAGGTAAATGACTAGTAACTTGTAATGAAAAACAAATATGGTACTAAAGATAATTACAATTTTATCCCACAAACTTGTGCCATATAATCATTTCATTATCTTATAAGCTAAAAGAGATCACACTTTTGAACAATGTTTTTGCATTGTTCATCTAGACTCAGATGTATTGTGGATTGGAATAGTAAAATTACTTAATAATATAAGTATTATTTGTATAATAGAAATGAACAAAGAGGTCACTCTAGCCGAGTGGCTGTGTCTGCGCCTTAGCAGATATTTCCCCGAGCAAGAGTTTGAATCACACAAACAACGAAACTGATTTTGGTTTTTTTTTTTTTAAATTGGACTTCTTTTTTTATATATATATATAACCGAGGTGTCCGGGCCAGCTTACACGTACCATGATTAATCTTCGGATCCAGTTTTTATATATATTATTTTCTTGTTTTATTTAGCCACATATACATTTTTTTTTTTGTTTTTTTTATAACCGGGGTGTCCGGGTTATCTTACGCGCACCATGAATATTATTATTTTATAGAATAGTTAAAGGAGATCGTAATTTCAAACAGTAATGAACAATGATTTTCATTGTTCATTAGTGTATGAAAATGTTAATTAAATTGTGGTTTTGGTGGGAGATGGTAGAGGTACTTGGGAATGTGTTTGGAAAAAGTTTATGATTTTTTTGTATTTAAATTAAAAAAAATAGTGTTTCTAGATGATTTTGATGTGCTGATGTCAAAAATAATTTTTTAAAAATAAAAAAATATATATCATTTTGATGCATTTCTGAATGAAAATCACTTCCAATAGCAACGTTAACCACACTCCTAAACAAGCACGGCATGTGGTGGACATGGAAGGTAAAATGCGAATTGAACTGCTAGTTAAATTTTGTCCTTTAAATGACATTTATTATATATGTATTTTTCATTTTGGTTCTTATACTTTTAAGCTTGGATTTTATCTTAATTCTTTTTTCTTTTTTTATATTTCTTAAATGGCTCCTATTTTTGTCTATGTTTATATGTAAATGATCTTAGTTTTTGTTTCTTATTTTTATTATTTTCACTGTTATTAAGAGGTTTTTTTTATTTAATATTTAAATTTTAATTTGTGTTAGTGATCATTTAAAAAATGGTATTTATTATTTTTTTCTCTTTGTTTTTTTATTTTTATTTATTCTTCAAGTCAAATAATTTTTTAAAATCTAATAATATTTATTTTTGTTTTGTCATTTATTTTATTTTTTAATTGCTTTTTTGTTAATATTATTAGGTATTGAAATTTTTAATTATTATAGATAAGGCATTCAAAATAATGATAATAATTATTTTTAATTTTTTTTCTTATAAATATGTTAGACTAATTATATATTTTGATATTTATTTCATATTAGCACCTTAAAATATATATATATATATATATATAAATGAATGCCCCAGGCATTTAAAAAAAAAATTAATATGAGTATTCTGAAATACTTTTAATATAATAATATGAAGAATAAATCTTATAAAATAAAAAAATAATTTAATTTATTTTTCTAACAATAATTATGGTGTCATCGATAGTATTAACAATAATAATAAGAATATGAATTATTTATAATGACAGCTACAATAATTATGATAATTTAACAATCATGATAATAACAATGAAAATAATAATCAAAATAATTCATCAGTTGATGTTATATTTTTTAGAGGTTGACTTATGCAGATTTTTTATATATGATATTTCATATCTAATATCACATAAATAAAAAATATACAAAGTGACACGTAGACGAAATAGTAGGAAAAATTTGGGCAATTTATCTACAATGAAAAAATATACGAGTCAATTGCCCTCCACTTCGCCATAGCCATAAACAAAGTTTTTATGCAAAAATTGTTAATGGTCTTAGATTTTTTTTTTATAATGCTATATATCTGAACAAAATAATCAACCTACAAAACTTTTGGTTCTTACTATAGCAAAATTATTTACAATAATAATAATAATAATTATTGTATATTAGGCTTTTATATATTCATTTTATTATGCAAAATTTGTTTAGAAATTATGATGAGGAATATTTTTAAGGATTTCTCTCTTAAAAATAATTATATATTTTGATATTTTTTAATATTAACACCTTAAAATATATATAAAAAATGAAGTTTTTTTTTTAAAAAAAATTCATAGTAATTTAATCTTAGTATTCTAGCTTACTTCAAATATAATAATATGAAGAATAAATCTTGGAAAAAATATGAGTTTCTTTTTATAATGATAATGATAGTGGCAACGATAATATTGTCAATAATGATTAGAATATTAATTATTTACAATAAATTTTACAATAACAGCTATAATAATTATGACAATTTAACAATCATGATTATAACACTAAGAATAATAATCAAGATAATTTATTAATCGATGTTGTTTTTGTGAAAAAATGACTTCTATAACTTTTTTTATGTATGATATTTCAGATCTAATATTACATGAATAAAAAATTTACGAAACTGCACATAGACAAAACAAGTGATTTTTTTTGTCAAATTATCTATAAATAAAAAATATATTAGTCACCTGTTCGCGCTTCGCCGCAGCCAAAACAAAATTTTATAACATGTCAAAAAATGTTAATAGTTCTTGATTTTTTTAATAATGTTATATATTAGAGCGAAACAATCAATCTACTAGACTTTCAATTATTTAGTTTGTTGATATATTCATTTTATTATAAATAATGCATTTAAAATAATGAGAAAAAATATTTTAAAGGTTTTTTATGTTAAAAATAATTATATATTTTGATATTTGTTTAATATTGACGCCTTAAAAAATATAACAAATAATTAACAACTAAAGATTATCTATAGATGCATAAGACAGGGTTTTACTTTTATTTCACACCACCAAATGTGAACTTACTCTGTTTTTCAACCAAATTTAAATTTAATACAAAGATAAATTCTAATAAAAATTAAAAGTCAAAACTAAGAATATAGATACATAAATACAAATATATTATTTAGAATTATACCAAAATTACTGAAAAAATAAAGAGATCGAAACTAAATCAAGAAATAAAAGAATTATTTATTTTTCCCTTACAACACCTTTAATTTTTTTAATTTAATCCTTCTGTTTAAATTATTTACATTTTTTTTTTCATTTCGGCCCATTTACTTTTAATTCTTTATTTTAATTCCTATATTTTTTAGATATATTTCTAAACAGTCTCTATTTTGTCCATGTTTATATGTATACACTCTTAATTTTGTTTTTTATTCTAATTATTTTCTCTCTTTTTTAAGTTGTATTTCTTATAAAAAATAAATTCTTAGATTTTAGGTTGTTTTAGTTAAAAAATTACTTTTACAACATTTTTATATTTTTATGTATAATATTTCATATCTAATATTACGTAAAAAAAAAAGGGGCAACACAAACAAAACGTGTAGACAAATTTGCCCAAGTTATCTACAATGAAAAAATATACGAGTCACTTCCTCTACGTTTCGATTACAATGTTTCTTTTAGGAGAAAAAAAATCATTTATAAGAGATTTAATATATTATAGTTTTACTAATTAAATATTAACATAACCAATTACAACATGCACAAAATCAATCAGTTTTCTATATTAAAAAGCTCAGCGCAGCACGCGGCAAGTAATCTCATGTATACAACAATATATCTTGTGGGGCCACAAAATTATTTGTGTAACCCTCTTATTTTCATTGTATCAAAGCTACTGGATTTTGTAATTCATACAGTTTGGGTCGTGGGGTATAGCGATCAAGGTTGTCAATACCGTTCCGGTTTTTCTATTGGTACAGAACATTTCGGTTTTGGAGCGTTTTGGCATGTGGTTTCGGGGTTGTACTGTTCATATATAATTAATTATATATATAAGAAAAATTAAAATATTAATTTAACAAGCATAATTAAAATTCAAGATAAATTAACTTTAAATTATACAATACAAACACAAAGTCAAACAAACATAATCTCTAAATTAGAAACATCTCTACAATTCCAAAATATTATGAAAGTAAAATGTTCTAAAATAAAATAAATATAAATCAAACATCTTCTACATCATTAATATAAAAATAAGGATCTTGATCTTGTGGTGGAATATAAGGAAAGTCATCAACTAGACGTTCCAATAGTTGGTCATTTCCACCAAGCTCATTCTTGTCATTAAAACATGTCTCTTCATCATCTAAATTTAAAGTAGACAAAGGTGCTTCAATACTCTCCCAACTTATATCCTCTTCATCAAGAAGATTGGGTTCTTCATAAATTCATTCATTTAATAGATCAATGTTATCAAGGCTAATGAGATCTAAAACATCTCTTGTTTTGCTCAAATTCCTACAAAGAATAAACATGAAAGAAATTAAAAAAATAATATTAATGTAATAGAAAATAATTATTAATATAGTAATATTGATATTTTACCTCTATTGAATCCTTAGATTATAATGAACAAATACTAAATCATTTAATCTCTTGTGCTCAAGCCTATTTCGTCTTTTGGAATGGATGAATTCAAATACACTCCAATTTCTTTCACACCCAGTTGCACTACAACATTGACTAAGAACTCAAATTGCAAACTTTTGAAGTTCTTCAGTATTATTGCCGAATTGCTCCCACCATGCAACTAGATAAGAAAATTTGAATAAATCAAATATTATAGATCCAAAAAAAAATATTATATTTAAAAAAAATAAAAGTTATTACCTGGATTTAACTTTTCTCTTTGACGAATAGCTAGGGACATGCCAAAATCACCTATTGCTTTCTTATACTCCTCAATTTGGCCACTAATTATATCTTGAATGTCACAATCAAGAACCAATCTAGTAATTGTTCTAAGCAAACCTCGAGTAACCTCATTTTGTTTTGAAAAAGAAGGCCTAAAAAATATTCCAGGATTAAGAAAATAACTTGTTGCATGTAATGGACTATGAAGTTGCTTATCCCATCTAGCATCAATTACTCGAATATATGGTCCATATTGAGATACTCTATTTTTCAACCTTGTTTTGATAGCTTATTTTGCTTTATCCATTGCCTCATATGAATATCCCATTGATGGTTTTTCTTCACTGTATGCTAACCTTAGAACTCGTAATAAGGGCTCGCTAACTTTGACTATATGTGCATATCTCGGCCAAAAGTCTTTATCTTGTAAGACTATAGTAGCAATTTCCTTTCCAACCCGAGTTTTACCATGACTCGATTCAACCCATTTTGTGCAAGTAAACATTTGTCGAAGCTCATTCTTAAACTTAAGTAAACATTGGATGCTTAAAAAATGGGTAGCAAACCTTGTTATGCCAGGACGACATAAATCATTTTCATTATTGAATTCTTTACTCATCAAAGCTAAAACCCATGCATGATTATATATAAACTTGATTATATTTCTTGCATTTTTAATGGTTTCATCAATCATCAGAAAATATCTTGGATTACAAATATTTTCTAGCATTAAATCAATGCAATGGGCAGCACAAGGAGACCAAAAAAATATGTCATACCTTTGCTGCAAAGCTTTCCCAGCAGCCTTAAATGCAACCTTATTATCACTAATAAATTGGATAATATTTTCTTGTCCAACTTCTTTGACAACTTTATCATACATCTCAAGCAATGTTTCTTTATCTTTTCAAAGACTTGAAGTGTCAACAGACTTCAAGAATATGGTGTCTCTCAAGGAATAAGCAAGAAAAATCACAAGTGGTACATTCCTCCTATTTGACCACCCATATACCATAATAGAGTATCCATAAAGTTTCCAGTTAGCCTTGATTCCTAAAAGATATTCATGGACATTATGAACTACATCTTTCAAAAGTGATCCCCTTAAATCATGATATGATGGTCATTTTAAAACCAGGTCTCATTGATGTTATGGCATTTATCATTGACTGATAATAGTATGATTTAACACCATTAAACGGTACATTAGCATCAAACCACCATGTTGTTATGGCTTTTCTTGCATTGTGTTCCTTCTCTCTAGAAGTCATTGCATTTCTAAAACTAGGTTGTGAACCTGGGGTAGTTCATGGAGCAAATAAAGTCATGTTCTTTCTAGTTGTACTTAATGTTTATGCATTGTCACTCTTGTATTTGTTTGTGAACTCATATCACCTAAATGAGGATTTGCATTATCACCCTCTTCAACTTCATCATTGGAAACTAATTGAGAATTTCCAATATCAGTTCTCTTCTCTTTTTTCATTATCAAGTCTTCTATCAATTGCTTCATTTTTCCATTTAACATCTGGAGGGACCCTTTTACAAGGTTCAACTTGACCTTTAATACCAGCAAGATGATGCTTTAAACGAGTAATACCACCACCATTGATTTGTTTGTTACAATGAACACATATACTTGCATTCTTTGCACCAGTAATCACCTGTCCATGAGCCCATGCTGGATCATCTGATCTTGCTGGAACTGAAGCTATGGAAGTCCCACCACTAGATGAGTTTTCAGCCATATAATTTAATCTGAAGAAAAAAAAATATTGGATCCCTCCTCAATAATCTAACGGTTGTTTTAAGGACGTGAAACGAGACAAGTTGCAATATATTGCATGGCTATCCACACATATATGGAAGAAATTCAATAATGACAACATTTTTTTTCAATCAGTGCTAAAAGTGAAAAACTCAGGAACCCACCTATCATCCAACAATTCATATAATTGTCCATATCATGTGTTAAAGTAAACTACTGCTCTAAAGCTCTTAACATAATGTAAACAATGCAATATGCGCAAGTGTGTTCTCTTTTAGTTTTAGTTGTTTAACATGTCATTCTATTAAGCATCACAAGAATCACCTTCCAGCAAATCGTAAATTTTTTGATATTTATATGTTTATGAGACATTAAACTAAACAATATTCCAAAGCACTCAATAACTATAAACAAAGCACCAAAACTTGTTTCTTTTTGCTCCTTAGGGTCTGAGATAAATTTGCCCTTCTTCTTGTTGGTGGGTATAACTCCATTACAAACAACCTCAATGTTATTAATTCTGTTTAATAACATCAAAGAGACAATCTCTTCTCATTAATAACATTATCATATCCCGATTTCCACACACAAATTTAAAATAAAAAACATTTCAATAAATTCAAATTAAAAAAAGAGAAGCACAGTTACTTTATTAAGCTAAGTTGAAGATCACGACAATTACTTCAAGAAAAGAGAAGTGCAGAAACCCCAAGTAATTAAAGGAGAAACACATGTGCATGTATAACAATCAAGGAAATTATTATTATTGAATGATGTCTACCTTTCAATTATTGTCGTGGAAGAAGAAATGATGGGGGTGCTGCCGTGAGAAGAAATTTGGAGAAAAAGTGAAGAACCAATGAGGGTGGTGCCATCGTGTGGAAGAACAAGTTAGGGTTTGAGATTTTGAGTTAGAGATTAGGGATTGAGATTTTGCGTTGAGGAATTACTGGATTAGAGATTAAGAGTTTGAGATTTGAGTTGATGGAAAATTGATTTGGGGTGTCGGGTGTGTGTGTGTGTGTGTTAATCAATGCGAAATTAACACACAACGCCGTTTTGATTTTGAATCCGAAACGGCACACCCGGAATGGTACCGAGGTGTTCCGACCGATATTTAGCCGGTATTTTCGGAACGGGCCAAAATTAAAACCGAGACGAAAAAAACACCGTTTCATCTCGGTTTATTTAACAGAACAAAACGGTATTAAGAACCCTGATAACGATTGTATAAATTAATTTAAAATATTTTATAATAAAATAAAAAATATAGTCTTTTAAATCGAAGCTAAAATTTGCTTAAATCACAGTTTAATTTAGGGTCTGTTTGACACAACTGTTGCTGTTGTGGTTGAGGTTGAAAAAAAGAAGTTTCATGAAAAAGCGCTGTTACCTGTGGTTAAAAACTAAAATTGAAGTGTTTTGTTAAAATTGTGGTTGAGTTTGAGGTTTAATGAAAAACAGTTTCGAGTGTTTGGTTACCATGCTTTTCATGTTGCTGTCAACTTGTGAAATTACTTTAAAGGACACACACATATATTTTTTTAGATATTGTAGATTTAATTATCATGATAATAAAATGTAATTAATAATTCAAGTAAATTACACACTCGTTTTTATTCTCAATTAATCGAAAAGCAACGCGGCTGTAGAGTAAAACGAAGTGACGCACCTTTCCCTTTCCTCAAGGCTGATCTCTATGTACACAATTTTTAATTTTTTTCAAATATGATTTTTATATATTTTTTTAAAATCAAACTGGGCCTGTCCCATACTAAATGGGTCAGACCAGTCAAGTTGGGCCAAAAGGGCCCAACTCTAATTAGACTTGGGATGGGTCGAGAGCTGCCCACCCCAAGTGTTCAACAAAAAAGGACAAAATAGTGTGTTTTGCCTTTCGTTCTTAGACAATTATTGATGTTGTCACTGTTCACATAACACGTAAACAATAACATGGCCGACTATGACGAGAGGGTCAGCGACCAATATCGAGGGGTAGAGGAGGCCGAGGTGGTTTTTCCTATGGTGGCGGCATCAGAAATGGTGCCCTGTGATGACTGGAAGGAGTGTCAGAAGGTTGCAGTTGCCATGGCTGTGGAGGAGAGAGAGGTAGCTACGGTGGCTATGGAGAGAGAGAGGGGTAGTGGTCGTGGCTGTGGAGAGAGAGAGGGAACTGCGGTGGCTGTGGAGGGGAGAGAGAGAGGGGCAGTGGTCGTGGCTGTGGAGGGGAGAGAGAGAGGGGCACTGGTCTTGGCTGTGGAAAGAGAGAGAGAAGCGGTGGCAGCTCGTGTATTGCTAGAAGAGAGTTGGAAGTCCAAGGCAAGACTGCAAAACTGCCTTTGACACTCCTCTTTCCAGGTCGAGCTCTTTTAATCCCCCAGTTTCAGTTTCTAGATGATGAAGGTGCACAAGCTAAGCTCTCGGAACTGTCAAGGCTTTTTTCCCATGAAGTCTGGTATATGTTTGCATTTGAGCAATGAATAATTGTTTTATTCTGCTTGATATTTTTAAGTTAGAAGTTGTTTCTTAATTTGTTTGTTTGACTTCATATATCAAGATTTGTGAATGCTACTGTTGTTATAAAAAATATAAACTTTGTGCTGATGGAATTTACACCTGAAAATATGAAGCACTTAAATAATTTGTTACATCTGTTTTATTCAAGATTGGATATGAATCTGTATATGTTTGCAGCGTTTCTTACATCTACGTTCAGGCGAGAAGCATCAAAAAGATGCTTCTCATAAACTGTGTTTGTCCCGCGTATTTTGGTAGGACCCACAACACAAAACTGTGGTCCAAAAAATTACCAAACGATTTGGCTCTGCGATAAGCCTCAATCGCAGGCCACACTGCAGAGCCTAACACCCACTTAATCAACACCTATCCTGATATTTTAAAAGTGACTCTTTGGGGTCCAGTCTTGATAACCGGATCAACCCACCGGCCGGAGTTGATAGCAATTCGGTGAACACTTTCCAATCCCTGCCCTTTGACAATGTGAAGGCTACCTTATAGGTGATTCACCTGGGTAGGACCCACTATCATGATCTAGTGGATTTGATTAAGCTGATGTTAATGGCAATAAAGGAGATTAATGGTTTAATTAATCTACGTCTGAAATCAAATATCAATAAAAAAGGATTAACACGTAGAATAACAAGATCAGCTTGGTGGTCCCATGTTCGTGAAATCAGACGAAGTCATTTCCGTGATTTACACGTGGAAAGGATATATGAATAGCCATGATGGTCTTGAAATCTTAATCAAGTGCTTGGTAAGCTGAGAATACGGGGGGTAAGTATCGAAGCCATCGAACAGTGTGCAGCTAGATAAAGACCGGAGAGAGCAGAGAGTCCAAAAATGTAGAGGTGCATCCGTACAGAGAGTATTCAATGCCGGTTAAAATGGTATTCTGCTTTAGTTGTAGTTTTATCAATATTTATTTAATTATTATATTATAATTTATACATGTCTCGTGTTAACCATTGGAGGGCTACCTCAGATACTCGAATATTTTTTGCACCTCACACTCGATATAACTGTTGGTTATAATAAAAAGTAAAAACTTGGGTCTCCTAAAATCCCAGCCGTACTCGCGCTCAATCCTTGGAGCATTAGAAAGCTTCCCAGGCAGTAGATTAAGTCCCTTAACAAAGAAAATTGTAGCGTTATCACGGCCGATCAAAGCTTCATAAACAAGAGAGCCCCGTATGGAAGGGGGTCTGGATGAACATAGCCGCCACATTTTCAGTGACATCAACAGTGTAGAGAGAGGAGTGTGCGAGAGAGAGGGAGGAGGATGGGCTATGATTTTCTAGGATTTCTCATGAAGAAAACGTGGGGAGAATTTTTTTTATTATTATTTTAATGTTTCTAGCTATAAGCAACAAAATGATACAATTTGATGGTTTTGAATCTTCTATTAATGAAGTTTGATAGTGTGAATAATTTCTTTATCGATTTTATATGCATACATGCATGCATATATATTGTCAATTTATTTAGCTTAATTTTAGAGTTTTTCATGTTAGTTTAAGAAGACATGAATTATTTAATATAAATAAAATCATTGATCCTGCTAGAAGAAACTTATTTAGATGGGTTTGTAATTGAATTGAAGCCTAAACTATTTAAATTACCATAGTACTACAATTGGACATATCTCATTATTTATAAGAAAAATTAACACTTTTAGTTTTTATTTTATTTTTGAAATAATTATGATAGAATTATGAGTATATTAAAAAATCCTCAATCCATATTTAGTTGCATTGCAAATCTTACTAATCAATCATTTTCTAATCATTTGCTCATTTGCTGAGATTTATAGCTTTTTTAGTTATTGATCAAACAAAATAAGAAAAAAAGAAAATAAGGTACTTCAGACTTTTAGATCAGACTTGGATTTTTATTTATTGATAAAAAAATCTCTCTTCAAACATTCTTTAAGTATAAAGAGTTTATTTATTTTGATTAAAGATCGAGGTGAATTCAAGATTATATGAATTATATGAACAAGTAAATATATAGGATATACACAAACATTTACTTCAAAAGCAATGCATCTATCAATTTTAGAATGGGTTCAATAAACAATGCTCTCAAGTGATTATTTTTTCATAAAAATATTGAATAGTTATAGGTGAATGATTTATATGGGAATAATGTAGTGATGATACTTTGACCAATGTACCTTATAAATCGATGGTTTATTAATCACAATTCATAAGCCTTGTTACCACAATGACCATATTCTAAATCTCTATGAATAGTTTTATATTTGTTTCTTTATTTATGTAAGACAAACTATGAATAAGGGTATCTAATATATAAATCTAGAAACTTTTGAGGGTTCTAAAAGCCTTAAAAGGGAAGGTTTTGAAAAGCTAAAAAAAAAGATAATGAAGAATTATTTTTTTGGAACTTATCCTTGATTTCTTGTGACTACAAGGTAATGACTTAAAGGTACATTAAGAATGAAATAATTTCAAATATGTCATCTAAGAGTTAAAGATTTAAGAGCGCACTCAAAATTATATGCCTCAAAATAGTATACACATAACATTCAAGGTATCTCATGATCTCATATCTTAAAAAATAGGCTTTCTTTGCTCCTATACTAACAAGAATTAAGCCTTTAATAACTCTTCTTTGATGAAATAATTCAAACTCATCAAGGATTTTTCCTTGAATTCCCTTCAAAGGTTAAAATACAATTATTTAGGTTCAATATGCATTTATTTTTACCTGATAAAGTATAGTTCTTCTTTATTTATGGATTTTATGTCTCAAATCTTCAATTTTCATAACAAGTTTTCATGCACTTTTACTTACTCAAGTTACAACTTGCGTGTTTTAGCCTTTAAGAAAGAAATGCTTATTTGATGAGCTAAGATGATCTCACATACCTTATTATCTAGGTACTTATATTTTATTTATCATGACCTTTGTAAGGTCTCATGTTTCATCACCATAACAATATGATTGCTTATGTCAGGATTTTATGACAACAACTTAGTATTTACCATATTTGCTTCATGATGGCTTCCCTTCAAAAGATATTAGAGGATTTACACAACTTGCTTTGTATTTTTTTTTATTTTCTTAGAAGAGTAATTATATACCAAATTTTTTGTGTGTCTTGAATTGCCCCCAACCCAATCATGTCTCTAATCATGTCTCTAAGTATCTTATCTTATTTTATTTGCTTGGGTTTTCTTAGGGTTGATGTCATGTAGAAGAGTGTTTAATTATTCTACAAAATATTAGTTTTATGAGAAGATTTTTGAAATTTCAAAGCTATTTACAAATGCAGAAATTTATATTGATGCAAGTTTAAAGAAAATTATTTTGAAAAATCCAAGCAACTCCCATAGACAGGGTTTCATGAAGGTTGAGTTTAGATCTTGGTGAACATTTATTTCTTAGTAGAAAAGTGAGGTGACATTTTGTTTCAATGATTTATCGATCAAATGGCTCGATTCTCAACTCAAGGGTTAAAAAAAGAAAATTTTTGGAAGCATTCATTTTACTCATGTGAATAATAAAGCATAATCACAATCTTCTGAAGATCTCATTTTGCTTAGGGAGGGATATTGTTTACCAACTCAAATTTTTTATTTTGATTAGAAAAGACTTTATCAGACAAGTTATGTGAGCTCTAACATTTGACTGTGAAAGAAAAGGATTTGTAGACTCAAAAAATACTTCATGGTTGTAAGGATCATTGCCATCATGTTTCTATGATTTGCTCTTTTTGATTGCTTTGATGGGAAAATCTTAATTTGTTTTGACCTTAATTTGTCATTTTTGCCTTTCATTTGGGCATGCTCCTCAGCATTTGGATTTCATGAGTTCTTAGGCTTTTTCATGATCTCTTTTTGGCTTCAACCATGAAAGTTATGTGGGGTGTGATCTTACTTAGGATTGACCTTTGACTTTTAAAATTTTCTTTTGCTCTTCTAGTGTAAATTTGATTCTAGTCCAGATTTTTATATATATATAAAAAAAACTTATTGAGGTTCAAATAAGGATCATGAGAGATATATTTTTAGAATATGAAAGGATAACAAAGATAATCTTTCATCATTTCAAGCACAAACTATCAACCAATTTTTTTCAGTTTTTTTCAAATTTATATTCTCTTTTTCACACAAGGCACAAGATGCGTGTCTGGCCTGGTATGCCTTGCTATCATATGCTATTTTGTTTTTCTTATACAATATTCTTTGATGTCTGGGCAGGTTCAAAGTGATCATTTTGAGGATTTCTTTAAACCTGAGCTAACAAAACGTGGATACGCAGTCTTGTACAAGAAAAAAAAATGATCAGGTAGAATTGCACAAGTCTAATTTAATTTTGATAGTGATGCAATTCCAAATTATATATTTTGATCAAAATGAAAATTTCTATTCTTTTTTTTGTTTTAGTGAACCTAAATGATTTACCTAGTAGTATTTATATCGAGGAAGTGATTCAAATTTTTGAAAGATTGTCCAAATTACATGAAAGAAAAAGCATGGTTTTCTTGCTAAAATATAGTATAGAGACAGGAAATAAAGTAGCATAATATAGAATTTTATGTCCAGAATTGCCAGTACAATGAGTTTTTGCTTGTTTTTTTAAGCTACCAAAACATTCTAATTGTATGGGGTTCAGATATCTTGTTGCATTACGCCTCATTTGAGGCCACTTAACATCTTACAATGAGCAAACTTAAATCGAAAGTCTCACATAACTGTTAGCTCACATAGTTGCGCTCACGAGTGTAAATGTTGGTTCAAACAACATTTTCTGCACTAAACTTGATGCTTTACTTTATCATGTCAAGAACTTAATACTATTGGATGCTTTATAGGTTTATACAGCTAAAAAGTATATATATAATTGACGGGCGTGCAACATTTTATCATCGTGATAGGTTCAAAGAAATCTAGAAAAATGATAAACTCCCAAGTTGTGCTAATAGCATGCATGCACTATGTGGTTTTGGTGATTCTGAATTTGTTATAGTAGTTTACTAGCTTAAGCTTGACAAGGAAACCTCCTCCTTTATTGAAGAATTAGGTCCTAGAAAGAAGGAAACTACTAGAATTTGCCTGAGCAAGGTTGTAATAACTTGTGTATTTTGCAAGCAGGGTCTTGGCCTAGCGGTTAAGAAGGGACTTGTCCCTTGAGCCCTGCCATGCACGCCTGTTATCCCCGCGATACCGTACTTGTTCACTGAGCTTGCAGGATATTCAGTGAGTCCAGGGATTAGTTGTGGTGCTCGCAAGTTGACCCGGATACCCTGGATATCAAAAAACAAACTTGTGTATTCCCAATCTTCATTTTGCATTCTGGAATATTGGCTCTCATTTTCTCTTTGAATTACATCATGATTTAGTTTACTCCCTTACTTGTTCTTCTCAGGACAATGTCGCTCATATTGTCTTCTTAGAAGTTCTGAAAAATGTCTACATTGGTGAAGCTTGTCGATCTAGTGTTTTTATGGTACTGTGTGTTTTTCCTTCTCAATATTGTTATATAATTGCTATTCACTAGTTCTAGAAATGCTTAAAATGTTGTTTATTCATAGGCAAATACACACACACACACACACACACATATATACTAGCCATATTGTCCGCGTGCTGCCACAGACATTCCTCTATATATAGTTTCATATAATTAAACCCATAACGAGAAACATATATTTTATAATCAGTAAAAAGTAATAGACCATGAGTTTGTTGCGCAAGCGTAGGTTACTTCTTTGAGAATGTAGCCGCTATGCTACAAAACATCACAAAAGAGCGGAAACTATGGACAAATGGCTACAGCCCAAAAAAAATTTGGACGAATAAAGCATCCTCTAATAAATGATTCTAGCTTGTAAAATTTTATTCCAAGACTTTATTTCCAAACCAAGGTGATTTAATGATGGTTTGTCTGCTTATGCAAACCTAAGTTGGCGTTTAAATGTAAGGTAATTAAAAATCGACATAACAAGCAAAAAATTGTTGCCAATCATAATCCATCCATTTTCAAAAATATATCATTATTGTATTTCAAAAATTAAGACAATTGAATATTGGTTTCATTGCTTATGAGAAACTAAGTTAGCACTTGGATATAAGGTAATTACAAAATGACAAACCAAACAAAAAATTATTATCATTCATAATGAAATTGTTTGAGAAAGCATATTATTTATGAATAAAACATTTATAACAAATCATCATGACTATTGAAGTTGTATCATAGATCAGTAACCTTCAACGAAGACCATTAAATATTGGGTTAAATAGTTGACAGAAACCTAGAACTATGCTAGAATAAAATGTGACAAACCGTTGTCATACATGTAGGTTCAATTCATCAACAAAACCTCAAACAGTTACAAAATATAAAGCAATTGAGATACTAACATATTACATAGAAGTTGCAGCCATATGAAAAAATAACAAATATATGTAAGCCCTAAACAATGGGACAAAGTAGAAACAATAACGAAATTAGGCTTACATTGTTCTAGCTTTATCGCGAGCAAATCCAAACCAATGGCATAAATACACTAAACATCTCCCAAAATTTATCTCAGATAACGGGGGGAAAAATCAAAGGTATCATGCACATGCAACCCAAGCCATTTGACCTTGTTGTATGAAGATCAAAGAAAAGGCCAAAAAAAGCAAAGAACTTGTTCAATCAAAACCATCCAAAAATGGTCAACCCCCCATGAATTGTTGGCTCACCAAAGTAAGCTTGGAATTAAAAGAATAAATATAAAACCAAAGTGGCAATGAACATCAAAATCACATCATAAGTCCTAGGAGACACCAATTTGGAATTGGAATTCTAAGAGCAATGCAATCAATAAATTCCAAGTACCCTAATATGTCTTTAATTTAATTTGAGAAATATATTAGCCTACAAAAATAGATATTTTGCCACACACCTGACTATCGATTGTTATATTTCCTATAGACATAATTTTTTGCTTCAATTTATTAACATCCACAAACTTTCATCAACTCTCACAACATGCACGTGAAAGTTCTGCCATCCTAAATCAAACTTTTCTCCAAACCAAAAAATATAAGCATGAAATACAATGAAGGACAAAAGAACAACGAAATGAACATACCTGGTTAAACAGTAGCCAAGAAAGGAGCGGAAAAAGATGAGGAAAGCAACAAAAAAAAAGGCCCAACCAACAACCGAATCCTTGGCAATAGCCTAGTAACAACAATTTCATATAAAAAAAAATTACAATATCTATAGTAAGAAAACCAACACCAAAAGTCTTTTGATACTTCCAAATTTCTCCCAAATGCAGGCAAAACAATCAGCCTCCCAAAACTAAACATAAACACGAACATTGTATCCGCAACATTTTCCTTAAGGAACTATAATCAAGGGTTTATTTCCATATAGCAAAATTATAGCAAGACAAAGCAGACCTATATATTCAAAATAGAAAAAAAGAACAATCCCTACAACAAAGCAATCCAAGAATATCTAGCCCAAACACTTAGACGTAAACAGGAGAAATTACAAAAAAATGTCAATTAAATAGCAGTAAAAACCAATGGAAAAAACAACACATTGGTTTAAACAAAAAACACAAAACAAAAAAGATCAAATATAGCACGTGCACATATACTCGTGGCCAAAAACATTCAAAACTCTAATGATAAAAAAGCAAGACACAACTAGAAATAACATAGCAAGGCAACATGCACAAAAAAGCAAGATCAAATAATGTGTCATATTTTGAAAACAATTGCTGAAAAAATTGAATGTCTCAAATGATAATTAAAAAACCATACATATCCAGCAACAACATAGCAAGATAGCATGCACAAATATATCCGTTAACGAACAACCAATAGTTCCAATGACAAAAAAAGAGCAAGCATAATCAACCCGAATAGTAAGCTAATAAAAGAGGAAATGCAAAACTTAGAATATAAAACTGCATGAAAAAACAGTGAAAAATAACAAAATATTTTAAACACAATTGCAAAACAAAAAAAAAGACCTAATATTGTGTCATAGTAAAAAAAAATCTAACTGGAAAAATAAACAGCTTAAGCGACCTAAGAAAAAACAACAATATAACCAACAAAACCCAGTAAGTTATTAAAACAAAAAACACAAAATTGACACTATAAAATTGAATGAAAAACCACGGGAAAAAACTCAATAATGTTTTTAAAAAAATGCAAATCAAAAGGACAAAATATTGTTATATTTTAAAGGGAAATGCCGGAAAATCAACAACTCAAATGACAAACAAACACAAGCACATCCAGCTCAAATAACCAGCTATTAACAGAGAAAATGAAAAACAAAGGCAAAAAAAGAGAATTAAAAACATCAAAAGACTAACACAATGTATGAAAAAAAAAGCAAATACAAAAAAAAACAAAGATCATGACAAATCTAAAAAACCTACCACCATTCCAACAAAAACTAGCAACTTTAAGCAACAACCTTGTGAAACCATAGCAAGGCAAAAACACAAAAATACAATGCTTTAAACACCTACCCAAACACAATGTTTTAAATACCAGCATCAACCAACAACAAAAACAGCAGCAAAAACAACAAAAAAGTCCAACAAAATAGCTTAAAAAGACTGGTAAACAAAAAACATAAAATACCTCACCACATTAATAAAAAAAACAGTCATCATTCCAATCAAAACAACATCCTTGGAGATTTATATTTGATGATCTATCCCCAAACAGCCAAACATAGCAAGATAAAATGACAAAACAACCAGGAACTGAAAGAAAAAATGCAAGGAAAAGGCAAAACATGAAAAACAACAAAAACAATGAAAGAAACCTCTAAAACAACAAACATGTAAAAATGCAAGTCAAAGGCAAAACATGAAAAACAACCAAAACCAACACAAACAATTGAAAAGCTTGAAAACAATAAAGAAAGTGCTAAGACAAAATACAAATTAAATGCAGTAGCCACAATGCACAAAAAAATAGAAATAACATATCGAAAATAGCAGCAGCAACCTTTAAAACTACAACAGCACAACAACAACAAAGAACCAACCCAATATCTACCCAAAAAAATGCAAACCAAAGAAACATCAAAGATCGTGCCAAAACCTAAAAAAGGCAACCAATCCAACCAAAACAGCAGCATATAACAACCATTCCACAAAACCATAGCAAGGCAAAAATAAAAAAAATGCAATGTTTTAAACAACAAGTACAGCACAATGTCCATAACACAAAAAACAGTAGCAAAAACACAATTTTTTAAACCATCTTAGATGTTTTATCTCCAAACAACAAAACATAGCAAAACAGCATGACAAAACAACCAAGAATTGAAAGGAAAAACACAAGACAACAACAAAAAAAGCATAAAAAGAGCAAAGACATTGACACAAAAAACACAACACAAAGACATCTAACAACACGATAACATTAAAGAAAGTGTCAAACCAATGCTTAGAAACTAAACTAACATACCTAAAACAGTAGCAGCAACGTCAAAAACAGTAGCAGCAACTTCAAAAATAGTAGTAGCAACACTCAGAACTAGCTCAAACCTTCGCAGATCAGAACCATGCACTAAAAACCATCACAAAAATATGAGAAAAAACACAAAACATATGCAAAGAAAATAAATAAAAAGAAGAAGGTAGAAAACAACCATAAAGAGGATAAAACATGCACCAAGCCAGAAGCAAAAAAATGAGACCAGCCAATATATAACATGTTGCCTGCGTAAACTGCCCACCAACTACAAAGAGCAAAGAAATCAAAATAACAGTATGGCACCCTGCCAAAAATACCAAAACAAGAGCATGTGACGTGACCCCTCATAATCCTACACTCAAAGAAACCAAACTAGAAAATGAAGGAAAACCAATTAACATAACCAAATTAGAACAGTAAATTAATCTTTAAACCGAGAGGAACCAAACCTGAATTTGAATGGATGACCCGAGACCAAAGCTTGAACCGGAATGGATGACCCAAAAAGTACACTGAAGAAAACATACAAACCCAAAACAGAAAAAAAACGACTCAAAACACACACGAATGCTGGAAATCAAAAGGAAAACAACCCAAATTCAAACCAAATATAAAGGAATCAAACCGGCAAACCAAATCAACACACAACTAAACACACCACCACCCAATTCCAACACAATAACATAATTACCAACACACAGCACACCAAAATCACAAAACCCGAGCAATCTCAACCTGATCAAACCAATTGCCCAGCACCCATTACACATAAATAATAAAACTCAACCAACATCAACCCAATCAAACCAATTACCCATTACACAACACACACACAACCATAAAACCGAGAAAGAAGGAGCAGAGCATGCAATCAAACTGAATCTCAAGCACCCCAAAAACTGAAACCCATTAACCCAGCAATACACAACCCAACCATACGGTCTATCGACCCAAACAAACCACACTAATTAAAGTTGTAACCCACACCAAAAAATGGCTAGAACCATACCTTTGACGGAGCAGCAAAACCATCGAAGACAGGGGAGGAAACCACCGCATGCCAACACTAAATCAAACCGAAGACAGGACAGAACCTCTTGCCCCATGGTTCTTCAATGGCTGAATTGGTCTCTCGACAAAAATAAACCCTAACCCTCAGTCCCTCAACGCCTAAAAATGTCAACCCTCAGTCTGCTCGAAATGCCAACGCTCGATCCCTTAAATGAATTGGGAAAAGGATAAATGACCAATGAAAAAAAATGCAAATGAAATGGGAAAGTGATAAATGACAGACACCAAGAGTAATTAAGTTTAAATTGTCTGCAGTGATAAAATTAAATGCAAAACACAGCACATGAAACACACACGCAGACAACTTTAAATAAAATGGAAAACCCAAAACCACCCCTAGAGAAAACAAAACATAATCGGAATGACCAAGGACAAAAGAGTCTACAAACTGTTATAAATTTACAGTGTTTCTCCTCACATGTTACAGTGCAATAAACATTAAAAAGACCACATATTTTATTTTATAGTTAATATGTAAATTCAAACTACCATGATGTGAAATTACGGCGGGTATGCTTTTGTTTGTAGATACTGTTCTTTCTTTCAAATATTGGAAGGGACAGAAATATATATGCTGCTAATTAACTTAGTGTACTTGTATGAACTAAGGTAGTTTTTCATGTCCGAAAACTGGAGGAAATTGCTGGTTTGGAGGTTCCTCTATTTATTTGTGGGGATATGAACTCTCTTCCTGAACGACTTGTCGACCCCTGCTGTTATTCATAATTTATGAGTTTCGAAGTTCATATTTGATTTTTTGGAAAGTAAGTGGGGCATTTTAGTTGGGACAGAGTTAAATTTGGTTCCAATTTTCATGAAAATCAATAAAAATGCACCCTTGTTTGGCATTGCCTTTTAAAAGGGTTTTTTAATATTTTTTTATATATTATGTTTTTAGATCATTTGATAATATTATGTCATAAATAATTTTAAAAAATTATTTTAATATATTTATAAACAAAATACAATTTAAAAAACAACTTCACCCTTACTCTTACATAAACCAGAGTTAGTTTCCACGTTCTCCGGCTCAAATATTTTTCATCGTGATAATTCTGGTCGAGTCGTCCTCAAGAACTGACATAACAAGTACACAGACACACATAATTTATCATACAAGTAATAGGGGCGAGAAAGAAAAAAAAATAAAAAAAAATTAACCGAGAAAAGTCAAATTGTTAAATAAAAATAATGTAAAATTTTAAAAAAACCCTTCTGATCCAGCTCTCGAAACCAAAGAAATTTGAATCTAATTAATGACTGAACTGCTGATGGAGGAAACTACATTTATAACCTCCCCCTCTTGAGCACATCGCTTCTACGGTCCACGAATAAAGGAAGAATCGAGAATATTATGGAAACATAAGAAGGCTACAGGCTTCGGCATCTGAAGAGAGATCTGCACATGGTGCTAGACATATTTTTCGGTTTTTATATAAAGACCACCCGGTTGGTTTAAACTGGTTTTGAATTATTTATTTATTTAATTGTTTTTATATATAAAAACCAAACCAAACCAAACTGAAAATGAGATCCATATTTTGGGCCAGTATTCTGAATAAATGAGCATAATAATTTTCCAACAATATAATATCTGATTCTGTAATTTATCATCTCAGTGATACCTGTAAATTTCTAGTCAGAGGCAAAGTTGAATCTCCTCATCTGCAGAAATAAAATGATCCATTTCATGTATATCGGCTTGTCTTCACTGTCTCTGGTAAGGTCCCACCTATCCTTGATTTTATATTTATCATGTTCTTCATTTCTCGTTGCTTAAGTTGATGTTTGGCATTGAGCTTTAAAATATTTTATTATTATTTTCAGATTATTTTAATATTAAATTCTTTTTAAATAAAAAATACTTTAAAAAACGCTAATCACGCTACTGAACTGTCTCTAAATGTGCCATGAATTAATATTTCCATCTCTTATTTTTGGACATAAATGAATTGCTCTCCATTTTTCTATTGAATTAATTCGTAACTGGGTGAAGGTGCCATAATTGTAAGATGTGCTAGACTGGTTCTGGCTTTAACTCCCTTTTTGTTTCTGTCTGAATTGTGATTGTGACAGAAGCTAAATTTTGCAATGGTTGCTTATGTTTTAAAAATGATCATTGTTTTTGTCTGTTCACCTGTCATCATTTTCACGTTTGCTAAGGAAAGGTTTTTTATTTTCAGGAAAGTGCATTTGCATCCTTATCTTTCTCAAAACAGGTTGGAGAACAATAATGGATGGATATTAATAAAGGTTATCCATTTCGATTGATTTGTCCGAAATCACTGGTATATATTTTTTTTAATTCAGAAAAAAAGAATAAATTGAAATAAATTTTATTTTGTTCAAAATCTCTTCCTGTTTTGGAAATTATTCCTAAATTTTGATTTGGAATGTTCCGGTTAAATAATATTTTTTTTAATAATAAATAATTTTACAATATCAGTCATATTTCCTAATCCGACAGTTAAATTGAGATGAAATTTTACGAGGAGTTTCTTCACATATTTATATATATTATATTAAAATTTTAGAGCAATCAGAGAATGTAACAATCTTGCAAGAATGATGATGACATTATCATAATATTATATAAGTTCATAATTTTGTTCAGAAAAATTATTTTATTGTATTTTTTATATTAATTTTTTTATCAATTTTATTATTCAACAAATTGTTTATTACGGATTGAAAGTTATAATTTAATTTGCTTTGCTTTATTTAAGGTTATCTTAGTCTTATAGCGCAGATCATACATTTGAAAGGTTAACCTAGATTGACTCAAGTTAATTCAATATACCGTTGTTTCAGTATTTTTTAAGATGTCAATTTGATTGTTTTTAGTTACACTATATTTTATCAATTTTTCATGTTATCTTTGAACTCATTAAATTGATCGAGTTATATCAGTTCAACTTTTTTTTTTTTTACTTATATTTGAAATTTAAATTACACAATTCAAAATAATTTTATTTTTAAATTTGAACAAATTTTTTTTGTTGAATTAACATATTTAAGTGTGTGTATATATATATATATAAACAGTATAACCTCTAACGGAGAATAAAAAAAATTTAAATTGAAATGTCAAGTTACATTTGGAAAAAAAGAAACAACAACCGAAATTGACATCCTTATATTAATCACATCAATCATGAGTCCTCATTCACTAACTTCACATCAGAAATTGCATCCATTGCCACTTCCTTCAATTCCAGAGCACAAGCAACGACATGCATAACAGGCTGATACATCTCTATAGAACATTTTTGCAGAATTACAGACAGGCAATTTGGTTTCTCTTTTATTGTGCAGTCCTACCACAACCACAGCAGCAGTTTCACTACATTTTCCAAATATCCTTTGCCCTCTTTGTCGTTTCACTGGACATGGGAACCAATATTGTAGTATTCTCTTCTGCTAGCCACATCAGGCACACTGATCAAGATAAAATATGGGATTTGTGCTGTAATGAAGCTGAATTTTGTTCCACAATCCAGCCTTTTCTCTGTCAATCGAATATATTTTGAGTAGTGAGTCAAGTACTAAAAACCACTAATTTGGGGGGTTCTGTAAAATGGTCCACTGTGCAATTATTTTGTTCTCAGTTGAACAAGCATGGTTTCTAGAGAAATGAGAGTTTTAGTTTGGTTCTTCCTAGCTCCAGTACCAGGCCTCATCTCCGACCACAAGATGTGGATTCAAGTCCGATCGAGCTTAGACCTGGGAATTGGGATCATAAGACAATCACGGGTGAAATACTACAACCATACATATCACGTGCATCAGATTCATGGTTCTAATCTTCTGCGTTTCTACTTGACTATACTGTGTACGCATCAACATTTCTCAGCCTCGCCCGATGGATAAAATGTCTCGCTGTACCATGCCTGCGAGTTTTTTATTCTAATTTCGGCCAATCAGCACCAGCTGGGTTGATCGATTATATAACTGCTGGGATCATAATCTTAGATGCTTAGATCGGAAATATTGGGGTTATTGGAGACCAGATTCTAAAGAAAATACTCGGGAGTCTCTCTCTGTGCGTGTCTATACGAGGATTTTTTGTCTTCATGCTGGATAGATATTTGAGAGTTTCTTGGCTCGAATCTGCACGAGACTATGATACAAGCTGTGTACCTGTCCTGGTTCAAAATGCAGTGCCGATATGAAGAGTTAATTTGTTATATAAATACTGGGTCCCTTGAGTTAATTTGTATATTCTCATAAATTTGTATACCATACAAGTTAATTAGTCTCCCACGTACTACCACTCTCTCTCGGAAGTAGTTTCTCGCTAGAGATCAAATGAAGAGCTAAGAGTTATCAAGAACGTACGTAGTGAAAACCTTTAATTCCATAATGATGAAGGGAATTAATGAACTCCATGATCGAGTTTTTTCCTGGATAGATAGCTTCCTAAGACTTGAAACCTGGCTTCGATTTTTGTCGACCTCATCATCACTACCATAAGAGGCTAAGCCTTTGCTTGAATAGTTTAGGAGAGCTTTGTTCTAGTGGATGCAGGAATTTGCAGTTAGGGCAGGCAGGAGAGGACCTGCAGAGCATCACCAACATGTGGCACTTTGTGCACACTGTCGCTACCATTTCTTGCTGATCCCTTTCAGACTCTAACCACGAGGGACCCCGTCTTTGTCCTTCTGAACTCCCCTTGTCTCTGCCAGAATTATCCCCGATCAAATGATCACCCATACCCGGCCGGATGGAGCCACCAGAATTCTTCTTTGTAACATGGTGGCTTTTCCTTTGTGATTGATCATACGGTAGGTTTAGCTCAAGGTCTAAGCTCATATGATGATCTGGACTTGGTGGCTCGGGGCTTTTTCTCGGATCTATTGATGTTCTCTTATGGGTCCTTGTATTATAGAAGTGAATCTGCCCTGACTGCATGCAAAAACCAGATTAGAAGACCAAGAGTAGTCTAATTTAATTCAATATTACTAGCTAGCTAGAGTTATTATATTGGTATACACACACATGTATGAATTATGATGATGATCCAAACAAATCATATATACGATTTATAATACCTGAATATCGAGGCATCTTTGCCACTCCAAAGGTAATGGAGTCTCGAGTTGGAGCTCGATCTCTTCGAAGAATGATTTTGTGCTTTCTGGTTTTGATCTTTTCTGAAGAGTCCCTTCAGCTTGCGCCTCCTCCCACTTTCTCTTCTTCGATGAATCATCAAGCTCTGGGATTGGCACTCTCCCGTTTGGAGATGGGAGTGCTTCGAAGGAGACCATAGCTGCTATTCAAAGGAGCTTCAACCTTTTCTCACTCTAAAGATGATGTGCGATCCATATGGTGAAAGTTTCGGGTAGTTATATGAGCTGAGTTTGCGCTGTTTGGTCAGCCATACATTACTGCAAGGAAGAATCTCTAATAGGGCAACTTTGAAGGAAAAATGGGCCTGCCTATGCATGACGTGCGATCCAAGTTGGCTCCATGATCAATTTCTACGCAGCTCCAAGCTCATCCTAAAATTACGACTAAGCTAAGCGACTCTTTGTAATTTGGTTGACATTATTTTTAAAAATGGTTTTTATTTAAAAATATATTAAAATAATATTTTATTTATTTTTTAAAATTTATTTTTGATATCAGCACATGAAAATGATCTAAAATATCAAAAAATATTAATTCAAAATAATAAAAATACATTATTTTGTCAAAAATATTTTTAAAACACGCTACCTAGTTCTAATTGACCGAGAAATTAAGCATGAAAACCAGCAATATCACATAAGGAGAGCGTACTATCAAACAATATTATTCAATATTATGATAGTATCATCAGCTTTTATCCTAGTGTAAATATATTTATTTTTGGAGCCGAGCCGAGCGGAGCCGAAAGCCAGAATAGTAGAGCCACAATTAGTCTCTTGGTTCTAGTCTTTAATTAGAGGCGGTGAGTGAAGGAGGAGGGAGAGGAGTGGAAAGGGTGTATTAAATGCAGGAAGTCTGTATGCGGTTGAAGGTCGTCTTGAATGCTTATGGATCTTTAATGGCTCATAACTCCAACTTCCACAATTGGGTCGCTCGAAACAACTATAACTTTTAAAGCTCTCAACACCCTCTTCAGCTAGCTATTTAAAAAACAATCACTTCCCTTGAACAAATATGCTTTTAAAGCTCTTTAACAGTCTCATCCATCAAACAGCTCATGTCTGAGGTGAAGATCGAACTAAGTTACACATTAATAACAACGCCCTTTTGAATAAAAGTTTTTAAGATTAAAACTTGCACAAATCTATTTATTAATCAAAATATAATTTTAAGTTAAAATAATAAAGATAGTGATATTTGTACAGTCATGAAATTTTTGATACCATATCAAAAAATTAGTTAGAAATTAATAATACATCCTCTTTTTTTAAGATTGAAACTTAAATAGGTCCCACACACTTCCTTGTACTAGAATTAATATTTTAATTAAGAAATAAAAAAAAAATATGACATTTGAACTCATGATCATTTAATCATCAAGAAATCATATTAATTTAATTATTTTAATTTGTTAGGTGATACTTCATTAATGATTTTATATTAATATTCTAACAATCTCTTTCCCTTTCTATCTTTTATCTAATTGATTTTTTTTTAACCTCTTCAAACATAATTGAATTTGATGTAGAAGCTTTTTGTAGAATGTTAGCCTAATGGATCTTTTAATTGGGGTTGAATTCTTAATGAGTTTTATAAACAAGTTATAAGACTTAACATAGATACATGCATTTAGCATTTGATTTTCTATTACTTTAAGCAAAATGATCATGCCAAAATAGATTGTTGAATAGGTACAAGTTCATACACAAAGAAAGGTATGTTGTAATGCTAAAAATAATGATGCAATGACCGCAACATGACAAAAAGCATTCAAACACAAATCTAAATCCCAATAGATATTTTTCAATCTTAAAATATCATCACAACATATTAAAATCAACAATATACTCAAAAGAAAAGATAAAAATCATTCCAACACAAATATTCATTCAATGAACATTAGCCAATTAAAACATCATCATAAAAACATAAAAAAACAACAATAAAGAAATATAACTATTCAAGAAAATTTTGGGGTTTGTAATGCACCTTTTAAGGTGGCTAAAGATGAAAAAAAAAGGTTAGGGATAATGGTAAAACACTACTACAAATAAAAAAAAAAATCAATGATGACACATGAATGTCTAAATGTTAAAAGAGAGTAATTTGCTTTGGCATGTCATTTAATGAGCTACCATTTTTTATTGACATATGGAGAATCCTATAGGGGGCAAGACCATCCTCTTTCTTCTTACAGTGGCGATGGGGAATATCTCACTTCATAAAAGAGTGGTGGTTATGAATATCTCATGAAAATAATGATTGTAGTCTCACCAAAATTAGAGGTCATAGGTAAGATATATTAGTGGGGAGTTTCAACTTTAAAGAGAGATCAACAAAGGGTTTTTTTTTAATATTAGAGAAAAGTAGGAGATGATGAATAATATTTTTCTAGGGTTTACTTCTCCACATTTAAGCTCATGCTTTATTTTAAAAGCAAAAAAATAATGGCTAAGGGCTTTGGTGGAAGAGATGATGAATAATATTGTTTTTGTTAAGATTTTGGTAGAAGAGATAATAAATAATGTTTTTTTTATGTGGTAATCTCATATTCCTTACAACTTACTTTTCTATTTATAACTCATAAATCCAATCATATTCTTTTTAGTTACATGGTCCCTAAGTAGATTAATTTCACTTTGAGCCCTCATTTTTTCCTTTTTTTTTACATTTTAGCTCATTTGACTCTTGTTAGTTTTTTAATTAGTTGGTACCCTGACCAACTTTGTTTTATCTTGATCTCTCATTTTTATTATTTTGTAGTTTATCCCCTTGTCCATCTTTTCTTTTGGTCTTTTATTTTTCTTAAATTTTATTATTTTTCAACAAACAACGTTATTGCCAATTTGATAAGATAAGTAATAAAAAAAATACAAAATGGATACAAATGTGCATAAAATATATTTATTGGAAGTTATTTTTTTTACAAAAAAAAACCAATAATAGAAAAATAATTGAAAATTACAAAAGCCCTGTGTAAATGGTCAAAAAGCATCAAAAAAGGTTCTTTCTTTTTTATTAATAGTTTTTGGATTTTTGGAAAATATTTGGAAACAATGGGTCTAAAAATGTGTCATGACAATAAGCTATGTGATTTCACTTGTGAACTAAAACTATGAATCTTTTTTTTAAATATCTATGGGTTTTAATTATATTCAAGAGGTAATGATACTATTATAGACCATAATTTTAATAATCTAATAGTTTAAAAAGAGTTTGTTCTTTCTTTTTGAAGTTCACTCCCAGATAACCACAATTCACTGTGTTAACTATTTTTTCTACCTACATCAAATTGGTATCAAATATCAAAATTGATTTTTTATGACTACTGAGCTAACGAGTGTTCCTAGTTCAATAAGTTGTTAGAGTCACAAAGAATTCTAAACCAACTGAAGAAAAAAAACATGATTGAAATTGGCGTGGAAGCTTTGAAAAGTGACCACTATATCTTAATAATGTTTGGATCTTTCAGCTATCTATAATGTTTATTTTGATAATAACTATGATGTGAATTATGACATTCATAATGATAATAATAATTGTCATAACCTAATTTTTGGGTTACTCCCCAAAATCTATCCAAAAAATAACAACAATAAAATAAAAGGAGCCGGTGTTGGTAGAAAAATCAATGTGGAAATTTTGGTTGTTTTAGAGAGTCCGATCATATCTCTTATTTCCCCAAAAATAAAGGAGAGTACAGATTTAAGCAAAAATAATTTATCATTGGATAAATCTGTGTAAAAATTAAGTCGTGCAGCGTAATTATATTTTTATGGGTTGATTTGATTTAATCGTCGACCAATTTAGAGTGTAATTATATTTAGAAATTAATTTAAGGTCCAATTGAAGGATTTAATTAAGTGCAAGGACTTAATTATACTTTAAATTGGATACGTCAAATTAATGAAGGGATTAATCGATGAGAACTCAAGCTCTTGAGCTTAATTCAGGTTCAATTGAGAAGTTTGGAGTTTTCGGAGACCAAATTGAATTTTTCCAATCCAATTGTGCGAAGTCAGGGGTCAAATTGAAGATAATTGAATTTTAATGGTCAATTAGGGATCATATCGCATAAATCGGAAGCTAATGAACAAAATAAAAAATGTGCGCAAAGCTAAGGTTGTTGAAATTCTGACGGGGATACAATTGTACAAAATTAGAAGTTAAAATCCAACTAAGGGTGCAAATAGAACAATTATAAATTGAGGGACCAAATTGCATTTCTACCTTCCCCAAAACTGCAGTCCTGCCGTAGTAAACACCTGACAAGCCACCATTGCAGGCATACCATTGCTGATAGCCCACCTGCACAACCACCGACAGCCACCCTACAGGCATGCTACCTCCAAAAACAACCCAGCCAAAAGCAAGCCACCGTGTATAAATAGAAGCCACCATGCACGATGAGAGGGGGGGAGAACGAGGGAAAACAAAAGAGGCAACGAGGAAAATTTTACGTAATAGGGGAGGTAAAATTTTCATGTAAAAGAGAGAAGAAAAACTAAAGGGAAATTACACAGAGAGAAGGAAAATTTACAGAGAAAAACAGAGAATTTTGCAGAAAAAATAAGCACAAACACGTGAGGAAGAAGAAGACATCACATAAAAACTACATCATTATCCTTCATCTTTCTCAGCGTTGATCGTCTCCCTCTCCCTCTTGGTTGACACCTCTCTCTCTCTCCTTGCCGGCTCTAGCAGCAGATCACCATCGTCTCTCTCTCTCTCTCTCCTCCAGCAAGCTCGCCGTGAACACCACGCCAGCAACTCCCCAACAGCAAGCTCAACCTTCTTCTCCAGCTCCGGCAACGCCACATCACCAAAGCAGCATCAACTCAGCCCAACAACTTCCAACACCCCCTCTGGCCACCACAGGGCACCATTTTCGAAGCCATCAAGACAGGGAAAACCCCCTCGACCTCCTCTACCCTGTGACAGTAGCAGATGAACCTCTCGTCGTGGTTGGCTGATCACCAAGTTGTTGTTCACGTGTTGAATTAATTCACGTGTATATATATTTGCTTTGTTTTTGTTTTTGGGCCGGACTACTCTCGGCCCAACCCAGTCGGTTGGTCCGGGTCTAGCCCAGCAGAGTTGGGTCTTTGGGCCACCTTAGCTAGGCTAACCCATTTAGTTGGGACGGGCTCGACCCAATTTTTTTTTAATTTTAATTTTTTTTTAAAAAGATACAAAAAAATTACATTTAAAAAATAAAAAAAATATGTTGTTTTCGTGCATACGGTCGAATTCCAAAGTTTTTCCCATCATATCTTTTGTAAAAAAAATATGTTGCATCTTTCTCATATTTTAAACGAAAATTGGATATCGTAACCAGTTTATGATCATCCATTAGAATTTGTCCCAAAATATAAAAAAATAAAAATTATTTTGTTTTAATTATCATGGTGTAAAACTAAATTGTAAAGTACAGCTGCAAATAAAAAAGGATTTTTTACTTGTGGTATAAAATTACATTGTACAATACATCCATAGATAAAAAAAGATTTTTTACTATGGTATAAAATTACATTGTAAAATTGCATCCGTAGATAATAAAAAGGTTTTTAACTGCTGTGTAAAATTACATTGTAAAGTACACCCAGCAAACAAAAAAATAGTTTTTTTGAAATGCAATGTAAGAAAAAAATTTAACTTAGAAAAACAATCAAACAACAATGCAGCTTACCTTAGGTAGGGTGCACTAGGGAGTGATGCGTCTTTCCCTTGCACAACAAGTCCCTTTATCCAGACTCTCGTAGACCAATAGGTTTCTAGTGATCTTAATACTAGATGACGACTTCTGATATTTATAATCATAAATTTTATGACTATGAAACACATCCATTTCACCGTATGCCATTGTCTCCCCAAAACCGTCATCGCGACAATAATGATGATGTCATCAATTGTTCTCTCAACAAGCTAGATGGTAAGTGTAAATATAACATAAAATTTTTGAAAAAAAATATTCATTTAAAATAACATAAAATAGTTTTACTTATGGACAATGACTATAATTCTTTTTCCGCAAGGATCTAGGTTTAACTAGCATTTAAAACTTTTGTAACTATCATAAGCAATAATTTTGATATTTTAGTAATTTTATAAAGAGTTTGTTATTTTTTTTCCTAAATATTCAATATAGACAACCGGTCTTTCACTATATTAACCATCATTTTTTTTTTTACTACATCAAAATTTTAAATTTTAGTGGTGATATAGTTCTGTCGTGAGAGGATCCAAATCTTTGTTACAGAAAATTTATTAATTAATAGATGTGGTTCTATACACATGCATGTATAATCCTCCCTCTATGAGCTTGCATTTTTTTTTTTATTGAACCATCTCATGATTTTATTTTTATGAATAGACAGGGCGGATCGAAACTAATCTTCATATCTGGTTCTTCTTGTCTCTGTCAAGTCATTGGTTTCTTCTTGAACTCACCCGTGAAGAGGGGTTGCCATTTTTTTTTCATGACACCTAGTTTAGGGCGGTGAAGAAAAGAAATAGTTAGAGAAAATACAAAATTGTTAGAGAAAAGATGGGTCCTCACCAAATTTTGTCATTAATTAATATTGTATCAGTACATATTGATTATTGTAGATTGTAATAATGTAATTGTTAATTTACCTCTCAGTGTGCTAAAATTTAACTTGGCCTCGGGGGTATTTTCATCTTTTTCATAAGGACTAGTTTACCAGAAAAAATTATACAGTAGAACTACAGTTTTACCCCTACTAAGAGACAAAATGGTGTTGAGTGGGCAAGGGTATTTTTGGTTTTTTGTCTGTCAATGAGCAGTAAAATAATTGTTATACCTTTGAATAAAACAAAAATTTGGTTTACTAGTGAGGGTATTTTATGTTTTTTATCGTTTAATACATAGTGAAACTACAGATGTACCCTCACAAATGACAAAATGGAAGAATTACTTTTGGGAGTATATGCGTATTTTCACATTTATTTTATTATTTTTAAAAGGAAAGTTGTAGGCCTGTCTCGCGGGCACGTCAACAATTCTTTTTCATCCATGTCTTGAAGTCTGATTGCCATCTTACCAGATGTGTCGTCATGTCCCTTTTCACATGGTGCGTGTCGTCTCATGGTGGCTGGAGACGTGCCAGTGGCCAATTTATATTTTTTTCAACTCTCCTCCTACAAGCTAGTTTATATGGCAGTCCTCTTGGTTTAATGGTTTATCATTTAGTCCCTAGGTTTTTTATTGTGTTTTTTCATCCTAATTTCTACTATATAATTTTGATTTGTTTCAATTTATTCTTTCAATATGTTAAATTAACTATATATTTTGATATTTGTTTCATCTTAACACATTAAAAGCATATTAATACTGAATTTTTTTAAAAATGTTTTAAATATTTTTTTACGTTGCTAATATTTTTTTAGTTTTACCTTCAATCATAATAAGAAATATAAGAAATTTGGATTTAAAAATTTACAATAATTAATCAGTTTACTGCAGGAAATAAATAACTCATTTTTAGTGAATTTTATCAATTACAATTTTATTATTTCCTAATTAAATATTTTGACAAAATATATAGCATTATTAAAATACTTTTACTATTTTTTTATATTTTAAATTTTTTTTACTCTCTCCACAACGGAGCGCAAAAAAAGAATATTGTATTAATATAAATGGGAGAGGGACACTGAAAAAGACAACACTGCAAGATCACATAATTACAAACACAAAAGAGCAGGACAAGTAAATATATCGCTCAAACGTCTAATGGTGTTTTAATTGCATACCCACCATACATATCTGTATTGAAAATTAGGAAAAAAGTAAGAGAAAAACAATATGAATAAAAGAGACCAAACTATTAAAGGCATTGATGGAGGAAAGAGGGGTTCGAGCATGTCTACCTGCCTTCTTTAACTCATCTTTAATTCAGTTAAATGCAGAATTCAAGGATGGCCATTGAATCGAAACACCAAAACCTTGGTTTCTTCAACATCTATCTTCTGTTAAATGCTCTCAACCCACCTCGTCTTCCCTTCATTTATGTTTTTGCTCATCTCTCTCACTCTCTTCCTCGCCCTCCCTGAATGTTTCAAAGATTTATTTCACTTCCATATGTAATAAATACGAGGATGGAAATCTCTTATAGCATAAGTTTATATATGTAATAATTATTGTGGCTTCAAGGATTGGCTATGCACAAATCACAAAGCTTTCTTCCATAACCCTGCCATTAATTGTTACTCTATTATAAAAGTATATATGCATGATGATAGGCAAGTGTTTGTATTTTATGATTATCATCAAAGACAATCAAAGAAATTACCGTAGAATCATGAACTACTAATCATTGAAAAACATATTTTTTTTTATAATTTCTATTCCATTAGTCATTCCATTAGTAATATAATCATTGATGGATGTATGACATAAAAATGTGTCAAACAAAAAAGATTACTTGTATTATTCTGTAAAAATAAATTATTGGTAATCTCATCAATGATCGAATTCATATGGAAGTAGCTCGTAAGAGATTTACATATTGTTTGTGCCATGTCCTGTAGTGTTTATTGAAATCTTAGGAACCTTTAGTGATTTAGTTTGTAACAAGGTGATTTGCCTGCGGGCTGCACTTGATTTTTTTTTATATAGGAAACTATTTTTTTTTTATGTGTTTGAAATGAGTTTTTTTTCCGCATAAAAGGAACAATGTAATCGAAACGCAGGGGAAGTGACTCGTATATTTTGTAATTGTAGATAACTTGGGTAAATTTATCAACCCATCTTGTTTGTAAGTTGTATTTTTCCCCAGTAATATCAGATCTGAAATATTATACGAATTCTAGTTTTTTTCAAAAACAATCTAAAATCCAAGAATCAATATTTTCAAATAAATAAGCTTAAACAAAAGAGGGAAAAATTAGAATTAGAAGGAATTTATATATATATATAAGAAAAACCTAAATAACGGTGGAAATAATAAAGATTGGTGAGACCATAATTCGTCACAAAAAAAAATATTCCATATTTTTTTTTATTTTATAAGATTTATGGCTCATAATATTATTATATTAAATTATTTCAGAGCAATGATAGTATTTTTTTTCCCCAAAAAACCTAGGTTATATATATATATATATTAAGGCTCTAATATTAAATAAATATCAACAAATATAATTAGTCTGACATATTTAGAAGAAAATAAAACTAACAAATAATCATTATCATTATTTTGAATGTCTTATCTATAATAATTAGAAAATTCAAGACCTAACAATATTAGAAAGAAACAATTAAAAAATCAAAATAAAAATAAATATTATTAGATTTTAAGAAATTATTTGACATGAAGGAAAAAAAAAGAGAAATTATAATAATTATTAATTTTTAAATGATCACTAGCACATGTTAAAATTTGAACATTAAATAAAAGAACTTAATAACATTGGAAAAGAGGAAAAACTCAAAACAAAAACTAAGAGCATGCACATATATAAACATGGACAGAAATAGGAACTACGTAAGAAATATGCATAAAAAATAAAGGAACTAAAATAAAATCCATGATTAAAAGTATAAGGGATAAAATAAATAAAAACATATGTAATAAATTTAATTTGAAAGACAAAATTGAAATAAATGAAAACAATTAAATAATTTCAAACAAAATCGGAAATTAAAATAATTAGGACCAAAATGAAACTGAAATTTATAATTAATTTGCATGGAAGGATAACATTGAAAAAAATAAAACTTTGATATTGAAAATATTAAGAATTTATAATAATATTGCATGGAAGGATAAAATTGAAATAAATCAGAAATTTGATACCTACAACAATAAGAATTCCAGAGCAATCTGGAAATTGAAAGAATGAGGACCTAAATGAAACTACAATATATAATCAATTTTAATTGAAGGATGAAATTGAAAGTAATCAAAACTTATATAATAGCATTAAAGACCATAACACAGAAATCAAAAGTTTAGGGACTGAAATGAAATAGTAGAAAAAACAGTTACGCTGACATCAGCTTGCGCAGGCAAGAGAGAGAAAAGGGGGGGGGGATTTTTCAAACAACCATTGACATGTCTCCGGCCACTGTATCATGACACGCGTCGCACCAGTGGGAATAGAACATTTCTAAAAACCATTTTAAATGTCGGTTGGGTATTTTTGGACGCCAGCATAAGCGGCACGCGTCGTCCGAAACACCCATGAGCACGGAAACGGACGACGCGTCACAGTAAAAGTAATTAAAAAATGGTAATTTACTGGCTCACCCCTCCTCTCCAGACCTGTTTTTTGTCGTTATTGAAGGACTAAAACGTTATTGCACAGTGAAAAGAAATAATAAAAAATAAATAAATCGGCTAGGCGAACTGGACCGAACCGAACCGGACCGGACCAAAACAGAAAAAACAAACAGACAGGCCAAACTGACTGAACCGAAAGAACTGAACCAAAATCACTCGAAAATTGAGCACTACTATTGAAGTCCACAGTGCTTTGTCTCTTAGTGCATAGTAGAATTGACTCGCGAGCTGTAGCTTTTTCACGATAATTGTTAGTAACAAACTTATGTGATTTCTTTCAACTCTTTGGAACTTATGAGGGAATTAGTCTAATGATAATTTTGTTGGTATTTTATAGTATGCTGGTAATTCCATTGGTATAAACTAATTCTTTTCCCAAATTATTTTTGTATTCCCTATATATCCAACTTATATCCAACTTATAAATATAGTAAAGTCACAACACAATAATACCATTTCTTTTGAATAACACAATAATATGCAACAATAAACGTTCCATTAGTGTTAATTATCATAACCCATTTATGGGTTATTCCCAAAATTTACTCGAAATAAAAAAATAAAATAAAAAGGGGTTGACATGGTGGAAAAATCAAGTTGAAAATTTTGGATAGATTCAAGAGCCCGATCATATCTCTATTGTGCCCAAAACTAGAGAAAAATACGGATTCAAGACTAAAATAAATGATTATCAAACAAATCTGTATAAATATTAAGTCCAAAGGCGTAATTATATTTTTAATAAGCCAATTTGATTTAATCATAGGCCAAATTAAAGTTTAATTATGTCTAGGAATTAATTTAAGGTACAATTGATGGATTTAATTAAATGCAAGGACATAATTATACTTTAATTGGGTCAAATTAATTTTATTAAGGGATTAATTGGTGAAAAATTAAGTCTCGAAGCCTAGTTGGGCTTAATTGAGAAGACTGGAATTTTTGGAGACCAAATTTATTATTTTTCAAGTCAATTAGTTGAAAATTTGGGTAAAATTGCGAGAAAATCATACTTTTGAGGTCAATTAGGAGCAAAATTGAAGAAATCTGAGACCAAAAATCAAAGTGAAAAAACACGTAAATGTAGGGGTTTAATTGCACAAAACTAATAGTTTTAAGCCAATTAGAGATAAAAACAGAGTAATCATAAGATAAAGGATTAAAGTGAACTATGGCAAGGAAAAGTAAAAGGGAAAAAGAGGACCAGACAACTCATCGTCTAGTCCACCAAGGTGTCTAGACGACATGTCATCTACACACTATTCATTTCTTTTCTAAAATTTAGTCCAAAATTTTGCTTTGGTACTAACTTTACAGGTGCATTTAATGTCTTTATCCTTCACCAAATTTGATAAGAACATGCAGGAAAATGATCCCCTAATTCTTAACTATAGTAGGATATGGTTAGCTTTGACTGATTGACACTGCACAAGTGGTGGTTTAGCCTCAAAGTTGACAACTGAGACAATATAATGCAATTGTTAAATCTAACAGTTTGGGACAACTACTTTTAGCCAATGGTTGAGATGCTTTTGCATCGAACCAATTGCTGGAATTTTATCCCAATAAAAAAAGATTACCCTCTTCTATCAGCTATAAATGGAGGCAAACTCTATGGCTTGATGGGGGGAAATTAGAAGCCAAAGTTGGGAAGAAATCATTCAAAAACCCAGATTTTTCTTCCTCCTATTTTGGTAGCCACTTCAACTTCTCATCTATATTGAACAATGATTCTAATTTTTACCTCAAATAATAAATGTATAGATAAATGCTCAATTGAGTTGAAAAAGATGATGGGAATATCATCTTATTTTATACATTTTCCAGATAATATTTATTTTAAGCTTTTTTATTTGTTAGGTATACAACTTGTTATAACATAAATCTCTAAGAAAATAATTGATCTTCATAAGTGTATCTCATGTCTCTTTCCATAATAAATCCTAGTAAGCAAGTAAAATAAGGGTTTGTATAAACATGCGTCAATCATAACTCTATATTGCATAAAACCTATAATCCTCTAAATTCACCAATCTAGATATATTTAAGCATATTCATCAAGAAAATACAAACTCTTAAGTCATTAGTAGACAAGTAATATGCATTTTTGTCTATGATACAACTAGAAATGGGTTTTGTATCTTGTGATCTATCATAAACCAATTCCATATTTTTACGCTGAAAAGAAACAAAAAATTATCTATTGTAGTCTTCATGTTATCCTTTGTCTTCCCTTTCACGCCCATCACCATGTTAAGAATATTTTCAAACATGATTTTATATATATATATATATATATATATGCATGACATCTAAATTATGACAAAGGAGATTATTTTTCCAATAAAAAAGCTCACAAAAAATACTATATTTTACTCAATTAGGTCACACCACAACCAGGAACCTTTTGTTTATGAGATTGAAAACCAAAAACAATACCCATATATTGTAAGACCATGTCATATAATTCCTTACACAATAGTACCCAGAAAACAACACCCCTTTCAACTCTATCTACAAAGAATTCCTTTCTATTACGATTCATTGATAAAAATCTTTATTGACAACAAAAAAAATATTTTACTACCATTTGTTAAACTATAGGTGTGCCTTGTGGACATCACCTGCTAGGTTAATGAAGATTTATACCTTTCTAAAACTCAGAATAGTCATTATTCTTTTTTCCTTAAAAAATACAATCTTTGCTTAATTGTTAACTTATCCTCTTAACTCTTATATGTCAAGCAATAACTTGATTATTAATGAACTCCAAGAATAACCTTTCTTCCCCTCTTTTTTTCTTTTTTTACCTCCCCTTTTCTTCTCCCTTTTATGGTTTGATTTTACAAGGTATTTTTAGGGTTTTCGTAGGGGTTTTTATGGATTCAATAAATTATTGATCAATGCTTGTCCCCATAATCAAAATAAGAGGATTTTGGACCTCTTTCAATAATTGAAAGCGTTGTCTTTTGTTGGTTTTGCGATTGTGGTTTTAAAGCAACTCAAAGATGTTTTTTACAAAACTTGGAAACCAAGTTGATGTTTTTTGGCCTTCTGATATTGATAGGAAGAGTTTTAAGACCTTGATAAAAACACTATGAGAATTTTTAAGTGTGAACACATGAAAAATGAATGTATTTTGCATAATAGGAATCACAGTTTTGATTAACTGAGTTGACTTGTCTCAAAGCCTCATTAGAGAAATTTTAACATCATCATCGTTGATTACCACATGAAGTTGGTAAAAGGGGTGCATATCTTTAATTTAGATCCAACCTTATTATATTTTGAGGTTTCTAGCTTCACATTAATTCATTTGAATGTGTCAACTCAATAAATCAAAACTGCAAAAAAAAAAAAAAAAAGATAAATAGTGGTCGAATGATATATCATTCAATCCTTTCATTACAAGTGATGTATTGTTTAGGTTAAACCCTAAAAATAGGGTATTTTAATTTCAGATTTGACAAACTTTAATTTAGTCATTGTGCTTCTAATTTCTTTTAATCGCACTTGTAATTGTCTTGCCACTTTTAATTCAAGGCAATTTCATCCTTGTCAAACTCAATTGTTAGCCCTAAGTTCATCATCTTTTCCAATTTAGTTCTTGGTTTCTTATTTATGCAAATTGATCCTCAATTAACCATCAACTTTCGATTATCTTCAATTTGACCCTTGGTTTTCCTGATACCAATCTCTTGCCTTTTATGATTTGGTCATTGATTTTGAGTTTCTCCAATTTTTTTTTTTTTTTTTTGTATTTTGTATATTTATATGGGGTCCAGAAAAGGTAACAATAAAAGTTTGGTGTACTTGTAGCTTCTATCCTAGTATTTGAAATGTACTCCCTCAATTAACATATTAATGTCTAGATGTCTATTGTCTATTTTTATTAATCTATATGTTATACACATTTGATCAGTGCAAAATTGATTGATTCTTGATTTGCTATATTTGAGTCATTTGATTAAAAGATGGATCTAGAATTTTGATGTAAGATTTATGCAGTGCACAATATACTATGGTTTTGGTTCGAGTTCATATCAGGTATGGAAATCTGACCGAGACTTCATAAATACTCGAGACCTTGTTGGCTTCAATTAAAAAAATTAGGATCGGGTACGGATGTTGATATTGTCCTCATTGGAAATCGAAGGGATGTTTGGGTAAAAAGGCTTTGGCTTTTGGTGGTGCTAATTAATGATGATGTAAAGAGAGAGCTGTAAAACTCATGGGTTTTTTTTTGGCTTTTATTAATATAAAAATTTATTTCTTTTGAATTTTTTTTTTTAGGAAAATAAATCTTTTGACAATAATTTAAAAACATAACAGGGGCATATTCGTCGAGATTTAATATCATGTACTTCTATTGTTTTTGCCAAAAAAAAATAAAATCCAATCCCATCTTTCCCACCTCCTCAAAATTCAAAACCCTAGCCCCCAATTCGCCACGCACAGACACACAATCTCACTCCCTCGCTCACTAGCTCATCAAGGCCGCAAAGCGATATGTCACACTTCGGCCGATCTGGTCCTCCAGATATCAGAGACACCTTTTCTCTCCTCGTACTCAACATCACTTTCCGTATTTGTCCTTCCTTCTCTCCAGTTTTACTCCTCCCTTTAATTTGGGTACCATGATGTTGATAACTCATACTCTCTTTCAGGAACCACTGCCGACGATCTTTTCCCTCTCTTTGACAAGTACGGCAAGGTAGTCGATGTATTCATACCCCGCGATCGAAGGTATATAAATAAACCTATGCATAAACTTTTTCTGTACATAAATGTGTGTCGTAATGATTGTTTTTCGAAAGGACTGGAGATTCGAGAGGTTTTGCGTTTGTGAGGTATAAAAATGGTGAAGAGGCGCAGAAGGCAGTTGATAGACTTGATGGTTAGTGTTTTTTACTTTTTTATACACTCGAATTGTTATGTTCCGTTATTATTATTATTATTATTTTGGAAATTTAGGGTTATTTATTTGTGTTTTGGATTTTTTTGTAGGGAGAGTTGTGGATGGGAGAGAGATTATGGTGCAATTAGCAAAGTATGGGCCCAACGCTGAGCGAATGTGAGTAGTTAAAACTCTTTAAACTTGTTTTGAATTTATATAACGGGGAAGAAAAAATGTTAATTTTGATGCTTGTTTTGTTAATAATGAACAAATTATGAGACTTCTAGCACCTGCAGCTGTGTTTTTGTCTTTGGTTGGATATGTTGTTGGAGATTTGTATCATGCATCATGGTTGAGTTATCCTTCAAAGAATCTACAATTTGGGTTATCATGCATCATGGTTGACTTCTAGCACCTGCAGCTGTGTTAGCTGGAAGCATTGTTTTTGTTCTTTTCCCCTTCTTTGGAGTATGTTATCATTCTTTACCTGGGTAATTTTTCTTTTCCCCTCTGCTCTCTTGTTTTCAAATTTAGTTTTCTACTTCAGTTTGCTATATGATTGTTATCCACCAAGATAGTTTTTATTAAAACTGATTGAGAAGTTGTATTTTCTTCTTCAAGTAGCTGTTGCTTCAGGTTTTTTCCTTTTAATTCATTAATGCTGTTTATATTTTCAGTCGGAATGGGAGGATAGTGGAATCAACTTCAAAGACTAAAAGTAGGTCCAGAAGCCGCAGCCCTCGTCCAAGGTGAGTGTCTTTCTCTTATTTGTCCTTACAATATCTGACCTTGGCCTGCGTTCTGTTTATACTGTGGAATATTTAGGTCATAAATGAACATTTACAAGGGGATGGCATCATCTTGCAAATTGATTCCACATTGAAGCTTGTAAATGTGACAAGTGTTATTGTTGTTTCAATGTCTGTGGTGTCTCACCAAATATTTTTCAGGTATCGGGATGGCTACAATGACAGAGACAAGGACAGGGAAAGAGACAGGGATTACAGAAGGAGAAGTCGCAGTAGAAGCAGAGATCGTTATGATCGTG
This sequence comes from Salix koriyanagi, assembly GCA_029228605.1. Lineage (NCBI taxonomy): Eukaryota > Viridiplantae > Streptophyta > Magnoliopsida > Malpighiales > Salicaceae > Salix > Salix koriyanagi. The sequence goes on along the minus strand of CM055331.1, from coordinate 6,581,515 downwards.
ATGGGCATCGAGGTAGGGATAGAGATTATCATCCCCGAAGAGTGAGCCACAGTCCAGATCATCGCAAAGACCGTGGAAGAGGACATGATGAGGAACAACGCAGTCAGAGCCCGTCTTTTGGAAGGTATTATTAGATCATTCTTATGTCTTTCCCATCATCAAAATTGCATGTAATTTGTTTATCTGATTGGAAACCTGATCTATGTATGTTTACATGTCTTCCCTGCTTGGCTCAGCCCTAATTCTCCAAGGAGCCCTTCTCCACACAGGGCACATCCTAGGGAAGGAAGTCCTAATGGATGCATTGATAACAAACGCTCACCTACTTCAAAGAGTATCTCACCGTGCAATGAACCAGTTGATTCTTGAGCCCATCCACAGGAAGGTTTGATACTGATGCGACCCCCCTGCAATTTGAATTATTTGTTATATTCTCCATTAGTGGCCTGAACCCTTTGTATTTTGATTTATTGCCTTGCAGGAATGTTGGGAATTTGGTTCGTGGAGTAGTATTCCTACTTTTGTATGAGTAATGACATGCTAGAATTATCTTTTTGATGGATGAAACACTGTATGATGGATTTAATCAACTTATGCTTTTGAAGGTTACATGTTTCTATTCTCTTCTTGGTGCACTGCTCTCCAAATTTAGGCTTGATCGAAGTTTTTGTACCTGCTGTCATTGCCTGATGCGGTCTCAGTCTCTCAGGTGTTTCTTGCTCATTTGCATGCTTTTGCTTTCTCATTGCAGCTTTGTTGCTTGCCGTTGACAAGACTTTAGTACATATGGGTTGGATTCTTTTTCCTTTCTTCCTTTGTTCCTTCCCATTGTGATTCCTTTGTTTCCTTTGTATGATCTCTTTCTGTTATGATTGTCATGCTCAATTCTATTACCAAATGTTCAATATGAGCTCTTATGGTTCATTTTCAATGGCCTTATATAGTTTTTTTTAGGAAGTGTGAATGATGCTGACTGGAAGAGGATGCACAAGCTATCTTTGCTACATCAACGATTTCATATTAATGCTGGCCAATCTAGTATTTTAACAATATCACCATGACATTGTATTGATTTGGCCCGGTGATGCAGTGCTTTTTACCAAGTACTTCTAGTACCTCATCAACCAATAGTAATGCATGAGCAAAGCTGATAAAGAGCAGTCGTAAAGTTCTAGATTCCCTCATTTCTGCCCAAGCTGAAAGATTGTCAATTCTGTGCTAATTTACTGAACTAAGTATTTGAATATTTCGACTCGTAAAGTTATTCTGGATGAGGCTTTGGTCCTGGAATCTACTTCTGCAGGTTTTTAGTTCCCATGGAAGTGGCTGCTTTGACAGATTGACTACCAATTCTGCCAGCCTTTTTCCTTCTCTGACACGTTTGAACTGAAGGAAAAATTCAGGGCTAAAAGGATCAGGCCAAATCCAAATGAAAATGAAAACTAGAAGAACATAGCACTCGAAGACGTTCTGGACCCGCAATATGGCAGCCACATGCCATGAACACCAACCCACAAGTTAGGGCAACCATGCATTTTGATCGCTCCGATTTATCCGCCCAAACAACACTTTCCTAGATTCATCCATTTGAGTGATAAAATAGCATATAATTGTTCATACTGATAAGGTTGAAGTCATGGCTACCAAGAGCTCCCTTTCGAATACAGAGGTCAGGTCTCCGCCATGACAGCGGTGGATTTTTCCTTTGTGATGAGCAGTCTAGAAAAAACTATTTCAGAGACCTTGTCATTTACACTCGACACTGCAATTCGTCAGCAATCTGATGACTAGCTCATATATATATATATAATGAACTAAAACTAAAATAGATGGACGCAGATTTGGATTCACCATAAAAATGCCCTTAAATGCATACAAAAGCAGATCGAAGCAGGATTAATCCAGAGCAGGTCTCGAGGCGTGAAGGCATAAATGGAGCCCAAATTAATTCATTCTTTATTAAAAAAAAGAGTTAAAATAACATTATTTTTAAGAAAACCAATATGTTTTAACCAGGGTTGTCAGTATTGTTTTGTTTTGGCCGAAATATTTCGTACGAGTTAAAAAAACGAGACAAAATTGTGTTGTTTTTACCTCTATTTATATTCCGGTCCATTCCGTAGTTTTTGGCCAAATACGGGCCGAAACGTTCCGGTTTCGTGTCGCCCGTTCCATTTCTGCCAAATAGTATTTTTTTAGAATAATGAATAATTTTACAATATCAATCATCTCTTAATTTAACCGTTAGATTGAGATGAAATTTTACGAGGAGTCTCTTGATATATTTATATATATTATATTAAAATTTCAGAGCAATAATCAGATAGTGTAATAACCTTGCGAGATTTATGATGGCATTATCATAATATTATACATGTTCATAATTTATTTCAGAAAAAATTATTTAATTATATCTTTTTTATATTCAATTACACAATTCTAAATAATTTTATTTTTAGATTTAAAATATTTTTTTTTGAATTAATACACACACACACACACACACACTTAAACAATACAACTCCAAAACGGTGCATCAAAACGCTCCAAAACTGAAACATTTCATTCCAATCAAAAACACAAAGTATCAACCAAAACAAAATTGACAACCTTAATTTTAACCACAAGTGATTAGACTTAGGTTTTTAACTAGGCTATACCAGGCCAATTCTCCATTAAAACCCGGCCAGCCCAGTTTAGTTCTCAAGTCACTCATAGGATGATGTTGGGTTTTAAACAGTAGCCTGCGCAGAGCACATGCACAATCTGAGCACTACAAAACTACGATTACAATTATTCTTGAGAGTCCCTTCATGGATTTCTTGTCCTCTAGACCATAGCTGTTAGTTTCGCTTTCGGTTGATGTTTTGTTTTTTCTATTGTTACGAAATGTTTTGGTTTCGGTGCGTCATTTCGGAGTTGTATTGTTCATATATAATTAATTGATTATATATATATAAAAAATTAAAATATTAATTTAAGAAATATAATTCAAATTCAAGATAAATTAACTTAAAATTATATAATACAAACACAAAGTCAAACAAGCGCAATATCAAAACTAGAAATATCTTTAAAAATTATATATTATTTAGTTCATCACAACTATAGATAAACACGAAAAATAATTATCTAAATTTTTGTTTTTAAATTGTTTTTTTAGGAAGGTGTCAGGGGTGTTTCAATTTATTTTCTTGATGACAAAAAGCAAAAAAATATAAATATAAATTTTGTTTTTTATAAAATCAAAGTTGATGTAATAACTTTTTTATATAGTATATATTTTTTTATTTTTATTGTTTTGATTTTGGTTTTCTAATTTTTAATATATCTAAATAAACAATATATATATATATATATATATATATATATATATATATATATATATATATATATATATATATATATATTAACTAGTGTAATAAAAAACGCCAGTTGACTCGCAAAATCGTACGATTTTGCGAGTCAACTTAGGGAAACGAGCTGAATAGTAAAGAAAAATCAAAACCGATCAAACTCGGTCAAACCCGTTTAAAATCGGTTCAACTCGTAAAATCGGACCGGATCGGTCCGATTTTACGAGTTCATGGTATTCGCCTGTTCGGACATCGGGGCTAAGGGCTTTCTTCAATTTCAATTTTTCATTCTCAATTCACATTTTTTCGAAGCTCAAAATCTTCTCTGCTCTTCTCAGTTCTCACCCCCAAATCATCAGCTTTCAGCGACTCACGGACTCAGCCTCTCACCCCAAAATCTTCTCTTCTCTTCTCACTTCTCAGTATAAAATCCCCCAAATTATCAGCTCTCAGCCTCTCAAGTCTCACCCCCAAAATCTTCTCTTCTCTTCTCAGCACAAAATCCCCCAAATCATCAGCTCCCCAGTACCCTAGCTGTTCTTCTCATCCTTCTCGTCAGTGTTCCCTAGATCGTCCTCTCCTCTCATCGGTTGAATCGCTTGCTATCTGTGTTGTCGTTGCCATCGTCACCATTACAGGTTAGTGCAAGGCTGCAAGCTTGATTTTTGGATGAAATGTTGCTTGATTTTTGTTTTGTTGCTCAATAATATCAGAAATTAATTTGATGAATTGAGTTAGTTTCATTATCCTGAAACGGAAAAAAAAATGGCATGATTCAGTTGGTTCATCTGCCAAAAAAAATTGGGTCGATCGAAGTTGCTTGATTCAGTTGTTGTGTTTGCTTCTGCTTTAGAATGCAATTCATGAGAGTGCTCATATATGTTTGGTAAGTAATGAATTGAAATTATAGTGGTAGTGAGACACTGATGATGCGATGTGGTGGTGGGGGTGGCAGTGGCGATACTGGTTGTGATGGGATGGTTGTGGTGAAGGTGGTTGAAATGTTTGTATGATAGCTAAAGTTGATTGTTGTGTAAAATATTATCGGAATTTTCATGAGCTGAAATTTTCAGTTGATGTGTAAAATTTCATGAGCTGAAATTTTCCTTCCAATAAATGAACTAAATTTATGGGTTGACCATAAAATATTTGTGTTGACCAATTTATTGTAAGATATTTTATGGTAAACAAATGCCCATAAATACAGTTACTTTCAGTTGACCATAGATGTGAGATACTATATTAAATATGGAATGTATGACTGCTTAAATCGGATGGTGCCTAATGAAGCAGAGAGGGCTAAAGTTGATTTACAACTTGATATATTCTCGGAAGCAAAGGGGTTATTTGGCATTGAGGCTGCCAAAATAGCAAGGGATAAAAAAACTCCAGCTAGATGGTGGGCTTCTTATGGAGATGAATATCCAAAGCTACAAAATCTTGCAATTCGAGTTCTAAGCTTGACTTGCAGTTCATCTGGATGTGAGCGTAACTGGAGTGCATTTGAGATGGTAAGTTTTTTTTTTTAAAAAAAAACAAATATTGTTTTCATTTTTGATAAGAATCTTATATTTTATCAATTGTGAATTTTTTTATAGGTTCATACGAAACTAAGAAATCGTCTACAACAGAAAAAAATGAATGACTTGGTTTTTGTGATGTGTAATTTAAAAATGAATGATAAGGACAAAAGGCAAGTTATTGATTTTGATGACGTTTTAGATGATCTTCCATCTGATGATGAATGGGTGACTGAAAGAGAAGGACACGGTGGTTCATCGAATATTAATTTACTTTAGGCTATTGATAGTGCAACACGAAGAAAAAATGAAACGGGAGACGATAGTGATGAAGATACTTTTAATGGTGTTGAGATGAGTACTGAAGCCACTGAAGATTATTTTGAAACTTTGAATTCAAGGAGTTTAGGGTTCAATAATGTTAGAGCTCAATCTCATACTAGCAATATCGGTGTTAGCACCGGTAGTACTAGTAATGTTTTTCATTGTGATGCTATTGATGCAATTCCTGGACATAGTGAGGGGGATGAAACTGAAGCTGGTTTTAGTTTACATTGTACGCCAGCTGAAGATTTGTTTTAAATTTGTTAGTTTTTAACTTATAAAATTTTAGGGACATAATTGTTTTGTAATGTGTTTTGAAGTTATTTTAAATCATCTATGAACCTAAACTAATTAAGTTTTATGTCCATAATTATGCTATCTTGTATTCAGAAATAATTTACTTATGATTTTATGATTTTTCTGCTCACACGATTTTAGCTGTGATTTTACGATTTTTGTATGGACAAATTCGGATACGATCTTATAATTTTACAATCTGATCTTACGATCCAATTTTTCGAAGCCCCTTCCGTGTCGTGTCAAAATCGCAATTTTTACAACCTTGATATTAACTATACAATAAAACACGTCCCGGTTTTACTGTGTGAATCCACAATAAGGCTTAGTATTAATATATACTGGCGTGATAGATGAACCAAATGCTGAGGTGGCTAAGTAGGTTTAAGAGGCGCGTGTTATAAATTCTGGTCCGTAGGGCGTGGGTTCGAATCTTACTCTAAGCAAATGTTTATTTTGCTTGTGAATGTGATTGATTTATTTTTAAAAATATTTTTTGTTTAGAAATATATTATTTTTAAAAAAATATATTTTTTTTGTTTAGAAATATATTAAAATGATAATTATTTTCTTAAAAATTATTTTATACATCAGCATAAAAAAATGATATAAAAACATTAAAAAAATACAATGTTTGGACAATGTTTGTTTTCTGTCCGTATTTGTTCATTTATGCTTTTAGATTATTATTTTTTGGTTCATTTTATTTTCGGGGTTTTATTTTTATTAAGTTCCATTATGAAATTTTAATTTATGTTGGTGATAGTTTTAAAATTAATATTGCTCATTTTTCCTTTTTTTTGTGATTTTTGTTATTTTATATGTTTTTCGGATCAAATTATTTTATGATTTTATTGTTTACGTAATAATAATAATAATAATTTTAGTGATTCTTTTTTATTGTTTTTTTTTTGTTAAAATGTTTTGATTTTTTTTTGGTGTAATTTGATGATTTTAATTGTTTGGGCAGTAATGTTAATAATAATTTTAACTTTTATAGTAATGAAAATGATGGTAATGTAGAGATGAATTTTCAATTTATGTTTTTGTCCTTTTATGGATAGAAAATTAACTACTTATTTTGTTATTTGATTATTGCAAGTATTTATAGAAAATTAACTACTTATTTTTGTTATTTGATTCTTGCAAGTTTTTTTTAATTATATAGAGGTTTAAATCATCATAATACAATGAATTCAATAATTCAAATCTTCAAATCTTCTTGCTTTTTAATGATGATGATAATTTTATGCTGATTATTTTGTTGAAACCTCATAAACAGATAAATTTATATCGATTTAAAATTTATATATTTTATGGAAAACTTGCACTTCACAAGAATTCTGCACAAATTTATTATTTTATCTAAATTCATATTATAACAACAACAACAAAAAAAAAACACACAATTAATATTTTTTGTGTTGAAAAAAATACGAAGTCGCTCGCGACGAAGCGCGGGTGCATTGGTTAGTATATATATAAATGAGAAGGAATTGACCTGCGGAGCAAAAGCAATTCATAAAGAATTGCATTTGAAATAGGGTTGACCCACAAGCAGGAATGCTGAATATTTTGTTCGGATTGAAATGGAACAGCTAGCATATTCCCGGTACAAGCCAGAATAAAAACTAGGATATAAACCATATCATTTTGTCTTGTTTTTTTGACTGGTACAGAGTGTTTCGGCCAGAACAGAACAAATCGGACAACCATGCTGTGGACTACTCTTAAAGGTCGGAAAAATGATAAATAAGGAAAAAAAAGGGGTGGCAATCGCCAACCGCTACAAGCTTCAAGGTTCAATAAACACTGAACAATCTTCTGCTGAGCTATGAATGCGCTGACTCAGTGGGGAGAGGAAAATAGTTCAGCAGAATGAATCACAAACAATAATAACAATGGCAGATAAAATCCTAAGTACAAAATGAAATCTGGTCAACAGCCCAAGTATTTCACTAAAACAAGCACTGAAAAACACTAGTATGGACATACAATCCAATTAGCAGACAGTCCACAACACTGTTTGGCGTGTTAAGACCTAAAATATAATTCCCAAAACCCACAATGCAAGGTCAAATAATATTGAAACACATTCCCACTAGCAGTAAACACAACCAGACACACCGTGATAAAATAACGGGGTTAGACCTAATAAATTAAACCAAGGCAATGCTGCTCTCGCCACCAGGGGGCTTGCGGACGCCACCTAGGAAGTCTCGAGACTCTACCTTTCCATCAGCAAATATATCATTGCCGCTCATCTCTTGCAATTTTGCCACACTTAGAGGTTTCTCTGCAGATGATGGAGGCGCATCACCTTTGAATATGTCATTTCCAGAAAGTTCATTGAATTTCTGATTATAAATTTTCTTCGCTGTCTTCACTACTGATTCCTCGCTAGGCTGCTGACCTCCAACAGGCTACAAAATTCCAGCAAAAAACATAACCAGTTAGGCTTTAATTCAAACCTAAAGAGCAGGCTGCAAGGAAATTATAAACTTCCTCTAGTAAACAAAGTCCATTTATTTGAACAGCATAGGCGAATATACCCTAAGCATTTAGACCAATAAAATATGGAAAGCTTCTAGAAACAACAGTTCAGTAAATGATCTTTGGCCTGCATGTATGACAACCATTACCATGTCTCCCAACCAGTTCATTTGGAAGATTAAATTCCCTTGCAAAGCAAAAGAGGAAAAGGGATTGGGAGAAACCAGAACACTTTGCTAAAATTATAAAGATTGATAGAAGCACTTACAATTTGTGGAGAAGGTTCACCCAATTGGATGCTCTCTTGCAAAGCCAAAGCACGCACAGTTGTCGGTCGCGGTAAGATTTCAGGAGGGGGTGCAAAGATGTTATGTCCACTGAGCTCTTTGGACTTGGCATCGGAGATCTGCTTCTTCAACTTGGCATCGGATTCACTTTCTAGGGTTCCACTTAACTCCCGTTGTTTTGCTACCTCAGGCAGAGTAGTAGGCTTTTTGGGAGAAACACTATCCTCCTCTGCAAATGAAATGTGACTGACTCCAGCAATTGCTTGCTGGCAAATCCCGAATTCAAAATACAGAAAGATAAGAAATCTTGTCATATATCCTTTGAGCGAAATTACTTTAATGTGGGCAAAGAGTGGTGCGTAAGCTTGAATAAAATCAATCAAGAACAAAGTAATAGATACCTGGTACATTCGCAGTCCTGTTTTGCTGTTAGGAGTAGGGTTGGCACTGCCAGATTCAGCGGCATCATCTTCTCCATTGGCTGCAAAAATGCCACTGCCAGTCATCTCCTTCATTTTATACCCAGAACAAGGTTTCCTGAAAATTTCAAAGTTAACCAATTAAAAGACCTCACATGGAAACCTCAAATGAACAATGAACAATGATGAACAATGAACAATGAACAATGAACAATGAACAATGACTGTACATCATGCAGTATTGTTAGTATCAGAAAACAGGGATTTTGACAATCCCACAGCCATCAAAGACTCCACCAGTCAACTCCCCACTAGGAAACCAATATTGTCAATGGTTGTTACAATATTTTGAATAAACCTAAGAAAACTCTATGTTTTAAGCCACGAAAAATTGTTAAAAGCAATATAAATGACTTGAAAAAAAAAAAACTCGGTAGAGATTATTATACTACTTTAATGAAAATATTGGCACATAGTATGATAAAATTAGAGAGAATTACGAGTCAAAAATGTTAGGTGTAAAACAGATTTTTGAC
>CM055331.1:6524458-6571783 GCA_029228605.1 Salix koriyanagi | reverse complement strand
CGATAAGATGACAACCAAGGCTGTTGAGCCACTTGAGCTGAGGAGGTTCACACGTACACCCTGTCAAGAATCCTAAGTTCACGGACAATTGATAAATGCTGGAACATGGGATGAGTTCGTGCGCAAGGATGAGTTAGTGCGCAGTAATGGTGCAAGCGTTAAAGAAATCAAGTCTGCCAGTATTAGAAGATTGTGGGGAGTGTCAAGAGTCAGTTTAATTAGTGTTAACCCATCGTGGGTAGTACGTGGGGGAGTCAATTTATGTCTTTCAATTATTTTCCTGTTTTCCGTTATTTCCTTTCCTGTATTTATATTTCGCAAGTATGCAGTGAATGGGCAGACAATTATTCAGTGCAATTCATTGGTTCATTCTTACCACAAAAGAATTACTTTACAATTGCTTTGACTGAGACCTGTCATTGGTATCAGAGCTCGGTTTCATGAGGACTAACAAGGAGCGAATTGAGCAATTAGAGTCTGGACTGGGTGCAGTTCAGGACAGGCTTCAAAGAATGGAGATTGGGATGAATGATAAACTCCACCATATGGAAGAAGTTCTCAATCGACTTACAAATAAATTGCTTGGCCTTAATATTGCGAAGGCATTGAGTAGTTGCAGTGCAAGTACGGGTGATATTATCAGCACCACAGAGAGGCTCAAAGAGGAACTCGAAATCACCAGTCAGAGACAAGATGTTGTATCCTCCTTCCTTCGCGATTACCAGCTCTCAAATCAAGAGATCAATGCTCTTAGGGATGAGAATCTCAATGACAACTTCTTCAAGGCTCTTTCTCATGTTCAACAAATCCACGCTAATTGCAAAGTTCTGCTGCGTACCCACCATCAGCGTGCGGGTTTGGAGCTCATGGATATGATGGCTGTCTACCAAGAAGGAGCCTATGAGCGCCTTTGCAGGTGGGTTCAGGCAGAGTGTAGGAAATTGGGTGACAATGATAATCCTGAAGTTGATGAGCTTTTGAAAACAGCTATACATTGGCTCAAGGAAAAGCCTGCTCTTTTTAAGTACTGTGCAGAAGAGCTAGCAAATATGAGGCACAATGCACTGTTTAGAAGATTTATTAGTGCTCTAACCCGCGGAGGACCTGGTGGAATGCCAAGACCTATTGAGGTTCATGCTCATGATCCATTAAGATATGTAGGTGACATGCTAGGATGGTTACATCAAGCCTTGGCATCTGAACGAGAACTTGTTCATGCCCAACTTGACCCAGATGCAGTGGTAGATACTGGGTCAACTGTAAACCGATTCTCCAAGAGTTTAGAGAATGGGACTGGAAAGACAGAATCTGACCTAACATTTGTTCTGGATAGAATTTTCGAAGGAGTTTGCCGGCCTTTTAAAGTTAGAGTTGAACAAGTTTTGCAGTCACAACCTAGTCTCATAATTGCATGTAACCTCAGTAACCTAGCCATCTTGGATTTCCGTTGGACCAAACAGGGGACACAGCTGATTGAAGAATGTCTCGTGCACTGGAGGCATCTTTCCGTAGATGAAGCTACATGGGAACCCAAACAGCAGCTACAGACAATTTTTCCACACTTGAACCTTGAGGACAAGGTTCCACTTGTTGGGGGAGGTATTGATAGGCCACCAGAATGACCAAGACAAATCCCAAATACTGGGGATGAAAACGTGGGGAAAAATGGAGAGTGGAGCATGATGTGGCAGAAGTGGAGAGAAGTTGAAGAGTGGGGAGAAGTTGAAGATGTTCCAGACTACTAGCAGAACATGGGAGGATTATGGCAGTTTAATTGTTTTAATTGTATTTGTTAATTTCATTATTGCTATTTTAATATGCAATTATTTTCAATTCGGCAGTTACGTTGTATCTTTGGCTTATATAAGAAGCCTGGAACCTTATTTGAACTTAAGAAATGAATTGTTAAGAAATTGGTACATTCTCACCAGAAGAGAATATCTCTATTTACTTGATGTTTTCTCCACAAATTAGCAGGGACCTATCATTGGTATCAGAGCTACGTTACAATGACAACAAACAAGGAAAGGATTGAGAATTTGGAGGCTGGGCTGGGTGGAGTGCAAAGTGGAATTTAACGAATGGAATTGGATGTAGGGAACAAACTACATCAGTTGGAAGAAGCCATTGCCAAGCTGTCTGAGATTCTTCTGGCCAATAAGGGATCTGTTGGCAACACCAACCAAGGACGGGAAATGACCTCACGGTCATGCCAGGAGGAGGGTGAGTGCTCACGACAAGTTTTTCCATCACAAATGGCAAAACTAATGTTTCCAAAATACTCTGGTGATGACCCAACCGAATGGTTCAGTCGAGTTGCTCAGTTCTTTGAATATCAAGGCACTTCAGACAACCAGAAGGTGTCATTGGCTTCTTACCACCTTGAAGGGGAAGCCAACCAATGGTGGCAATGGATGCAGCGATCTCACAAGGTCGCGAACACAGTAGTGACATGGAATATCTTCGAGGAAGAACTATGGGCACGATTTGGTCCTACAAATTGCGAAGACTTTGATGAAGCGTTATCAAGGGTCAGACAGACAGGTTCACTACGCGATTATCAGAAGGAGTTTGAAAGATTGGGCAATCGGGTTTATGGATGGACACCAAAAGCAATGGTAGGCACGTTCATGGGTGGACTGAAACCTGAAATTTCCGAAGCTATACGCTTGTTCAAACCAAAGACTCTGAAGGAAGCCATCAGTTTAGCACGAATGAAAGAGGAACAACTACTGCGACAAAGGAGGGTACCACCTGCTTTGCCATCTCCAACGAAAGCTGCTACGGCCCCATTCAAAAGACTGGAGTGGGACGAGATGCAACGACGACGAGCACAGGGGCTTTGCTTTAATTGCAATGAGAGATTCACAGTGGGGCACAAATGTCAAGGGCCCCAGTTATTACTAATGGAAAATTATGGAGAACTCGATGGAGAAGAATGCGAGGAGATTGTTGACAAGGATGGGAAAACACACACGAGCAATGGAGCAAGTTCCTCCATTTGAACCTTGAGGACAAGGTTCCTGTTCGTGGGGGGGGTATTGATAAGATGACAACCAAGGCTGTTGAGCCACTTGAGCTGAGGAGGTCCACACGTACACCTGTCAAGAATCCTAAGTTCACGGACAATTGATAAATGCTGGAACATGGGATGAGTTCGTGCGCAAGGATGAGTTAGTGCGCAGTAATGGTGCAAGCGTTGCAAGCGTTAAAGAAATCAAGTCTGCCAGTATTAGAAGATTGTGGGGAGTGTCAAGAGTCAGTTTAATTAGTGTTAACCCATCGTGGGTAGTACGTGGGGGAGTCAATTTATGTCTTTCAATTATTTTCCTGTTTTCCGTTATTTCCTTTCCTGTATTTATATTTCGCAAGTATGCAGTGAATGGGCAGACAATTATTCAGTGCAATTCATTGGTTCATTCTTACCACAAAAGAATTACTTTACAATTGCTTTGACTGGGACCTATCACAAACCTTATGAGTAAACATATTTTCATTAAAGTAGTATAATAATCTCTACCTTATGAGTAAACATATTTTTCTAAGGTCTGTGAAATCTGTGAGAATGTATGTTTCAACGGATCTAACGACAACACGATGGATTAATTACGCAAAAAATGGTTCAAATTCAAACAAACAGTAACTAGAAACTATATATATAAATATATACAAGATCCCCCATTGCGCGAAAAACAGCAACTCTTCCAATTTTCGACAATAAAAAACATCTCTTCTTTCTCTTTTTCTTATCAAAGCCAAATTTAGAAAGTTTACAATAGAAATAAAGATGAATTATTAAGATCCATTGAAGAAAAACAAACAAACAGAAGGAAAACAGATCTCACCGTTTATTTAAGCTCTCGAACTCCTCCTCGGTAACTTGACCTCCAAACACCACCTTACTGATCCCATCTGAAGGCTATAAATCAATCACCAAAAAAATTAATCAACTAATCAATTAAAAATTAAGTAAATAAACATAAAAAAGGGAGCGACCTGGTGGGACCGAGTAGAGAGAGGAGCGGAGCCAACGGAGGGAGAATCAGGTGGCGGAGTCTCGGACCACGTGAGCAGATCTGCAGTGGAAGTGTGTGGTTTCCTAACCGGAGGGTTCCTCTCCATTATTGTTTTTTTTTAAGAAAAAAAGAAAAAAAATACAAGTAAGAAAGTAAATAAGAATGTTGTTGAACTAGAAAGAACAGCTGTGTGCTGGTCTTTTCAGACAGTATGAAAGTATATAAGAGGAGAGTGTCTCCCTCCGGTTTTCCTGTTTGTCTTTCAGGGAGAGAAAATTGACGGATCTGAGTGAAATGACTATGATGTCCTTTTTGCTGGTGACCTGATCTCTACTCTAAAACTTTCTGTTTTTATGGTTGGCTTTGCTTTTTGAGAGAAGGGGATTTTTGGAGAGAGAAAGAGTAGTGTAGTAGCTACTCTTTCTTTCCTCCTCTGTTTTAAAAGCAAAGAAAAAAAGAAGTTGAAAATGATGCTCGTATGCACAGTTGTTGTTTTTTTCTCTTTTATTTTTATTTTTATTATTTAATTCCTTCTCCGGTGCTAAATTTGAATTTCGTGCCGCCCTGGGTCACGTGACTGCCCTCCATATATATTTGAAGTTTACCTTTTGTCTACCGGAGAAAAAGAGAAATTTTAAGATTTAGCTAAATTAAGAAACTCTAAGGTCACATGATTGCCCTCCATTACCCCTTTTTTTTAATGATTATCATAAACTTTGTCTGATATGATATAATTATTTATATTACAACCAATCAAAATGTGAAACCCACAGCTCTGTGGATCCAGATATAATTATTATTTTTTTATTTTGTCTAAGGTCTTAGATAGGCTTGATTATTGGAGTTAAATAAATTCATTCCTCTCCTAAAACATTTACTCTTTAAATTTTATATTCAAGGCTCGAGTTGTTATGACTTTTTTATGTTGACTCGTAAAATTATCTTAATTCTTTTTTCTAGCATGAATATATATAATTATAAAAACATAATATTTTTCTTTGAAGTTTGATGACTATTTATATAAATTTATCTCTTCAAGATAATTAAAAGAAATGTCACCCGACTGTTAATTGATAATTTGCACAATGATTTTGCTTGCTATTTCTTTTTCAGGAAATGAATTGTTTCCGCTACTCCACCCCCATGTGAGCAACCACAACCTGTGACCTCAAGATGCCCATTCAACGCTTGACACCACATCATTTCGAGGGTCATGTGCTAAAGTATCAACTTTCACGTGTAGTAGAAAAGGAAGCCTATCGATTGCCTGAATTAATCACATTACATTCCCATTCCAATTACTAATTGCTATTAGCAAAACAACTAAAAGATTTGGGGAGTTATTGCTCATAGTTTCAATTTATGTTTTTTATTTTCATTCTTAATTAATTTTAAATTGCATTCTTTGGTGCCCAATTTAATTAGCTTTGCTTTAAATTTGTAAAAACAAATCAAATAAAAAGGACCAAAATGTAAATATGGATAACTCACATACCCCATCTAAAATTCAAGTAAAAAGTTATTTTATTTCAAAAATTCATTTTATTTATTTTCAGTTTAGATTTGAAAAATAAAAAAATTCATCAAAAAACAGTAAGAGAGAGAGAACATTGTATATTGGTCCATTTTAACCATCAAAAATGATAATTTTAACCATAAAATCAGTTAGTAAAAAAAAAGATGACACATTGTTTGGTTTTAATGCAAAAAAATAAAAAAAGAAAAGAGAAGAGTGTGGACTTGATGTTTAGGCCTCGTCACACCTAGGTTTTTTTTTATTAAGAAGCTATATTGGTCTAGCCTATTAATGCCTAGCTTTTTTCTATTAATTATTTGTATTTAAATATTGATTTATATCATCTCTCATATTTCCTGAACAAACTCGATTAATTTTGTATTTTTAAATAGTTATTGACCTTTTCATTTTCTTAATGCCTTGAAAACATTTCCTCTTATATTTTACATGAGTGAGTTGTATTTATATGATTTTCTTATAAAACTTATTTGTCACTAACACCAACATTTAATTTAAAATTTATTGGTTATTTATTGATTTTTAAAATTTTATTATCCTTCAAAGAGATTGTTATAAATTTTCCTTAGATTTTTTTTTCTTTCATATTTGATATAAATCAGATGTATTTATAAAAAAAAAATCATTTCTTCTTGGGACACGTTTGGCATTATTCACAAAATTGAATTACACACACATGTCATTAGCTGACCTCAAAAGTAAGGAAATATTATCCTTACAGCCCCTCTTAGTTTTTATCATACAATCTTTACTCTTGGATTTGAATTATATTTTTTTTAATTGATCCTTAATTTTAGATATATTAAAAGTACATGATGCGACCATATTATTTGATAATTTCATCCATATTTACATGGTGTTTTGCATATGTTTTATGTATAAAATGCCTTGATATTCTTTGTTTTATATTTTGAAGGTATTTTTGGATGAAAGATGCAAAAATGAGTAAATTGGAGGTAATTGGCAGATTTGACGTTCAGTCGATGTTTTGTGCAGAGCGTGAGTTCTAGAGATCGAAATGAAGTGATTCCAGTGGAAATGAAAAGCTAACATCCATACCTTTCTGAAAATGTAATGCAAGAAAAATAAAAGGAGAAAGATCATGGAAATCGCATCATGCAAAGTCAAATCTCGCATTCTGCCAATGTCGACCTTTCTCCATTCCAACTTAAATATCTCAAGCTACAGAAGTCTGATTGATGCAAACTCAATTGGAGTGGATTCAGGACTCTAAGACCTATAAACTCTCCAAATTTCAGATCAAAACTATGTCATATGAAGGAGATATGAATTTTACAAGGGACAACTAAATTCTGCCAACTTAAGGAAGGACTATTTTGTAAAATAGACATTAGGGTTTCTAAGCATATATAAAGGAGAAGAGGAGCATAGAAGTGGCAGCTAGCACAAAAGAAAACACAAAATCTTCCTCCTACAAACCCTAAATCATGTGTTATTTCATCTTTTTATTTAGTTGTTCAATAAACATGCAAGGCTAGACTCTTTTGCTTGGTTGCAAGGACACGGAAACCTTCAGATTTCAAGAACTGTGAGATCTATTTTTACCTCAATTTTTCAGTTTATATGATGAATATGTTTGTTCTCCTATGCTTATTTTCCTATGATTGTTTATTTAATTGCTAAGAGCGGACTCGAAGTTATTATTGTAGACAATCAATTGCTAAGTTTGATATCAAAACCGGAGTTGTGGTATATGAACTTGTGAAGCAACTAAGTTAATAATTGTAGCGGACCTATGTTATTAATCTTAGGGAGAACATTCAATCGAACTAAACATATATTGCGGACAATTATGTTTCTTAATCGATCAATTTATCTAGATTTTAATGCTGCCATTAAATCAAATTACTAGTGCGGACACTGTGGTTGTTTGATGGTTAGGGTAAGTTATACGGCGGATCCGTTAACGAACCAATTTTAAGAAAGAGATAAATATTCAGAATATAAATTGATGTGTCATTTCCATGATCAGTTCTGATTTCTGTCGGTGGATGTTGATTTGCGACCAAGGTTTGTTTTATTGATAAATTTTAGATTTATATATTTTTCGCTGAGTTTGCTTTAGCTTAGCCTAGACAACTTCCAACCCCCCCCCCAATTGCATAACATATAGCACGAAAATCTGAACTAAATCGTCCTCGTGGGATCAAATTCCGCTATCCCCAAGCTATTGAGGCCAAATTCCGCTGTTTTCTAGTGTTTTTAGGCAGTTTTAGTTTTCTACCGTAAAATTTTCGTACAATTTGCATTGTTTTCGATCTCTTGTGTGGTTACTTTCTTTTGAGTTTTCTTAAGAATTTATGCCCGTGACCCGTTCTACTAATCAAATTCAAGTGCAGATTGATCTTGAAATAGAAAGCACTTTACGCAGGTTAAGAAAGGAAGCTCGCCTCAACATCATGGCTGGTGCACGACAACAAACACTCAAGGAGCTTGCTGCTCCTAATGTGGAAAACCAACCATTGTGCATAAACATAGACAGTAATGTGAACTTTGAACTCAAATCTGGTTTTATACATTTGCTGCCAACATTTAATGGTCTTGCAGGAGAAGATCCTCACACTCATCTCAAGGAGTTCCACATGGTTTGTGTTGGCATGAAACCGAATAGAGTTGAAGAGGAACAAGTTAACTTGAAAGTTTTTCCTTTCTCTTTAAAAGGGGCAGCGAAGGCATGGTTTTTTTCTATTCTCCCAGGTTCCATTAACACTTGGAATGGCATGAAGAAGATCTTCCTTGAAAAATATTTCCCAGCATCTCGAGTTGCCAACATAAGAAAAGAAATATGTGGGATTCGACAATCTCATGGAGAAACACTCGTCGAGTATTGGGAAAGATTTGAGTTATTGTGCATTCAATGCCCTCATCATCAAATACCTGATCAACTGCTCATTCAATACTTCTATGAAGGATTGATGCCTACTGACCGTAGTATCATTGATGCTGCAAGCGGAGGGGCATTGGTAGATAAGACACCCGGTGATGCACGCCAATTAATCTCAAACATGGCAGCCAACTCGAAACAGTTTGGTACCCGTGGAGATTTCTCAAACAAACAAGTGAATGAGGTAAGTATTTCTAACCTTGAGAATAAAGTTAATGATCTTACTTCTCTTGTGCGTTCTTTGGCTTGTGGAAATGTACAACAGGTGAAAGTTTGTAGCATATGCTCAATACAAGGACATGCTTCGAATATGTGCCCAACAATGCAAGAAGATTACATGGGGCAAGCTAATGCAGTTGATGGAACATTCAATGGACAACCCCAATACAATCAAGGCAGGCAATTCCATTCCTATGGATTTCAACCACAGCCCCAGCAAAATTATCAAGCGAGACAGCCCCCTCCGTTCACCAACTCTAATGTTATGGGGACATCATCCAATGATGATCTTCGTGAGATGATGAAAACTTTGGCTTCTAATACTGTTACCTTGCAACAAAATGTCATGTCTTTTCAACAGGAAACAAGGTCAAGTATTCACAACTTGGAAAAGCAAATGGGGCAAGTAGCTTTAACTGTAGGGAAATTGGAAGCACAAATAAATGGAAAGTTGTCCTCCCAAGCATTGAATCCAAAAGAGAATGTTAGTGCTATCATGCTGCGAAGTGGGAAAGAACTTGAAGAGAAAAAAGTTGAAACAAATTGAGATGGAGGAGGAAGAAGAGATAGAAACTGAATTGAGTACAAAGAAAGAACATTCCCCCCCCCTTCCACAAACAGAAACAAAGACCAACACTCCAAAGGTAACTTTTCACTCAATTAATTCCAGCTTATAAAACAAATCCACCCTTTCCCTGTGAGTTCTTCTAGGTCAAAGAAAGAAGACAAAGAAAAAAGAGATATTAGAGGTTTTCAAGAAAGTGGAACTGAACATTCCTTTGCTTGATGCTATCAAGCAAATTCCCAAATATGCAAAATTCTTGAAGGAGTTGTGTACTACCAAGAGAACTTTCAAACTGAAAGGTCATGAAACGGTAAGTATGGGTGAAGTTGTATCTGCCGTTGTTCAAAAGAATCTGCCTTTGAAACAAAAAGACCCAGGTGCGTTTACTATCCCATGTGTTATTGGTAATGCTAGTTTTAAAAGAGCTTTATGCGATTTAGGTGCATCCATTAGTGTTATGCCCAAACATGTTTATGATTCTCTTAGTCTTGAGCCTTTGAATAAAACTAGCATTGTAATACAACTTGCGGATCGTAGTTTTGTTTACCCACTTGGTGTGATAGAAGATGTCCTGGTCAAGATTGATAGTTTGGTAATTCCATGTGACTTTTATATTCTTGATATGGAGCATAATTCTTGTGATTCCAATACTCCTATATTGTTTGGCAGACCGTTCTTAAAAACTGCCAATACAAAGATTGATTGTGGTAAGGATACTTTGTCTATGGAGGTTGGAGATGAAAAGATTGAATTTAATTTTCTCGATGCAATGAAATATCCTTATAGCAATGTTTATTCTATCACATGTTATGACAAAGTTGATAAGTGTGTGCAGCAAGTTTATGATTTTAATTGTGTGGATGGATTAAGCGTAGCTTTGAGCTATGGCTATGATTTTACCCAATTGGAGGAGATGGAGAGGCACACATGTGTTCCCCAAAATGTGCATGAAGCAGCATTGACTTTGCAAATCGTTCCCCATGTTGAAATTACAGGTTTCGAAACCCATAAAGTACTCAAGGTCAAAGGGCATCAATTGAAATCTTTCTATGAATATTGGAAGGTAGAAATCACTGCTTCTATAAAGAATGAGCATGTCATGCCACATGTCGAGCCAATGACAAAAAACACAAGCGCTTATTGGGAGGCAACCCAGCACACACACAAAAAAAAAATCAGATTTGCCTTCTTTTTCCTTTATCTTTTATTTTTCGCATTTTATTTCATTTTTGTCATTCTCCTATATTCCTTTTCTTTTATTTCAACATTGAGGACAATGTTGTGTTTTAAGTGTGGGGGTATTGGGAGAATTTTAGTTTTCTTTGTTGTTGTAAAAACCCGGATTTTTTTTTTTTTTTTTTTTACACATTACTCAACGTTCCATATTAATTCACATCAGTAAAATATCATCCATTCCATAACCATTTCCATTAACGAGATGACATTCGCACGAACACATATTAATTTCGATTTCACAATTTAAGTCTTATATTAGAAATAAAAATGTAGGAGTATAAGTTTACATGCATAACCTACTAGTGGAATTTACAAATCTTCACAAAAAGGGCAAATGAAAATTTTGCATTCATTACATTAATTTCTCCTAAACACATCTTAAATTAAAATGCATCCATATGGTTCTTTGCAAAAGTGGGTCCTCTTATATTAGATTCCCTAGACCCCTCGTGGCTGTGATGTCCCTGCAGCAATACAGACATTTAAGAAATGCGATTACTTAATGATAGCACTAATAACTTTGACTAAATGACCTAACCGTTAAAAGAAACATTAACAACTTATAATTTTCTACGTATACATAGCAATTCACTTATCTGTTCCTTTGTTCCGGCCATCCTTTCGGATGCCATTAGCCGAAGCTAATCAATCATTTGTTCCGGCCATCCTTTCGGACGCCATTAGCCGAAGCTAATCAATCATTTGTTCCGGCCATCCTTTCGGATGCCATTAGCCGAAGCTAATCAATCATTTGTTCCGGCCATCCTTTCGGATGCCATTAGCCGAAGCTAATCAATCATTGGTTCCACATTTAAACAATTAAACCATCTAATAATAACTCTAACGCATCTAAATAATATGGAATCTTAAAATACTTCTTAGGTGCCGTATACAAAAGAGGCGTAATTCACCTACCTGGTCTACTCCTGGGCTGTTCTGGTCTAGTCGATGGCTCAATCCCGACTGCACCGCCTGCGACATCAATGTCCAAAATCAATATATTTCTATTTCCAATTTCTTATTCTTTATCACATTTATTTCAACAACTTTCAGCCGAAGCATTGTATAAAATTCTTAACAAAATCACACATCTATTTTCATCACAAATCCCACAACAAAGTCTCAACAAAATTACACCTTGTAACCATAATTCCAACCTATAATCCATCAATAAAATCTCAACCAAACACCATTATAACCATAAATTTCAGCACACATCATTCAATAAAATCCCAACAAAATCATACATTATAACCATAATTTCAATACATACTCCATCAACAAAATCTCAACAAAACACACATAAAAACCAGAAATTCCAGCACACATCATTCAACAAAATCCTAACAAAATCATACATTATATCCATAATTTCAATACATAATTCATCAACAAAAATCTCAACAAAATACACATCAAAACCAAAAATTTCAGCACACATTATTCAACAAAATCCCAACAAAATCATACATTATAACCATAATTTCAATACATACTCCATCAACAAAATCTCAACAAAACACACATGAAAACCAGAAATTTCAGCACACATTATTCAACAAAATCCCAACAAAATCATACATTATATCCATGATTTCAATACATAATTCATCAACAAAAATCTCAACAAAATACACATTAAAACCAGAAATTTCAGCACATATTATTCAACAAAATCCCAACAAAATCATACATTATAACCATAATTTCAATACATACTCCATCAACAAAATCTCAACAAAACACACATGAAAACCAGAAATTTCAGCACACATTATTCAACAAAATCCCAACAAAATCATACATTATATCCATGATTTCAATACATAATTCATCAACAAAAATCTCAACAAAATACACATTAAAAACCAGAAATTTCAGCACACATTATTCAACAAAATCCCAACAAAATCATACATTATAACCATAATTTCAATACATACTCCATCAACAAAATCTCAACAAAACACACATGAAAAACCAGAAATTTCAGCACACATTATTCAACAAAATCCCAACGAAATCATACATTATATCCATAATTTCAATATATACTCCATCAACAAAATCTCAACAAAACACACACTTTGAATACCGGTCAGCCCCTAAACAAAACAGCCCCCCTCTCATGATTTGTTTATTTCATTTTTTTCATATATTTTCTTTGTTCTATCAATTTATTTCAGTTTACTTTACCTTAAGAAAATGAAGAGAATTTCATGACTCTTACCTTTTGTATCTCACAATTTTTCCCCTTTTTTTTTCTTTTCTTCTTCTTCCTCTCGCAGTAATCCACCTCTCTCTCTAATTCTCAACTTGACACACACATTTATCAAATATTCTCCCTTAATTTAACTTAGTTTCGGCTGTGAGGAGTGACAAAGAAGATGGAAGAAGAAAAGGATTTGGTTGTAAAGAGATGGGAAGAAAAGGGTTTCGGTTGGGAAGAAATGGAAAAAGAAAGTTTCGGTTGGGAAAAGAATGAGAAGAGAAGGTTTTGGTTAGGAAGAAATGAGAAGAGAAAGGGTTCGGTGGAAGAGAAATGGAAGTTTGGCTGGGAAAGGAGAAAAGAAAGTTTGAATGGCTGGAAAATGGGAAGAGATGAAGATGACGGAAATAATGAAAAATCCCCACTCCCTCTCTCCTCTTTGCATTTATAGACATAAACCGGTTTTGTTCTTTTTTTTTTTTTTTATTCGGGTGTTTACATTCTCCCCCTCTAAAATATAAATCTCGTCCTCGAAATTTAAAGGATTTTACATTTCATACCTGGTATGTCAAATAATTCTGGGTATTTTTTCCTCATTTCATCCTCCATCTCCCAAGTTTCCTCCTCTATTTGAGCATTTCGCCATAAAATTCTGACAATAGGGATCTTTTTGTTTCGCAACTCCTTTTTACCCTTATCTAGTATCCTTGCGGGTTTCATTTCCAGTGTTAAGTTTTCATTGACCTCAACCGGGATCTGGGGTAGAATTCTGGCGGGATCCACATCAGCCTTTCTTAATAGAGAAATATGGAACACATCATGGACCTTAGCCAACTGGGGAGGTAGGTCCACTTTGTATGCTACTGGTCCCACCCGCTGTAGGATTTTGAAAGGTCCGATGAATCGAGGGGTTAATTTTCCCTTCAATCCAAACCGCAACATGTTTCTCCATGGGGCTACCTTTAAGTACACTTGATCCCCCGTACAGAACTCAAGGGGTCTCCTCCTTACATCCGCATACTTCTTCTGTCTATCCTGTGCGGCTTTGATGCGATCCCGGATAATTCTCACTTTTTCCGTGGTTACTTGGACTAACTCTGCCCCATATAATTTCCGATCTCCAATTTCTTCCCAGCACAGAGGTGTTCTGCACCTCCTACCGTACAAGGCTTCATAAGGGGCCATCCCTATTGTGGCTTGGTAACTATTGTTATAAGTGAATTCTATCAATGCCAGGTGTTCTTCCCAGTTTCCCCCAAATTCTAGTACACAGGCTCGTAACAAGTCTTCCAAAACTTGGATGACCCTTTCTGATTGACCATCCGTTTGGGGGTGAAACGCAGTGCTCATATCCAATCTGGTCCCCAGAGCTTGTTGTATACTAGGCCAAAGTCGAGAGGTGAATCGAGGATCCCGATCCGATACAATGGACACCGGAATCCCATGGAGTCGTATCACTTCACTTATGTAGATCTTGGCAAGCTTGTCCACTGAGTCAGTCATTTTTATAGGTAAGAATAGTGCGGATTTCGTCAACCGATCTACTACGATCCATATTGCGTCATTTCCTTTTCTCCCCTTAGGAAATCCCGACACAAAATCCATTGTTATCATCTCCCATTTCCACTCTGGAATTTGTAATGGTTGTAGTGGTCCCGCAGGCCTTTGGTGTTCAACCTTGACTTGTTGACATATCCCGCACTTTGACACATACTCAGCTATTTCTCTTTTCATGTTCGGCCACCAATAGACAAGTTTCAGGTCTCGATACATCTTAGTGCTCCCAGGATGTATGGAGAATTTGGACTCATGTGCTTCTTGTAGAACCATCCGCTTGATTGTTCCGTCATTAGGTACGTATAATCTTTGCCCCATCATCAAGGACCTATCATTCGCTAT
Organism: Salix koriyanagi; assembly: GCA_029228605.1. NCBI lineage: Eukaryota > Viridiplantae > Streptophyta > Magnoliopsida > Malpighiales > Salicaceae > Salix > Salix koriyanagi. The sequence continues at coordinate 6,557,200 of CM055331.1, read as the reverse complement.
TCTAAATTTCATTTCCTCACCCGCTTCCACATTCCTCCTAATCTTGGATCCAACTTCATCCTGGAATTGAGCTTGTAGTATTTGCTCCCGATACGTCGGTCGCACCAAAAGTTGAGCTACCAATCCACCTCCGATATTAACGTCTAAATTTGCACCCATCTTTTTCAATTCTGCCAGCTGCCGCTCCTCCCCTACCGTTGCCCCTTCTAGGGTGGCTTTATTTTTTCTACTGAGGGCATCTGCCACCACGTTTGCCTTTCCCGGATGATATTCTATGGTGCAATCATAATCCTTAATGAGCTCTACCCACCTTCTGTAACGACCCGGATTTTTTTTTTTCCTAACACATATGGTACCGGGAATCAGCAAACCTGATACCTCACATCATCAGAATACCATCCATACAATCAACATTTCATTAAAAGTGGATCTTACATAAACATATAGTATCATGGTTGCATAATTAGAAATTCATATTAAAATTATACATATTGTATTCCTATACTACTAATAGCCATTATGAATTTACACTAAAGGGGCTAATAAAAGTTATGCGTTTTGTACATTGATTCACACAAAATAATTGTGATTTAGAATGCATCTACATGGTTCCTTGCAAAAGTTGGTTCTCGTGTATCGGTTTCCTTAGACATCTCGTGGATGTGACGTCCCTACAGCAATACAAAACATTTAAGAAAATGTAATTACTTAATGATAATTATGTTGGTAACTATACAGTCTGGCAATTACAGTAGGCATTAACATTTATAATTTCTTCATGTACTTGGTACAATAGCATGTAATGCATATAAATGCATCAATTCACAGTAACATGTCCCGAGACAATAACATATCTCAAACACTAAACAATAACAGGTCGGCCATTAATAATTCCAAACCATAACAGATCGACCAGTAACAGGTATGGAGACAGTAATAGAACCCTTAAGATCAACCTCGACCCAATCCTACTGAGTCCACAAAATCTTAAACATCGTTCTCAACACAATTATAATTAATAACCCATCTATCCTTTTAAGGCATATTTACTGAGGTTAATCGTTCATTCACCCCGGTCATCCTTTTCAAATACCATTAGCCAAAGGTAGTCAATCACTCATTCCGGCCATCCATTCGGATGCCATTAGTCGTAGCTAATCATTCATCCCGGCCATCCATTCGGATGCCATCAGCCGTAGCTAATCAATCATCCCGGCCCTCCATTCGGATGCCATCAGTCGTAGCTAATCAATCATTCATACCGGCCATCCATTTGGATGCCATTAGCCGAAGCTAATCAATCATTCATCCCGGTCATCCATTCGGATGCCATTAGCCGAAGCTAATCAATCATTCATACCGGCCATCCATTTGGATGCCATTAGCCGAAGCTAATCAATCATTCATCCCGGTCATCCATTCGGATGCCATTAGCCGAAGCTAATCAATCATTCATATCGGCCATCCATTTGGATGCCATTAGCCGAAGCTAATCAATCATTCATCCCGGTCATCCATTCGGATGCCATTAGCCGAAGCTAATCAATCATTCATACCGGCCATCCATTTGGATGCCATTAGCCAAAGCTAATCAATCATTCATCCCAGTCATCCTTTCGGATGCCATTAGCCGAAGCTAATCAATCATTCATACCGGCCATCCATTTGGATGCCATTAGCCGAAGCTAATCAATCTTTTATCGACATTCAATATTTTTCCCGTTTATTATTTACTCCAATACAGTATAGCAATATTCATACCACAGTTATTCATTATGCAACGAAAGAAAAAGAATGTAAGGGTCACCTACTTGTTCCACTAGTGGGTTGTGCTTGACTTGCCGATGATCTAGTCCCAACCGCACCACCTGCGACATCAAGGGTCATCAATCAGTACACTTGCATTTCGGCCTACATCCGTCACTGCACTCATTTCAAGAGTTCATATGTTCATAATGCAGCTTCGGCAGCGAGTCGCAATTTGCCGCAAAATACACAATTCGGCACACAATACTTTAACCGAATTCCAGTCCCAACACACATGCAAATTCTCAGAAAAATACCCATGCATTTCAGCATAGATTTTCAGTTCAACACACAAAATCTTCCATCATAATTCACAAGTTTAACCCGTACATTTCTACTCGAAGTCTTTCAACAAGTTTCAGCCAAATATACATCATGTTACAATTAATGTCATACTTATATGCTTTATATATTTTGATGATAACAATACTTCACATTGCTTGCACTAAAAGGGTTTGATGATTATAGGTTTAAGTTATAATCAATCGGTTCCAGAAATTCAGAAAAGATAATTTGTCAAAATAGGGTTTCTGCATGAACCGGTCGACCGCTTGGATTATCAAGTGAACCGGTCGACCGTTTAGAAGACATTGCCTTTCGAACTTAACCGGTCGACCGCTTGATTTTTTCCCAAGTGAACCGGTCGACCGCTTGGTCAAAAAGATTGATTTTTCTGACACACATATTTTCCAGCACCAAACACATGCATTTTCAGCTTATAACACATAAAAATCAGCACATAACCACATGAATTCCAGCACTTAAACACATGATCCCTCAACAAAGTTCCAACCGAAAACACACATTGAATCCATAAATTTCAGCACACAATCATTCAATAGAATCCCAACAAACCACACATTGTAACCATAAATTTCAGCATATACTCTATCAACAAAATTCCCAACAAAATCACACATTGAAATCATAATTTCAACACATAACAAATCTGCTGTCAAGACAGCACTCAGCAGTAGTTGTAACAACAACAAATCACAATTAACTCGACAATTGTCAAATACCAACGGTTAATATGTAGAAAAACCCATTATATAAAACATATTCCAATTTCAGGGTATTTCAACGGTTGGATCTACCAAGATCGGAGTTAAACCAGAGACTGACCTTAAACTGGAGAGCCACTGTTAAACATCAATATCTCCTTGCTGAAGTGTACCATTCTCATCTCCACCGTTCAGCACATGAATAACACTCATACGCACCACATACCCAAATTTCAGGTTGATCCAACGGTGGAATAAAGACAAACTAGCTGGCAACTCTGACTGGCCAAAGAAACAGATTTAGCAATATTGTTCAAAAGATTACACGTCTCTACCAGAGCAATACTAGGATAATCCCTCCGGTGGACATTTAGTAATAAGTAAAGCGCACAACATACCAAAATTTCAGAGAAATCCAACGGTGGACAGAGGAGGAACTAGCTGGCGATTCTGACGAATTTGAGGGGTTTTCCAGAAATCTTCAGATGACTGGTTTTCTCGAACGGCTTCAGATGATAACAATCCCTCCGGTCAGATTTTAGACAATGGTTAGGGGCATAACATACTCAAATTCCAGCCCGATCCAACGGTGGCCGGAGGAGATATTGTTCTTGGAGTACCACCCCCTACTTATCTTTATCTCCCTCACGTCTCATGTTGCTGGAATGAGAGAAAAGAGGGGTATTTATACTCCTCAATTTCTCTTATTGCACTTAGGCCCCCCATCTCCTTTAAATGCTACTTTTTTACTCACATGTTCTCTTCTTATATTATAAGTCATAATCTTTACATTTATTTCAATTTCACCCTCCCCTCAACTTACTTTATTTCTCTTTTAATTTAACACTTACATTTATTTCCCGGGGTTTACACCTTCTCTGTCGCATATTCAACTCTTTTTGCGACATTAGGTACTTCAGGCTCTTATGATCGGTGAAAATTTGTGTTCGAGATCCATATAAATAATGTCTCCATATCTTTAAAGCAAACACCACAGCAGCCAACTCTAGATCGTGCACCGGATAATTCACCTCATGAGTCTTTAACTGTCTTGATGCGTAGGCAATCACCTTTCCATGTTGCATCAGGACACACCCCAAACCTTTTCCCGAAGCATCACTATAAACAACGAAACCTTCTGTCCCTGATGGAAGTGTTAACACTGGAGCGGTAGTGAGCCTGCTTTTCAATTCCTGGAAACTCCTTTCACACTCTTCCGACCATACCCATTTCTTATTCTTCCGAGTCAGCTGAGTCAAAGGTGTCGCAATCAAGGAAAAACCTTCGATGAACCTCCGATAGTATCCTGCAAGTCCCAGAAAGCTACGTATTTCGGTAACGGAAGTCGGTCTTTCCCATCTCAGGACTGCTTCAACTTTTTGAGGATCTACAAAAACACCTTCCGCCGAAATGACATGTCCTAGAAACGTCACTCTCTTCAGCCAAAATTCACATTTACTTAATTTCGCATATAATTGATGCTCTCTTAAGGTTTGCAAGATTTGCCTCAAGTGTCCTTCGTGCTCCTTGAAAGACTTCGAGTATACCAGTATGTCATCAATGAATACTACTACAAACTTATCAAGACAGGGTTGGAAAACCCGATTCATCAAGTCCATGAAGAAAGCTGGAGCGTTCGTCAATCCAAACGGTAACACTAAAAATTCATAGTGTCCATAACGAGTTCTAAATGCAGTCTTTGCTACATCATCCCCTTTTATCTTCATCTGATAATATCCTGATCTCAGATCTATTTTTGAAAACACCCTTGCTCCCTTTAATTGATCAAACAAATCATCGATTCGAGGTAACGGATACTTGTTCTTCGTTGTTATTCTGTTCAATTGCCGATAATCAATACAGAGTCTATGAGTTCCATCTTTCTTTCTCACAAATAGGACCGGTGCTCCCCATGGAGAATTACTGGGCCGTATGAACCCCTTGTCTAACAATTCTTGCAGTTGGGTCTTTAACTCATTCAGCTCTGTTGGGGCCATCCTGTAATGTTGCTGCGATATGGGTGGGACTCCAGGAAAAGTGTCTATGGACACCTCTATCTCCCGCTCTGGGGGTAATCCTGGTAACTCCTCGGGAAACACATCCGAAAATTCCCTCACTACATTAATATCTTTCAATTGTGGCACTTTGTCATTGGAGTTTAAAATATAAGCGAGGTACCCTATACACCCTTTTCTCAATAGTTTCTGGGCTGTTACCATTGATATTAAGACAGCCGGTTTGAACACTCTCTCTCCTTCAAAAATCTTTCTCTCTCCTTTTGGGGTATGGAAGGTAACAGTTTTCGCAAAACAATCCATTAGAGCCTTGTATTTATTTAACCAATTCATGCCTAGAATTAAATCAAAATCATGCAGTCCCAAAGGAATCAAGTCTACTTCTGTTTCGCACCCAGACAGGCTAATCCCCACATTTAAATATACAACATTAGTTTCAACCATGTTCCCCATAGGAGTTCCAATTAAAAATCCCCTCTCCACCATTTCTACTTCCTTTCCCAATTTAGTGATAATCTTTTCATTAATGAAAGAGTGGGTGGCACCAGGATCAAACAACACATGCACATTAAATTCATTTAATTGTAGAGTACCTGCCACCACATCCGATGCAGCCCGACCTCCTCCCTCGTGTCGATGAAAGACCTTTCCCCGGGGTCCTATCATTCTCGTACTCTCATTCTTCCTCTATCGGGGGTTGCTCCTGATTGAGAAGATCTCACCGGCCCGTTTCACCGTGGATCGACTCGTTGGGAGCTCTGACCAGGCTGTCTATAACTTTGTACTTGTTCGGTGTCCCTTTTCGGGCAGTCTCTCTTGAAATGTCCTCTTTCACCACAATAGTGACACCCTTGACTCAGATACTGACAATTCCTCCACCTATGTCCTTCACCTTTGCACACAAAGCATCGCCCTGGGAAACCGAGCAGATCCCACAGTGATGTTTTTTGTCCACATTTTATACAAAATGGGTAATCCACCCCCTTGCGGTCACCCGTTCCTGTTGAAATGTTTTCCTTTGCATGCGATTGTCCGATCATCATCCTCCCACTTGACTGTCGGGGAGACGGAAACATCAAATTCCCTTTTTTTCTGAACTGATCATGCTCTCCGCTTTTCCCTTTTTTCGGAAATGGTGGTCTACTGCTGTAAAAATCCCCCTCTCTCCTTTTGCTTATACCCTGATGTCCCCCATGACCCTCTCCAATGCAAGCCTCCAAAGCTTGAGCAGCTTCAATTAATTCTCTGACTGTTTTAAACCGTAGGGCAATTAATCCTTGTCTCAGATCCTGTCGCAACCCATCTCTCAGCTTTTCAATCATATGCTCCTCTGTCGGCACATAATGTGGGGCGAATAATGATAGATCATGAAACCTCCATTCATATTCCAACACCGACATATCCCCCTGTTTTAAAGCCAAGAACTCTTGTTCTTTCACCTTACGATGGTATTTAGAATAAAACTGACTTTCAAATTCTGTTTTGAAGTCACTCCATACCAATGTCTCAGCTGTACGTCTCATCTGAACCGTTTCCCACCAGGTCATGGCCCTATCAGACAGAGAGCCGAGCGAAAGACAGCTTTACCATCAAACCCTCGTGTATGCTTATTTGAGTCATGGTCTTCTCTACCTTTCGAATCCATCTCCCGGCTATTTCTGCATCATGCTCCCCTGAAAACGGTTCACAGCCCATTTCCCTCATACTTTTGACTAGACGTACCAATGGCACCACGTTATCCGTGGCAGTGCTAAGTATAGGGGCTACTTGTGGAATCTGCGTGGTGGAAATTGTTCGTGTTGTTGCACCTGCCATGCCTTCCATCACTGCTTTAACTATTTGTGCAAGAAGTCCCGGGTCTACCGATTGTGAGGGCACACCAGTTGGAATAGCTGATGGTTGTGTTTCTGATCTTTCTTGCCTCTCTGTTGCAACTGGAGGCACCTCCCTTGTCTCATTAGGTCTCTCGTCTTCTTCGGTAACCCCAGCTTCCCTTTGCAAAATTTCAGGTAATATCATCGGAGCATGAGATGCCGTATCATCCAAAGGATCTTCGTTTTGCCAACCCTGAGCACTTTGGTTCCCGCCTCTTCTTTCGAAAGAGGGCGGCTCAGTTCGGGTTCCTTGCCGGGTGCGTACCATCCTGAAATTCACCAGAGTAATGTAATCATCATAAATCCTCAAGATCAATACCAGGGGCTCTAATACCAACTGTAAAAACCCGGATTTTTTTTTTTTTTTTTTTACACATTACTCAACGTTCCATATTAATTCACATCAGTAAAATATCATACATTCCATAACCCTTTCCATTAACGAGATGACATTCGCACGAACACATTAATTTCGATTTCACAATTTAAGTCTTATATTAGAAATAAAAATGTAGGAGTATAAGTTTACATGCATAACCTACTAGTGGAATTTACAAATCTTCACAAAAAGGGCAAATGAAAATTTTGCATTCATTACATTAATTTCTCCTAAACACATCTTAAATTAAAATGCATCCATATGGTTCTTTGCAAAAGTGGATCCTCTTATATTAGATTCCCTAGACCCCTCGTGGCTGTGATGTCCCTGCAGCAGTACAGACATTTAAGAAATGCGATTACTTAATGATAGCACTAATAACTTTGACTAAATGACCTAACCGTTAAAAGAAACATTAACAACTTATAATTTTCTACGTATACATAGCAATTCACTTATCTGTTCCTTTGTTCCGGCCATCCTTTCGGATGCCATTAGCCGAAGCTAATCAATCATTTGTTCCGGCCATCCTTTCGGATGCCATTAGCCGAAGCTAATCAATCATTTATTCCGGCCATCCTTTCGGATGCCATTAGCCGAAGCTAATCAATCATTGGTTCCACATTTAAACAATTAAACCATCTAATAATAACTCTAACGCATCTAAATAATATGGAATCTTAAAATACTTCTTAGGTGCCGTATACAAAACAGGCGTAATTCACCTACCTGGTCTACTCCTGGGCTGTTCTGGTCTAGTCGATGGCTCAATCCCGACTGCACCGCCTGCGACATCAATGTCCAAAATCAATATATTTCTATTTCCAATTTCTTATTCTTTATCACATTTATTTCAACAACTTTCAGCCGAAGCATTGTATAAAATTCTTAACAAAATCACACATCTATTTTCATCACAAATCCCACAACAAAGTCTCAACAAAATTACACCTTGTAACCATAATTCCAACCTATAATCCATCAATAAAATCTCAACCAAACACCATTATAACCATAAATTTCAGCACACATCATTCAATAAAATCCCAACAAAATCATACATTATAACCATAATTTCAATACATACTCCATCAACAAAATCTCAACAAAACACACATAAAAACCAGAAATTCCAGCACACATCATTCAACAAAATCCTAACAAAATCATACATTATATCCATAATTTCAATACATAATTCATCAACAAAAATCTCAACAAAATACACATCAAAACCAAAAATTTCAGCACACATTATTCAACAAAATCCCAACAAAATCATACATTATAACCATAATTTCAATACATACTCCATCAACAAAATCTCAACAAAACACACATGAAAACCAGAAATTTCAGCACACATTATTCAACAAAATCCCAACAAAATCATACATTATATCCATGATTTCAATACATAATTCATCAACAAAAATCTCAACAAAATACACATTAAAACCAGAAATTTCAGCACATATTATTCAACAAAATCCCAACAAAATCATACATTATAACCATAATTTCAATACATACTCCATCAACAAAATCTCAACAAAACACACATGAAAACCAGAAATTTCAGCACACATTATTCAACAAAATCCCAACAAAATCATACATTATATCCATGATTTCAATACATAATTCATCAACAAAAATCTCAACAAAATACACATTAAAACCAGAAATTTCAGCACACATTATTCAACAAAATCCCAACAAAATCATACATTATAACCATAATTTCAATACATACTCCATCAACAAAATCTCAACAAAACACACATGAAAACCAGAAATTTCAGCACACATTATTCAACAAAATCCCAACGAAATCATACATTATATCCATAATTTCAATATATACTCCATCAACAAAATCTCAACAAAACACACACTTTGAATACCGGTCAGCCCCTAAACAAAACAGCCCCCCTCTCATGATTTGTTTATTTCATTTTTTTCATATATTTTCTTTGTTCTATCAATTTATTTCAGTTTACTTTACCTTAAGAAAATGAAGAGAATTTCATGACTCTTACCTTTTGTATCTCACAATTTTTCCCCCTTTTTTTTTTCTTTTCTTCTTCTTCCTCTCGGCAGAATCCACCTCTCTCTCTAATTCTCAACTTGACACACACATTTATCAAATATTCTCCCTTAATTTAACTTAGTTTCGGCTGTGAGGAGTGACAAAGAAGATGGAAGAAGAAAAGGATTTGGTTGTAAAGAGATGGGAAGAAAAGGGTTTCGGTTGGGAAGAAATGGAAAAAGAAAGTTTCGGTTGGGAAAAGAATGAGAAGAGAAGGTTTTGGTTAGGAAGAAATGAGAAGAGAAAGGGTTCGGTGGAAGAGAAATGGAAGTTTGGCTGGGAAAGGAGAAAAGAAAGTTTGAATGGCTGGAAAATGGGAAGAGATGAAGATGACGGAAATAATGAAAAATCCCCACTCCCTCTCTCCTCTTTGCATTTATAGACATAAACCGGTTTTGTTCTTTTTTTTTTTTTTTATTCGGGTGTTTACAGTTTTTCTAAAAAAAATATATATATATTGTTTGGTTTTTTTTTAACTCCCATTGGTTTTTGAGAATATGAGTATTATGTATGAGAATTAAGTGAGATAGATGAATATATAAATCAAATGAATGAGTGTGCATGCAAGTTTTAATGTTTAATTGGTTTAGGGATTGACTCTGAAAATATGCCATGTTGACTTTATAGTGTTATACCAATGTAAGCTTTTGAGCCTTCAACATTATATTCTTTGATTGTGCGTTCTTTCAATGATATGTATCTCTAGAACTTGCTTCATATCTTGTTGAGATTACATTCACATTACATAGATGCATGAAGATGATAAAGGCATTAGGAATTTTAACCACTTGAGCCAAAAAGCCAACCTAAAGCATATTATCTTTAGTGAGCCCCTTTTGAGCTTGTTTATCCTTTCTCTGCTTTACCCATGTATAAGCCTTAAACTTTTTATATGTTTTACTCTTTTCCCCTGGCCAAGGATTAGTAGAGCATATACTTGTGATATCTCATGGAATTATGGTTGGAAATTATGTGAAAAGAAAGAAGAAGTGATGCTTGATGAAAAGATGGGCAAAGTTGCCAAAGGTGAAAAAAGAGAAAAAAAAAGAAAAAGAAAAGAACAAGAAAAGAAGAAAAAAAAAGAAAGAAAAAAAATAGAAAAGAGCTTGAAATCGAAAGAAGCTAAGCATTGGTGCTTGAAGATTGAAAATTGATGTGTTTTGATGGAATGTCTTGGTTGAAATATTTTTTTTTCAGAATGCTCTACTTTCTTTGGTTTGAACCTTTTCTTCTACTCTCTTTTACCTCACCTTAACCTTAGCCCCATTACAACCGGAAAACAAGACCTTTTGATTCATGCATTGTTTGTAATATTTTAGTAATGGAGATGAGATTGAAGAGCAAGCTTATGGTAGAACATCTTCATTGATTGAATTTGAGAGATTTAAACACATAAGCCCTAAACACATGAGTGTTGGAGTGTATATCAATGAGAGGACCTATCACTTTGGCATGGCATAGATTTCTTTTAAATCCCGAAGAGTAATTGAGTTTTGAAGTTTGTATGTAAACAAATTCATGAAGATTTATGTTCTTTATCCTTCTCGGTTGTATTCTTATTTATAATGCTTGAATTCTTGGATATTGATGGGAGATTAAGAGATTGATCATGGTTATTTTTATTTTTTATTTTTATTAAAATTTGTTTTTTTTTACCTATCCTTTCTCGAGGACGAGCAAGAGCTAAGTGTGGGGGTATTTGATGCGACCATATTATTTGATAATTTCATCCATATTTACATAGTGTTTTGCATATGTTTTATGTATAAAATACCTTGATATTCTTTGTTTTATATTTTGAAGGCATTTTTGGATGAAAGATGCAAAAAGGAGTAAATTGGAGGTAATTGGCAGATTTGACGTTCAGTCGATGTTTTGTGCAGAGCGTGAGTTCTAGAGATCGAAATGAAGTGATTCTAGTGGAAATGAAAAGCTAACATCCATACCTTTCTGGAAATGTAATGCAAGAAAAATAAAAGGAGAAAGATCATGGAAATCGCATCATGCAAAGTCAAATCTCGCATTCTGCCAATGTCGACCTTTCTCCATTCCAACTTAAATATCTAAAGCTACAGAAGTCCGATTGATGCAAAATCAATTGGAGTGGATTCAGGACTCTAAGACCTATAAACGCTACAAATTTCAGATCAAAACGATGTCATATGAAGGAGATATGAATTTTACAAGGGACAACTAAATTCTGCCAACTTAAGGAAGGACTATTTTGTAAAATAGACATTAGGGTTTCTAAGCATATATAAAGGAGAAGAGGAGCATAGAAGTGGCATCGAGGGCCTCAAAATAAATGACGGTTGGGAAATGTAATAAAAGTTCTTTTTTAAAAAAAATTTTATTCTGAGATTCATTAATATGATATTTTTTATTTTTAAAAATTATTTTTGACATCATCATATAAATATAATCTAAAAATACTATTTTTTTCAATTTAAAGTAAAAAATAGAATAAAAATTCCAATTTTTTCAAAAACATTTTAAAAAAATAATGCCAAATGTGTCCTAAATGTTTTAATATGATATTTCATTTTCATTTTGGTTCTTTTAGTTTTTGCAATTTGTTTTTTTATCTAAAATTTCTTTTTTAGGTGTTTTTAACCTTTTATTTTGCCTAGAAAAACGTAGATCAAGGTTGACAAAGAAATTCAATTTTTATGTTTTATTTTATTTTATCAATTTCTTGTAAATTTCTGTTTTTAGTGTTGTTTAATTAAATAAAAAAAATAGATTCTAATATTGTTTCTTAAACCTAAGCAAGTTCATAACTCAAATCACATTTTTATGAGTTAACTAGATTGACCCTTTTCGATCTAAAACATGGTTGTCTAAATTCTTTTAAGAAAATAATGTGAAAGGATGAATTATTGAATATATTTTTTTAATTCAAATCAGATATTGAGTTTTTTTAGTTAAAACCTAGGTAAATAAAATAATTTAAATATCTTTGGGATATTATTTGATAAATTATAATTCAATTTTTACTTTTTTTTATTAGGATTATAACATACTTTTCTAATTTTTACATTCTTTCTTATATATTTAATCTTAAAACTTTATTTAATCACTTTTCTTTGATTGTCTATTTTTGTTATCTATAATATGATAAAAAAATGGACTTCAAAAAATAAAATTATTTAATCTAGTCAAGTCCATGACCGACGTGGAGATTTTGGTGGGTTAACTAATGATGATAAAAGAATTTTCATCTAAAATAAAATAAAATAAAAATCTAGGTCGATTTTTTTTTAATGAATTAAGTTTTGAATGAAACGATTGAATTGTGTTTAGGTCTACTAGATTGAAGAAGCGAAATCAAGTTAACTTCAATATGATTTAGGGCTTGTTTGATATTGTGGTTGTTGTTGTGGTTGAAGTTAAAAAAAAAACAGTTTTATAAGAAACACTTTTAGTTGAGGTTCATAACTAAAATTAAAGTGTTTGGTAAAAACTACAATTGAGTTTGAGGTTTAATGAAAAGCAATTTCATATGTTTGGTTATTATGTTTCTCATATTGCTAAAAACCAATTACAAAAAAAAAAAAAAAACTCATTTTCTTTCAAGTATTTTCTTCGAGATTTCTCCAAAAAAAATAGAATTGAAAATTTTACTTGATAAACAAAAATGGAATAGATAGAACAATTTTATTGTTAAATATAATATTTTTTTAAGGATAAAGTATATAGACCGTTAGATTGAAGTGACACGTTAAATTTGTATGTATGTACGTGTGTATCTATGTATGTATATCACAGAATTCTAATCTATTCTAGGCTATACATAATTCTAGGTTAGAGCTAATTTTTCCCTAAATAAAATAATCGATATGCAGGGAATTGAATATTTTGGTTTTTGAACTGGGAATTGAAGATTAGCGATTCAAATAATCTACACAGTTTTTTTAGTCAACAAATGCACCTAGACACCTACATACTTGACCGATTGACCTTTAAAAAGTGTTAAAGAAAGCTATTGCCATACAATATCGATTTGATTTTGATCTCTACGCCTCGAGAACTCACGAGTTTATGTTGTTTTTTGGGATGAATGTTTTTCATAAACTGAGGTAAAATCTCAGTTTTTGGTGGGTTCCACAGTTATAAAACTATGGTGTTAAACATTGTATATTTTTCCATTTTAACCATAAAATCAGTTAGTAAAAAAAAAAAAAAGATGACACATTGTTTGGTTTTAATGCAAAAAAAGAAAAAAGAAAAGAGAAGACTGTGGACTTAATGTTTAGGCCTCGTCACACCTAGGTTTTTTTTATTAAGAAGCTATATTCGTCTAGCCTATTAATGCCTAGCTTTTTTCTATTAATTATTTGTATTTAAATATTGATTTATATCATCTCTCATATTTCCTGAACAAACTCGATTAATTTTGTATTTTTAAATAGTTATTGACCTTTTCATGTTTTTTAATGCCTTGAAAACATTTCCTCTTATATTTTACATGAGTGAGTTGTATTTATATGATTTTCTTATAAAACATATTTGTCACTAACAGCAACATTTAATTTAAAATTTTATTGGTTATTTATTGATTTTTTAAAATTTTATTATCCTTCAAAGAGATTGTTATAAATTTTCTTTAGATTTTTTTTCTTTCATATTTTATATAAATCAGATGTATTTATAAAAAAAAATCATTTCTTCTTGGAAAAAAAAGAATAATCTTTAACATAAAATAAATAAAAATATCAAAGTGAAAAATAAAAATTAGGGTTAAATATTTTTATATGCATTTGTCTTTTACTTTTAGGAGAAAAATTATCTTTGCTTTTAGTGATTAATTTGTAGTAATAACTCTTTATTGGATAACCATTTTTTTAATTTGTTTTTATTAAGCTTCAACAATATATTTGTGTCTTAATTAAATAAATGAAGATATTTAAAACTGTATCCACAACATTATGTTTATTTTATTAAGCTCAAAGTTAATTTAGAATTATACTTACAGCATGAGTAATAAACTAATTATAATTACTAAAAAAAACTAAAATTAATTATCTATGTAAATCTTTCATTGTGGATCCCTCGATACAGGATCATTCACCAAAAAGTGGTTTGTTTTATTTTTAAAAAATAATCCTTTTTTTAAAATTTAATCATCAATTTTTTTAATTAATTTATTCTTGCACACGGTGTTATTTTATATTGGGGGCCACAATCTATTTTGACTAACTTACTATAACGTTACTGGGGTGTTGAAAAACCATTTTGGCATTTGAATGGCTTTAACGTTTGAAAAATCTTGAAAATGTAGAGTCCTAATTTGAAATTATATATAAAATAAATGGACTCTTTTGTATTGCTGAAAACATATGTTTTCTAGCCCTCAAAATTGTTTCTTTTTTCATTTTGGTTCTTTTAGTTTTTGCAATTTGTTTTTTTATCTAAAATTTCTTTTTTACGTGTTTTTAACCTTTTATTTTGCCAAGAAAAACGTAGATCAAGGTTGACAAAGAAATTCAATTTTTATGTTTTATTTTATTTTATAAATTTCTTGTAAATTTCTGTTTTTAGTGTTGTTTAATTAAATAAAAAAAAATAGATTCTAAGATTGTTTCTTAAACCTAAGCAAGTTCATAACTCAAATCACATTTTTTATTGGTTAACTAGATTGACCCTTTTCGATATATAACATGGTTGTCTAAATACTTTTAAAAAAATAATGTAAAAGGATGAATTATTGAATATATATTTTTAATTCAAATCAGATATTGAGTTTTTTTTAGTTAAAACCTATGTAAATAAAATAATTTAAATACCTTTGGGATATTAATTGATAAAGTATGATTCAATTTTTACTTTGTTTTTGTTAGGATTATAACATACTTTTCTAATTTTTACATTCTTTCTTATATACTTTATCTTAAAACTTTATTGAATCACTTTTCTTTGATTGTCTATTTTTGTTATCTATAATATGATAAAAAAATGGACTTCAAAAAATAAAATTATTTAATCTAGTCAAGTCCATGACCGACGTGGAGATTATGGTGGGTTAACTAATGATGATAAAAGAATTTTCATCTAAAATAAAAAAAATAAAATAAAAATCTAGGTTGATTTTTTTTTAATCAATTAGGTTTTGAATGAAATGATTGGATTGTGTTTAGGTCTACTAGATTGAATGAGCCAAATCAAGTTAACTTCAACATGATTTAGGGCTTGTTTGGTATTGTGGTTGTTGTTGTGGTTGAAGTTAAAAAAAAATAGTTTTATAAGAAACATTTTTAGTTGAGGTTCATAACCAAAATTAAAGTGTTTGGTTAAAACTGCAATTGAGTTTGAGGTTTAATGAAAAACAATTTCATATATTTGGTTACTATGTTTTTTATATTGCTAAAAAATAATTAAAAAAAAGCATTCTTTTTCTTTCAAGTATTTTCTTCAAGATTTCTCAAAAAAAATAGAATCGAAAATTTTACTTGATAAACAAAAATGGAATAGATAGAACAATTTTATTCTTAAATATAATAACTTTTTAAGGATAAAGTATATACACTGTTAGATTGAAGTGACACGTTAAATTTGTATGTATGTGTGTATCTATGTATGTATAACAAAGAATTCTAATCTATTCTAGGATATACACGAGCTAACTTGCCCGCGCGTTGCGCTAGACTTTTTTTCTATATAAAAAATTAATTGATTTTGTGCATGTTGTAATTGATTATTTTAATATTTAATTAATAAAATTATAATTGATAAAATCTATTAGAAATTAGTTTTTTTCGCCTAAAAATGATTGAAACGGGTCGAGAATTTAGTCGTGAGATTAGTCGTGAATTTTAAAAGTGGCAAAATAAAAACAGGACAGAGAATTTTAAAAAGAAAAATGGGTCAAGAGATTAGTCATGATGCATGTAAGCTGAAACGGATACCCCGGTTAAAAAAACAGAAGCCTTGTTAAAAAAAACGAAAAGCCCCTTTTCAAACAGTAGTGAATAGTGGAAATCACTGTTCAATTAAAAAAATCATGGTGCGCGTAAACTGACTCGGACATCCCGGTCAAAAAAACCAAGAAAAATGTATAACTGGCAAAAAAAGAAAGAAAGAAAGAAAATGTTAAAAAAATAGGTCCGGAGATTAGTCGTGGTATGCGACAAATACCCCAGTTATAAAAAAAGAAGTCTGGTTAAAAAAAACAGAAAGCCCCTTTTGTAACAGTAATGAACAGTGAAAATCAATGTTCATTATTGGAAAAAAATAGATCCGGAGATTAGTCGTGGTGCGAGTGAATTGTTCCAGACAACCTGGTTGTTAGAAGAAAACAAAAAAAGGAAAAAAAATACAAGGGGAAAACACCTTTTACTGTGATTTTCACTGTTCATTTCTTTTTGAACGTAAGCGTAAGTTGACCGGGATACCATGGTTATAAAAAAAATGTATAAGTGGAAAAAAAACAGAAAAAAAATATTTTAAAAGAAGTGGGTCCGGAGATTAGTCGTGGTGCGCGCAAGCTGGATCGGACATCCTGATTATAAAAAACAAACAAAAAAAGGAAGCTCGATTATAAAAAAAAAAATGGGTGCAAGGGGAAAGCACATTTTCAAACAGTAATGAGAAAAAAAATTATGGTGCGTGTAAACTGATCTGGACACTCTGGTCATAAGAAAAAAACCAAAAAAAATGTATACATGTCAAAAAAAAATATAGGAAAAAAAATGTTAAAAAAATTGGGTCCGGAGATTAGTTATGGTGCATGTAAGTTTCCACGGATACCCCAGTTATAAAAAAAACAAATAAAAGAAGCCTGGTAAAAAAACATGAAAAGCCCCTTCTGTAACAGTAATGAATAGTGAAATCATTGTTCAGATGTCTGGGTAAAAAAAAGTATAAGTGGAAAAAAATAGGAGAAAAAATGTTAAAAAAATGGGTCCGTAGATTAGTTGTGGTGCGTGTAAGCTGCGACAGATACCCCGGTTATTAAAAAAAAGCCTGGTTAAAAAAAATCACTGTTCATTACTGGAAAAAAAAGGTCTTGAGATTAGTCGTGGTGTGAGTGAACTGTTTTAGACAACCCGGTTATTAGAAAAAAAAAAAGAAAAAAAGAAAAAAAATGCAAGGGGAAAGCACATTTTCAAACAGTAATGAGAAAAAAAATCATGGTGCACGTAAACTGACCCGGACACCCCGGTCATATGAAAAAAAACAAAAAAAAAATATATATAAGTGGAAAAAAAACACTGGAAAAAAATATTAAAAAAAATTGAATCTGAAGATTAGTCATGGTATATGTAAGTTGTCACGGATACCCCGGTTATAAGAAAACAAATAAAAGAAGCCTAGTAAGTTATAAGAAGAAAAAAAAATTGTAATGAACAGTGATGAATTTGAAATGAATTAAAATGAATCGAAATGAAGTGGAATGAATTGAAATCATGGTAACGGGCAGAGTGGGCAGATTTCAAAAATGAATTGAAATGAGATCAAGGCTGCACAGTTCCATCCACAGTGCATTGAGTGTTGGTGAACAGTGCAACCTTGATCTCTTTTAGCTGTTAGGATAATAGTTCTAGGTTAGAGCTAAATTTGCCCTTAATAAAATAATCGATATACAGGGAACTAAATATTTTTGTTTTTGAATCTGGGAATTGAAGATTATCAATTCAAATAATCTATATAGTTTTTTCAGTCAACAAATGCACCTAGACACCTACATACTTGACCGATTTACCTTTAAAAAGTGTTAAAGAAAGCTACTGCAATACAATATCGATTTGATTTTGATCTTTACACCTCAAGAACTCACGAGTTTATGCTGTTTTTTAGGATGAATGCTTTTCATAAACTGTGGTAAAACCTCAGTTTTTGGTGGGTTCCACATTTATAAAACTGTGGTTAACCCTTAACCAAACACTTTGGCTCTGTGGTTAGCCTCAACCATTTATTACCAAAGAGTCAAACATTCACTTAATTTAAAATTGATAGATATTAACTGTTAGTGATCCTATATGTAATGCGCAATATGAATAGTGCATTTGAGAAGTGAACATTTCCAAAACTCTTACAAAACTATTGATGGATATTATTCATCGGTGATACCATATGTAATGGATAACATGAACAATGCAATTGAGAAGTGAAAAGTTCCTAAGCTTTCTGAAATATACCAATGGACTTAATTTGTTGGTAATATTGTCTATACTGAACATAATGAACAATGCCATGAGGAAAGAAAAAATTCCATTGCTCTTTGGAATATATAAAAGGATTTAATTTGTCGATGATACTGTTTGTATGGAACACAATGAATAATGTTAGAAAAAAAAGGAACATTTTTGGAATATACTAACAGAGTTAATCCATTAGTGTATCTATTGGTGTTTCACAATTCATCAATATTTTTATCATTGTAAAATGGTTTTTTTTGTCAAATTATATATGTATTCCTTGTCCATCCATCTTCCAAATACTTAAAATAGTTAATTTATCATTGTCATCCTGAATGACCTAGACACAACCTCTAGGTTTAGGTTTCACTATGGATAACCAATTAACTCTTGAATAATCTTTCCTAAAATGAGTGGATGGATGCCTAATAAATTTGTTGGCATTTCTTGACAAAAAGAAAAACATCATAGGCATTTTAGACTTTAGTTTTTGTATTAATTTTGACCATAGCATAATGGTGATGTACTTTGATTTGTCTATCAGTGGTATCATACTAATAACATTTGAATAAAGTAACATTATTCTACTCGTTATGATATTGTAATTCAATGGCTTTTTTTAACTTCCTAAATAGTCAATTATAAACTCATTAGAAGTCAATTCTTGCATACAAACCTTATTGTTATACATATTTTTATCTTGACCATACTCTTCAATATGAAACACATGTCCTTTGATGATGTCACACCCTCTACGAGAGCGTGGCATCGCGGCGACCCTCCCCGTGAGCAGAGTAATTTATGTCAGGGTTTTATCGTTATTTTGTGAAAAAGGGAGTCGCCACCTAGTATTATGGTTACTAGGAAACCTAAACTGGTCTTTCAGAGATTCTAAGGCAAGGGATTAGTTGCGTAAAGGGAAGGTTTTAGCACCCCTAGTACGTCCTACCTAAGGTAAGCTGCTTGGTGTTTTGATTTGTCTTATAATTATTATGGTATTGATCTTTCAAAGAAATATTGGTTAAATAGTGATGACATATTATTCCCATAAAAATATTTTAGATATTTGTCACCTTAAAGTTTATTTATCCAAATATATATGGTGAATAACAATGAATTATCTCCGCTAATATTTTGGATATTAACCCCTTTAGGATTTATTTATCCAAATATCAACATTGAATAATAACGAATTATCCCCGCCAATATTTTGGATATTAACCCTTTAGGATTTCTTTATCCAAATATTAAAAATAAATAATGTGAATCTCCAAAAATAAGATTTTGATATTTTTGGAATATTGGCCAATACCTTTTGGATTTTACAAACATGTTGAAAATCCAAAAATGCATGAAAATGATTTTTTTGTTTACGAAATCCATGCTAAAACCATTTTTCTTTAAACTCCAAAATAATATCTTTTGAAAAAAAATGTTCAAAATATGTTAGCATATTGGTCATATGCACGAAAACAACACATTGTTTTTGTCTTTTAAAAATATTTATTTTTTATGCAAATTTGTATTTTTTCTATTTTTTATTATTTTTTTCGGTGGGCTAGCTATCAACCCACCTTGCCTAGGGCTAGGCTGTCAGCCCACCCATTTCGATCTGGGCTTCTAGCCCGACGGGCTGGAAGCCCACCTTACTCAAAGGGTCAGGTCGGGCACAAAGCCCGACCCAACCAGCCCATGCGGGGAGTGAATTAATTCACTCCCCGTATGCAAGAGATGATGAAAAGACGATGAATAGTACATTTTGGAGTGTGAAATACTGTTATCTAGAGGAGATCGTGGTGGTTCTTCCAGTCTTGGTGGCGTTGGAAATGGTGGCCTATGGTGGCCAGAATGGACGACGAAAGGTGACGGGCTGTCGTTGGGGCTGTTACTGTTGCTTCGTCGGAGGAGGTGGTTGGGCTGCTGGCGTTGAGGGGAGTCTGCCGGTGGTAATGAGGGTGAAGCTGGTGGCCTGCTGTCAAGTCTTTGAGGAGATAGAGAGATGTCGATAGACTGGATTTGGAGAGAGGGAAAAGAGAGAGCTGGAACGAAGAGGAGAGAGAAGGAGATGCCGGGGAGAAAGGGAGAGGGGGGGCTGAACACGCTGGAGCTGATGGAGAAGAGAGTTGGTTGCCGCTGCGTGTGTATGATTTCTATTGTTTCTTCTTCCTCGTGAACTTCTACCAAATTTTCAATCTCACATAAATCTCATCCTCCGTATTCTCTGATTTCTCGTTTATAAATTTTCCTCCTCTCTCTACTTGGATTTTCTGCCCTCTCTTTGTAAATTTTCTACTATGTTTTCCTTCTATTCTCGATTTTCTACTTTTTATGTAAATCTTCTCTTCTTTCCCCTTTTTTACGTGGAAAATCTCCTCTCTGTTCTTAAATTCCTACTCTCCACTCTGCTACGTAAAATCCTTTTTTCTCCCTTCATTTCTCTCTTTTCTCCTCTTCCCTTTCTCGTTTTCTTCCTCACATGACTTTTGCATATTTATAAGCGCATGAGGCAACTGTTGGGTTACCTCCTGCTGCAGCATGCCTGAAAACCTGGCTGTCGACAACGTGCAAGTGGCTTGTAGGTGGTGGTGCAGGCGGCTGGTCGGCAGCGGGGGGCAGGCGATGGCGTGCGCTATGTCTGTTGCTTTGGGTGTAAGTGCAGTCTGGTCCCTCAATTTGTAATTGTTTTAATTGCACCCCCAATTGGATTTAAACTTATGATTTTGTGCAATTACACCCCGTCAGAATTTATTTATTAGCCTTAACTTTGTATGCCTTTTTTATTTTGGTCCTTGATTTCTGATTTGCATGATTTGACCCTTAATTGATCATTAAACTCTCAATTCATTCAATTTGGCCCCAATTTCGCATAATTGACTTGGAAAAATTCAAATCGCTCTCTGAATATTCCAATCTCATCAATTGACCTCGAATTAAATTCAAGAACTTGATTTCTCATTGACTAAGCCCTTAATAAAATTAATTTGACCAATTTAAAATATCTTCAATTGGACTCTAAATTAATTCTCCAACATAATTATACTTTTAAATTGGCCAACGATTTTATCAAATTGGCCCATAAAATTATAATTATATCTTTTGACATAATTCTTACGCAGATTTATCCGATAATAAATTACTTTAGCCTTGAATCTGCGCTTTTCTTTATTTCTGGGCACCAAAAGAGGTACGATCGAGCTCTCGAAAATGTCTAAAATTTCCTCCTTGATTTTTCTACCGACACCATCCCCTTTTACTTTATTTTTTATTATTTTTGGGTAAATTTAGGGAATAAACCAAAATTGGGTTATGACAGTTGCCCCCTTCTTTACAATACTTACTACTAAAGTCTTGTACAAGACTTTAAAAATGATGAAGTTGGTCTCATTGTGATGGATGACCTACCCAGGTGAGAATAGTCGAGATAGAGATGGTCTCATTGTAAAGGGTGACCTACCCGAATGAAATTGGTTAAGATGGTCTCATTATGACGGGTGACCTCCCGGGTTAGAATAGTTAGGATGATCTCATTATGACGGGTGACCTACCCGGGTTAGAAGATATGGTCTCATTATGACAGGTGACCTACCTGGGTTAGAATAGTTAGGATGAACTCATTATGACGGGTGACCTATCCAGGTTAGATGGTTAAGATGGTCTTATTATGATGAGTGACCTATCGTGGTTAGATTGATTAAGATGGTCTCATTATGACGGGTGACCTACCCGGGTTAGAATAGTTAGGATGATCTCATTATGACGGGTGATCTACCCAGGTTAGATGGTGAAGAGGGTCTTATTATGACGAGTGACCTACCCAGGTTAGAGGATGGGGTGTCTCATTATGACGGGTGACCTACCCGGGTTAGAAGATGGGGTCTTATTATGACGGGTGATCTACCCGGGTTAGATGGTGAAGAGGGTTTCATTATGACGGGTGACCTACCCGGGTTACATGGTGAAGAGGGTTTTATTATGACGGGTGACCTACTCGGGTTAGAAGATGGGGTCTCATTATGACGGGTGACCTGAAATATGGTCTCATTATGATGGGTGACCTACCCGGATGAAAGATAAAGATGGTCTCATTATGACGGGTGACCTATTTGTTGTCGCACGTCGCCGTACGACGTCCTAGGAGGGATTCTGGCTCTTGCAATGGAGTTGAGAAGGAGTCGCCACCTGGCTGTTGAGGGTCGCTAGGAACACCCGATTTATACTAGTTTGCTCAGAGATTCAAGGGTAGGGGACTGGTTGCGTAAAGGGAAGGTATTAGCACCCCTAGTATGCCTTACCTGAGGTAAGCTGCATTGTCTATTTCAATGTGATTTTGAATGCTTCAACGGGTCGTATTTATTCACATGAAAAATGTTTCGATTGAAAAATGAATTGGTCACCATTCAAAATAATCCTGTGAATTTTATTGATTATTTCTAGATATGCAAATGCTAGCCTACTTGTAGTTTCTTCATTCACCACCTGAAATTAACCATTAATCCTCATGAATTAATTTCACGATTGATTGATCCATAAAAGAAATCGACCACCTCTCAGAATAATCCTGACAATTTTGGTGGTTATTCCCGAATATGTGAATAAATCACATTGAAACATTGTCCAAAACTGTCAGGATTATTCTGAGAGGTGGTCGATTTCTTTTATGGATCGATCAATCGTGAAATTAATTCATGAGGATTAATGGTTAATTTCAGGTGGTGAATGAAGAAACTACAAGTAGGCTAGCATTTGCATATCTAGAAATAATCAATAAAATTCACAGGATTATTCTGAGTGGTGACCGATTCATTTTTCAATCGAAACATTTTTCATGTGAATAAATACGACCTGTTGAAGCATTCAAAATCACATTGAAATAGACAATGCAGCTTACCTCAGGTAAGGCATACTAGGGTTGCTAATACCTTCCCTTTACGCAACCAATCCCCTACCCTTGAATCTCTGATCAGACCAGTGCAAATTGGGTTTTCCTAGAGACCCTCTACAGCCAGGTGGCGACTCCTTCTCAAATCCATTGCGAGAGCCAGAAATTCTCCCAGGGATGCCGCGCAGCGACATGCGACATCCATTATGGAAAATTTAGCAGTGGTGGTTGTTTTATTCACAATTCCTTCAAGTCAAGATATTTTTCTTTTTTATGCAAAAAGATATTATGGAGCATACACCGTAACGATAGGTTCTAGTTCTTTTATGTGAGACACAGGGTAGGTTTACTACTTGGTCTTTAAAGAGGGACTCTTGTTGTCCTAGTGATTACCTTTATAAAGACGATATAGGGGTTTAGCAGATAACGGGATGATACATATACCAATCACTACCAGTCTAAACACTCAGCAAAGAGTTGGGGTTTACACAAACTTAAACCTTGACTCAAGTCATAAGGTAAGTTGCTAGTCCCCCACCTAACTCAAAGTTTAATGTGTGTGCTCTCAAATAGATAAAAATAATAAAAGTGATGCATGACAAGGCATATTATGATGACAAGATGTAAAGATGCATGCTAAAGACTTTGAACAAAATAAACCATTCATAGCAAAAAAAAAAAATCAACAATACATAGCATAAACAAACAAATTGCCAAGCCTAGTCCAAAAGTCCCCAGCAGAGTCACCATCCTGTCACACCCTCCGCGAGAGCGCGACGTAGCGATGTCCCTCCCTGTGAGCGGGGTAATTTATGTTAGGGTTTTATCGTTATTTTGTGAAAAAGGGAGTCGCCACCTAGTATTATAGTTACTAGAAAATCTAAATTGGTCTTTCAGAGATTCTAAGGCAAGGGACTGGTTGTGTAAAGGGAAGGTTTTAGCACTCCTAGTACGCACTACCTAAGGTAAGCTGCTTGGTGTTTTGGTTTGTCTTATAATTATTATGGTATTGATCTTTCAAAGAAATATTGGTTAAATGGTGATGACATATTATTCCAGTAAAAATATTTTAGATATTTGTCACCTTAAAGTTTATTTATCCAAATATTTATGGTGAATAACAAGGAATTATCATCGCCAATATTTTGGATATTAACACCTATTGGATTTATTTATCCAAATATCAACAGTGAATAATAACGAATTATCCCCGCCAATATTTTGGATATTAACCGCTTTAGAATTTATTTATCAAAATATCAACAGTGAATAATAACGAATTATCCCCGCCAATATTTTGGATATTAACCCCTTTAGCATTTCTTTATCCAAATATTAATAGTGAATAATGTGAATCCCCAAAAATAAGATTTTGATATTTTTAGAATATTGGCCAATACCCTTTGGATTTTACAAACATGTTGTAAAATCCAAAAATGCGAGAAAATGCTTTTTTTTGTTTACGAAATCAATGCTAAAACCATTTTTCTTTAAACTCCGAAATAATATCTTTTGAAAAAAATGTTCAAAATATGTTAGCGTATTGGTCGTATGCACAAAAACAACACATTTTTTTGTCTTTTTAAAAAATATATTTTTTATGCAAATTTGTATTTTTTCTATTTTTTATTAATTTTTTCGGTGGGCTAGCTATCAGCCCACCCATTTCGGTCTGGGCTTATAGCCCAGATCTCATCTGGTCTGGGATTCCAGCCCGTCTGGGCTGGAAGCCAACCTTAAAGGGTCGGGCCGGGCACAAAGCCTGACCCGACCAACCCACGCGGGGAGTGAATTAATTCACTCCCCGCATGCAAGAGATGATGAATAGTATATTTTGGAGTGTGACGAATAACGTACCTGTTAATACCATTGTGTAGAGAGGATCGAGGTGGTTCTTCCGGTCATGGTGACGTAGGAAATGGTGGCCTGTGGTGGCTGGAATGGATGTTGGAAGGTGACGGGCTATGCTTGCTGTCGTCGGGGCTGTTGTTGTTGCTTCGCCAGAGGAGGTGGCTGGGCTGCTGGCGTTGAGGGGAGGCTACCGGTGGTGATGACGGTGAAGCTGGTGGCTTGCTGTCTAGTCTTTGAGGAGAGAGAGACGCTGATAGACTGGTTTTGGAGAGAGGGAAAAGAGAGAGCTGGAGCGAAGGGTAGAGAACTTGATTTCTCATTGACTAAGCCTTTAATAAAATTAATTTGACCAATTTAAAATATAATGAAGTCCTTGCACTTAATTAAATCCTTCAATTGGACTCTAAATTAATTCTCCAACATAATTACACTTTAAATTGGCCAACGATTAAATCAAATTGGCCCATAAGAATATAATTATATCTTTTGACTTAATTCTTACACAGATTTATCCGATAATAAATTACTTTAGGCTTGAATCAGCGCTTTCCTTTATTTCTAGGCACCAAAAGAGGTACGATTGAGCTCTCGAAAATATCCAAAATTTCCACCTTGATTTTTCTACCAACACCATCCCCTTTTATTTTATTTTTTCTTATTTTTAGGTAGATTTGAGGAATAACCCAAAATTGGGTTATGACAGATGAAATACTTGTTATATCACTTCACCTTTCATTCAGTATCTAGACTTAGTAAATTTAAAGTAACACAATCATTTCCTCTTAATTGATAAACCTAATATATGAGTTTAAATTATTACCAATTAATGAGAAATAGTTTATGAAATCAAGTATCCCATGAGATGAGAATAGTTAAATATCCTTTATGTGTTATAAACCACATGGAAAATTGTTCTTCTTACAATTGAAAAGATTTTGGATTCAGTCAGTTATGAGTTTTTGGACAATAAAAACTAATGATGTTGCTTATGAGAAATTCAAAAATCTAATCAATATTTGATAGTATAAGAGATAAATTATTTGAAAGTAACAACATATTAAGTATTATACTTACCAGATAAAAATTCTTAATTCATCATAATTAAACAACCATAATTATATGCTTGTTGATTTTATTTTTGTCAAATATCTTCCTTTCATAACATTTTTTGGTATGGGTTACCAAGATGAGAGAATAATGACAAGTTCCCACTCAAAAACAGTTCCCCGCCATCACCATACCTTGGAACTTGGTTGATTCTTGTTCTCAAATGAGGTTCGAAATAATGACAAGTAAGTTATGAGTTTTTGGACAATAAAAACTAATGATGTTACTTATGAGAAATTCAAAAATCTAATCAATATTTGATAGTATAAGAGCTAAATTATTTGAAAGTAACAACATATTAAGTATTATACTTACCAAATAAAAATTCTTAGTTCATCATAATTAAACATCCATAATTATATGCTTGTTGATTTTATTTTTGTCAAATATCTTCCTTTCATAACATTTTTTGGTATGGGTTACCAAGATGAGAGAATAATGACAAGTTCTCACTCAAAAACAGTTCCCCACCACCATCATACCTTGGAACTTGGTTGATTTTTGTTCTCAAATGAGGTTTGAAATAATATGAGATAAATATTGAGATCTTTTCAATAATATAAGCCTTGTATATCAAAGCCTAAACATGCACCTTATTTTTTACAGTTTTTCTTAAAGTTTATTAGTACATGCATGGAATTATATGAATATTTTGAATTTTACAAACAAAAAAAAAGATATAGGATTTTTAATTTTATGTATATGTAATCGCTAACCTCTAGAATGAATTTCATTACAATATATTTGTGATATTTAACCTCTTGAATAGATACATTTATCTATATTGGACTAAAACTTTAACTTTTGCCTTTCATAGTAAATGTGTGGAAGATTCTCAAAAAATATCATTTCTTTTCATTCCATACAATCTGCAATTTTGTAAATTCATAAATCTTGAAATGTTCAAAACATGTCTATGAAGAAAACAAAGACTCTTAAACATTGCTAGACAAGTAATTATGCATTCTTGTTTAAGGCAAAGCTAGCTCTAGGCTTTGCCACCCATAACCCATTATAAACTAGTTCCATATTTTTATAGTGATAAAATAAAGATATATTTATTATATACTTGATGTTGTCTTTTGTTTTCCCTTTCACATTCATAACTGTGTTAAAAATATTAATAAACATGTTCTTTTCACTGTACATGACATCAAGGTTATGACAGGTAAAATTTGTTTTGTAATAAGAGAGCTCCTAGAAAATACTTTCTTTTATCCAATTACAGGTCAAGTTAAAACAAACAAAAACTTTTGCTAACAAGATGAAACTCAAACACAACGTCATTATACTATGATACCATATCATACAATTCTTTACGTGATGGTAGTGGACCTTTCAACTCTACCAGTAAAGAAGTTGTTCTATTTTTTTATACTTTTGATTTATTGGCAAGAACCGTTTGTGGTAATAAAAAAATATTTTACTATAATTTGTTAATGTGAAGGCCTTGTTATTTTTTGTATAATATGAACATCTTACCTCTTCACGAGTTGTCCAACCATAAACCATTCCATATGCAAGCAAATCATTGATAGTCCATATCAAAATGTGATTAGAAATTTTCTTCTTTAAGCAAAAAGAGTCTTTCCCTTACTAATTCTAGGTTTATAACAATTATGCCAATATATTCTATACATTTTCAACTCTATATTTTCATAATAGTACAATATGCATAAGTTTGGACACTTGTTAATCTTCTAGTATCCTAGACTAAGTGATTTTATCATGGATTGAGTAGCACAAAAATTCTCTCTTAGCCTATTCCTTTCAAGTAAAACACTTTTCTCTCATTCTATAATTTTAACATAACTAGACTCATTCAACCTATAATCCAACTTGATAGTGAACATCTATGCAACAACCAATAATTTACTATAATTTGTGCAATCATCTCATAATGACTCATTAGAATCTTTTAAAAGACCAAAAAATCTAATCATATTTGCATTAGGTTCTACATTTATGATTAGATATTTATTGATATAACCTTATTTATGATTAAGGATTATGATTGTCAAAAAATCAAAAAAAAAATCTAACATAGGATTATAGATTTTATGTATTCCTCATTTATTGATATAACCTTGATTATGATTAAGGATTATGATTATGATGACAACTTCATCTAATTAAAAAATCTTATTGGATCTATAACTCCATGCATATTTTGCTAGAATTAAAAGTTGACCAGTCATTATTTCTACCATGTTTCATGAGGATTTCATGGTTTCCATGTGTAATCCAACACATGTCTTTCTCCTTAAATCCTATTTGTATAAGATGTATTGTTAAAACATCCGTATATAAAAAAATTACACCTTTAACATAAATATTTAATAATGCACTCACTAATATTTTTTGGATTAGATAATAATTAACCTAAAACCCTTTCTAATAGTTCATCCTGTGTAACCTTTCAGGTGAATTTTGATACATCTATGAACAAACATTCACTATTTATATCAAACCTATATAGAATATTGATAACAACATGTATTAATTAATAAATAAATTTCTAAACATTGACTTAACTCAAACTTATGCAATCTATTTTAGTAGTACTCTTAACTTATTCTCAATTATCTACATAAATTGAAATTTCAATACATTTACAAAAAAATGAACTTCATAATAAAATTGACAAAATATAAAATGCATATATTAAATAAACCATGATTTATTTCATCACAAAATGCCCAATTCACAATTTTGAAATAAACTTCATGAATTTACAAAAAAGTTAAATTCTACAAAATCTCAAATAAATCGTAACATATACAAATCATATATTCATATAACCAATTTCTATAGGAAAAAACTATAAAAACAAGTAAATAGCCAAATAAAAAACATATACTACAAAAACATGCAATAAATAATAATATTTTAAATTGAGTTCAAATAGAAAATAGATAGTTTTGCTCACTTGAAATGAAGAATTCTCAATAAAAGTTAAATCAAAACAAGGATGTTGATAAATTGAGTGTTAAGGTGACCTCTGTGGTGGGAGGTCGATTTGTGAAGACATTAAGGTAGGGGTAGGGTTATGTGTTGTTTGTTACAAAAAAAATTAGAAGAAGAAAACAGAAAAAGGGGGAGAGATGAAAGAGGATCACTCGTGACATTATAAATTAAACATCACAAATAAATTTATCAACAAATTTCACTGATAGGTTAATGTCATCAACAATTCTATATGTTAAAATGACATGTCATCATACTTTTATTTTTTCTTGTTCTTTCTTTTCCTACTATAATTCTCTCGGTAGTGTCAAATCTATACAAGATTGCGTGCTCTTAATCCCGCAACTGATTTGGGTGTAGGCCGCTCCTGGATAGCCTTACCTTTCTCCTTGTCCATCTCGATACCCTGTGCAGTTACAACATAGCCAAGAAACACCATTTTCTCCATGCACAAGGCACAGTTTTTAAGATTAACATACAATTTCTCACTACACAACATACTAGGTACATTATGCAAATGATCAAAATGCTCAGTTATGTTCTTGCTATAGATCAAAATGTCATCAAAATACACAACCACAAACTTACCTATGCACGCAACACATGATTCATTAAAAGCATAAATATACTTGGTGCATTTGTAATTCCAAACGGCATTACTAACCATTCATATAAATCATACTTAGTGTTAAATACAGTTTTCCACTCATCACCTTCTTTCATCCTAATCTAATGGTACCTACTTTTCAAGTCAATTTTAGAGAAAATATAAGATCCATGTAACTCATCTAACATGTCATCAAGCTTAGGAATAGGGTGTCTATACTTTACCGTTATATTGTTGATGGCTCAGCAATCAATACACATCCTCCATGTTCCATCCTTCTTAGGCACAAGTAGCATGGGTACGACAAAGGGGCTCATACTCTTATGAATGTAGTCCTCTTTTTATTAGCTCATCAACTTGCCTTTAAAGCTCTTTCGTCTCCTTGGGATTGCTTCTATATGTTGGTCGATTAGGAATTGAAGCTCCGGGTATGAAATCAATTTGATGTTTTATCCCCCGCAATGGTGGTAATTCGCTTGGAGTATCGTCGGAGAACACATCATCAAACTCTTGCAATAAAGAAATAGCAACACTAGGCACAATATGATCAAGATCATTAGTATTAAAGTAAGCCTCCTTGTATAGAAGTAAAATCATTGGATTGTTAGTGAAGTATACAGATCTAACCTCACCCTCTCTAGCATAAAAATTAGGTTGTTTCTCTAGTTTTTCCACACAATTCTCATCACTCTTCCTGACTTTCTTCTCTCCTCTTGTCTTACCTCCACTCTCGGCTTGATTTGGGTGTTTTTGAGTAGTGGTCGAATGGTCTGATTTGTTGGGAGTGTTGGCCGAATATTTGTTTGTGTTTGGATGGGTGGCTGAATGGGTTGTAGAGGTTTGGGTTTTAGTCGAATCTAATGGTTTTATCTCCCCGTGTTCCTCACCTTGATTTTCTCTCCCCATCGCCTCATACTCACTTTTTAGCTTTATTTGATCATCATACACCAGTTTGGGTGAAAGAGATACAAGAGTGATGGTTTTACCATCCTTTACAATGGTATATTTATTTTTAACGGCATCATGAACTGTCTTCCTATCATATTGTCATGGTCTCCCCCAACAAGATGTGACTGACTTGCATTGGTACCATATCACACAGAACTTCATCAACATATTTCCCAATAAAAAATTGGACCATAACCTGCTTAGTCAATTTCACTTCACCACTATCATTCAGCCATTGCAATCTATATGGTTTCGCATGCTTAACAATACTCAAATTCAGTTTACTAACAAGGGTGATACTGCAAATATTAACACAGCTTCCACTATCAATAATTAAACCACACACCTTGCTTTGTACATAACAACGCGTATGGAAGATATTCTCTCTTTGTTGATTAGTTTCACCTTCCTTGACCTGAACCTGAAGTGTGCGCCTTATAACCAAGGACTCCACAACCGGTAATGTTAAGTCATCCTCATCACTATCCTCTAATGGTGGCATGCCTTCACCATCAGATCTGTCACTTTTCGATTCCATATCACCATCATCTCTAATAATCATTATTCTCTTGTTTGGACATTCTGAAGCATAATGTTTGTGCCCTTAACACCTGATGTTTAGGCTGAGTTTCAAATTTACCTTTGGCACCAGTAGAGACATCAACTTTAGCCTTTGGTTGTTCAGTTGTCGAAGGAACAAAGGATCTTAGCTGGACAATATCCCCTCTCTTCAGATTCATCTTCTAAGATGATGAATAACCCAAATTAAACCCTGGTCGAACATGTCCCTTCCTAAGTTGTCTCTCCACCTTCGTAGCCATGTGCACCGTGTCCTCTAGCTCCACATAGTGTTGTAGCTCTACCACATTAGCAATGTCTTGATTCCCATTAAGAAATCTAGCCATCATGGTTTCTCTATCCTCAATAACATTGGCCCGAATCATTGCTATCTCCATCTCTTTGTGATATTCATCTACTGTCTTATAGCCTTGATTCAGACCTTGGAGCTTCAAGTATAAGTCTATGTAATAGTGGTTAGACACAAATCATCTTCTCATTAAGACTTTCATCTCCCCTCAAGTTTGAACGGATCGCTCCCCATTCCTCCTCGTACTGATTACAATCTGATCCCACCAAATCATTGAATACTCTATAAACTCAATCATCACCAATTTGAATTTGTTTTTTGTTCAGAATAGCTATGACAATCAAAAATCCAATCTACCTTTATCTCCCACTCCAAATAAGCCTCGGGATCATTTTTACCTTGAAAGTTAGGAATTTTCAGTTTGATGGTGTTCCCCATCCATATCTTCATAATTCCCTATGCCATGAAAATTCATATTTCCTCCTAGCTCTGTTCGGTCTAGACCTGATTCCTTGGCCAACAGATGCAAAATTATAGTCATCTTCGCCCACATCTGTGTTTTCATCAACATACTCTTCAAAACTAGATTTGTTATTCCCTACGGCCATAGAGACCGTATTTCCTCGGTGATCAACCCCACTATTCTGTTGTTTTATCGAATTCATCTCATCTTTCAGATCTTTGTATGTCCTAGACAACAACTCAAGTTGTTGACCCATGGTTCGTAATTGGAACGTTACGTCAGCGTTTTGTGTCGCAGGTTTGTTGTTTTTAGACATCCTTTGAATCTGCAAAATTTGGTTAGTAGCAAAAAAATATATCCTCACAACTCGTGTATCACACAAAAAAATCAAGGTTTTTCACTCTAATAAGCTCACTACGCCTTTTACCTCACAACTTGCTTTCTTTTGGTTCTTTCAGAACTAAAATCAACAAATCAAAGTTAGTAGCCCTCACATCACACTCTAATTATGATTTTTAGACTCAATAAGCAATAAAAATACTGAAAACAAAGCAAAATAAAACTACGATTATGATTTCACGAGTAGCAATGCAAATTTGTACGAATTGTGGACGATACGAAGACACGAAATAAAACAGAAGCAAATACTAGTGAAAAAAATTACTTGACTCCTAGATAACCCAAAAATAGAATAAAAATAGAGAATTAGACAAAAATAAATAGTAAGGATCACTTTTTTGAGACT
>CM055331.1:6264603-6523958 GCA_029228605.1 Salix koriyanagi | reverse complement strand
AAATGACAAGACAAAAAAAGATGAAATATAACCTTTTTTATTAGATGACGTTGACATGAAGAACAAGGAGATGAACACAAACACTAGAAAACTTTAAGGAACACTAAAAAAATGAAAATAACAGAATGATATGACCTTGTTTCGGAGCCTAGCTCTGATACCACCTGATGTGAACCTCATGACCACATGGTCATACAACCCACAACCAAGAATGAGATCTGATCCTAGAAAGGCGAAATAGGTGTGATAGGAGTGTGATACAATGGAAACCTGCTCCAAGGCACCGACACTATTGGAATGAGTAGAATGACGCCACGAAGCCAGTTAATCTTCGATAAGTTGGATTCAGTTCGTTCAAGAACTAAAGAATGCAAGAACCACTCTCACACATAAACTAAAAATTTCAAAATTAAATTTCATCAATAGCTGCTGAAATTTAGCTAACATGAGTTTAAATAGTCTTTTAAAAACTAACCCCAATGGACCCCTTATGTAGACTTAAATGAGGTTCACTCAAAACTGACCCAAAATCCCAAATTGAAAAGCCCATGACTTAATCTAGGCAAGCCTTGGATCCTAGCTTAAAACAAAGTCTTAATTAAGCCCAAACAAGCCTTGGGCTGTAGGTAACAAACTTAAATAAAGCCCATAAGGTGTTTTTTTTATAGTCTTCCATCAAGTCCCATTAATCCCATGTTTCCAAGTTGTATTAGGATTCTTTTGGCTCCTTTGTTGTCCTCACTTCATGGCCCAAATAAGGTTGCATTGGACCCCTCCTACACATGAATAAGATGTACTAGGGTCTCCTTTTGATACTCCAATGGTCCTTACAATTCTGACTTGGTTGAAACCTTCAAAATCAATGCATTCATTACCTCTTTCAATGCCTTTGTCGTAGACCGCATCATTGGACCATTTGGAACATGTAATGGGTCCTTGCTGGTATTTTGAAGCTGGTCCGCATCACATATTAAAAATATGGAAAGAAATACAACATCTATAAACGTAAAATTTATATAAAAAAAAATCGAGAATATTTTATTTTTAATATTTAAATAATATCATAGAAACAATAGAAGCTATTTTAAGAATAATATAAGGATGGAAAACAATAAAGTTTTATTTTTGTTCTTTATTAAATCGGCTATAAAAATTCTAAACCTTGATTTATAAATTGTGTGAATAAAGAAAAACGTATTGTTCTATTAATTTTTGCTGTTCCCAATTAAATAAGAAACACAAATTAGAAAAAAGAAAAAAAGTTGTATTAAAAAATATATAAATCAGCAAATATTACAAAAAATATATAATAATGTTCCATACAAAGGGCTAGGATTAATATTTTTTTGTTAGAGATTAAACTTTCATGTTAAGAAATTCCTACACTCCTTGTGACTTCTTCTTCTCATCTTCTTTCTTTTGCAAATATTCAATTATCTATTTTTTTATTAGCATAATTGTTTTGGTCAGTTTGTGCATATCTCGACTAATCTCATAGATCTTGAAGTTAATGACTATATAAATCTTTTATGACTATCATATTAATAATTTCAAGGCTCGAACTTGATCAATTATCTATTTTTGATTTAAGGAGTCAATGATTTTTTTCAGTTGACGATCATAAAAATTTCAATGGGAATGATTTTTCAATTCGAGAAAACCACCAAGTCTTTTCTACTGATGAAAAAATGTAATTGTGCCTATTAATCTTTTACTAGGATTTTTTTTCTTTTATTTAAATCTTGGAATTATTGATTATTTGTTAATTATCAATGGTCATGTAATAATTACTTATTGGTACAATTTTATTGACCACTAGCCAACTAATTATATCATGATGAAGGGATCATACGAGGAATGTCATGCGGTATGAATTCTGGGTTCCATCCGATACCACACTGACTTTGTGCAAATTCTCAGCTTGATTGAATATAATTGGGCGGAGATAAAAAAAGGAAAAAAAAAGAGGTGTGAATGGAGAATGCGTATGTGAGTGAGATTGTCACAAAAAGGCATTTAAGAAGTATTTTAAAAGTGTTATTTTTTGGGAAATTTTGAATTTTTTTTTTGCTTTAAATAAAAATTTAAAAAATAATATTATTTTAATCTATTTTTAAATAAAAAATACTTTAAAATACAATTGTAACTATACTTTTAAACACTCTTCAAAATGGCGGTTGGATGGCAGTGGGATGGCGGTGAATGTATATTTCAAATACACATTAATTATAACAACTAAATAATCATAATCATAATAATTTAGTAGATAAAAATGTATAGTTTAAGATGGGGTGACGGTGGCAGTGAATATATAGTTCAAATACACATCAATTATAGCAACTAAATAGTAATAATTTAGTAGATAAAAATATATAATTGAAGTACACACCAATTATAAAAACAGCTAAATAACCATACTAATAATAATAATAATAATAATAATAATAATAATGTAGATAAAAATATATAGTTGAAGTACACACCAATCATAACACCAACTCTAAATAATAATAATAATAATAATAATAATAATAATGTAGTGGATAAAAATATATAGTTTAAGTACACAGCAATCATAACAGCAACTCTAAATAATAATAACAACAACAACGTAGTGGATGAGAATATATTGTTTAAGTACACATCAATCATAACACCAACTAAAAAACCAAATTTAATGTATAATTGTAGCTTTGTTCTTGAAGGTTAATGCCGGTAGGAGAACGATGTTGACTCTTCACACACAGTGGACCAACTTCATGGCTCACCTAATTGCCCTTGGACAGATGCAAATTGACATTCACTGCAGAAACTGTTGTTCCCTTAGATAATCAATCTACTCCATAAATATTAATAAATATATAGACAAAATATAAAAACATTCAACTTACAAGTTTATTAAAAAAAATAACAATATTTTAATGATTATAATTTTAAAACAATTTATTGTTTGCTTTTTAATGCTTATAATCATTTACAATATTATTTGCATATTAGATTTATATATAATAATTCATAAAATAGTTGTTTATATAATTATATATAAAAAAATTAATTGTATTGGAAAGCCATGGTAAAATTGGATAATATTTTAAATATTTTTTTTTATTTATAGTGAACTTGATCCAAAAAAAAAGGAAAACAATTGAAGGGGTGATGTTGAAGAAGCTAAGAACTAGGCTACAAGAATTGGACCACGCCCACCTCAGAAAAAAAAACCTTAAATGTATATGGAACTATAATATTCAATGTTCTTAATTCTGTTTTGATTGGTATTTTATTTTTTTAATTCGAACAAAATATTTTGGTTTCTAAATGTTTAGACATTCTGTTTTGAGGTTGTACTATTTATATTTATACACACACACACACTTAAATATATTAATTCAACAAAAAAAATTAGTTCAAATCAAAAAATAAAATTATTTAGAATTGTGCAATTTTAATTTTAAACATAAGTAAAAAAATGAGAGTTGAACTGATATAATTCGACCGACTTAATGAGTTCAAAGATAGCATGGAAAATGATAAAAAATATAGTTTAACTAAAAAAAATCAAGTTGACATCTTAAAAATATATTTATACAACAATATATTGAATCAACTTAGGTCAGCCTAGTTTACCTTTTCAAATATATAATTGCGTTATAAGACTATGATAACCTTAAATAAAACAAATCAAATCAAATTATAAAAGTTCTATGTGTAATAAACTCATTGTTTAATAATGAAGTAGAGAAAAAAATAATTTAAAAAAGACACAATAAAATAATATTTCTGAGTAAAATTATAAACTTGTATAATATTATAAAAATATCATCATCAATCTCGCAAGGTCGTTACATTTTCTGACTGCTCTGAATTTCAACATGATATATATATATAAAAAATGTCAAGCGACTCCTCGTAATATTTCATTTCAATTTAAAGTCGAATTAAGAGATGTGATTGATATTTTAAAACTATTAATTATTTAAAAAAATATTATTTGACTGCAACAGGATAGACAAAACAAAACTGAAACATTCCGGACGGAATTTCCGGAATGGACTAAGATTCTAAGCGAAATAAAATTTGATCTAATTTGTTCTATTTTTTGAATTGGAATGAAATGTAGCGATCATTCGAGGCGAAACAGAATGAAATTGACAATATTTGTAATATTAGGTATTTTATCTTTTATTTTTTTATTGGAAATAGACTACACAAAAGCTAGAACAGACAAAAAAAACTCATAGTTTGATAAGGTTCTAATGGCCAGACGAATTCATTCGATGAAATAAGGGTATTTTACATTAAAATGAAATTACTTTAATTAGCAAAATGGTCAGGTCTTCCATTATTGGGAATGCCTTCCACCACCAAGGAAACCAGCGTTTGACAAAAGATAACCGCCGCCCACCGTGGGGCTCGAACCCACGACCACAAGGTTAAGAGCCTTGCGCTCTACCAACTGAGCTAGACGGGCTTGTCGTTAAACTAAGTCTTACTTACTATATAGACATTATACTTAAATAATCACAAAAGGAAAATCAAAACAAGAGGCGAAAGAAATGGAGCATTTTCGAAAGTCTGGGAACAAAAATTAAATATGATTGGCGTGAAGTTTCGATAAAATTTGATGTTTTCGATAAATAAATGGCCCGTTTCACCTTTTTGTAATATTCTTCAGAAAATCAACAAAAATATAAGAAAACAACATTGACAAGAAATTATGAAAATTCTAATTCTTCTCAAAACCTATAATTCATAAAATTTGAAAAACCATAATTTTGAAAACCCATTTTTTATTTTTTTTGGATTCAAATAAACCCTATCTTTTTTTAGAAACTCCTTGCAGATCCAAGTTAAGAGAATAAAATCCTGATTATCATAGATTCTTATAAGGTGAGTATGTTCTAATTCGAACTAGAGATTTATAAGATAAATCTCAAATTCTTTACCATCTATTTAGTAAGCTCGGTTAGTATAATAATATAAACTCTTGTCAATATTATTAAAATATACCCTCTAAATATTCTTAAAAGATCTTAAAAATCTTGGTTAATAAGGTAACATGAATTGAATAAGAATGAGAAAACTTCATCAATGGAAAAAAAATCAGAAGCTAAATTATCATGAAATCAAATGTTAAGGGACAAACTAAAAAACAAATTAAAAGATGAAAAGAAAACCTGACTTGAGTAAGCATGCTAAATTTCTAACGCGGTTTGAGATCTAGATTACTCTCAACAACATAAATTGAATAAAACAATGATGGACAAAATTGAAAAAAAAACAATTAAAAAACCCAAGTCAATCCAGGGTAACTTGATTATCCTGTAAACTAGGATATGAGATCATGATAATTTTATTGAAAGGAAAACAACAAAAATCACAAAGTTGAAGGCTAATAACCTAATGTCAAATTATAAAATAAAATAAAACATGTAATCAAATCATGCTAATCTTCAAAACCCATAACCTACGTCAAAAGATCATGTTACCCCATAACACGCAAAACCTAAAAATTCAAGAAGAAGAACTCTTAATGGTCCAAAAAAATAATATTGTCATAATAATAAGGATCAAATTGGACACATAAATCAAATAAAATAAAATTACAAGGTATGAAACTAAAAAAAAATCAATTTAAAAAAGCATTAAAAGCAAAACAAATAACAACCAAAATAATAAGGATCAAAATTGATATAAATATAAAATGACATGACACATTTATTTTTTGTAAGGGTTGATGCAACTCTGAGGCAATGTGAGAAAAAATAGAGAAGGAAGAAAACAAAGTTCACAGGTGTACATTTGTTGCTCCTTTGAGAACATATGTCTGACCACCAATAAATTGATGGCATGATGCTTCCAACGCCATCATTGATAATGATATTTAACTACAAGAAGTTGTATATGTCACCGAAAGATCACTAATGGCTCCTACACTGTTAGTGTGTGTTATGAACATGCCATCCACTTAATAATTTTTGTTAAGAACCTAAATTACCCTTGATTTAAATTGATTGTAGCTAAAAACATTAGAAAAATAAAAAATTGATTATACCTAAATTACACATTAAGTATCTTGTTTTTATTGTAATGATGGTTATTTGTGGTGGATTTGGCATTATTGGTTAAGTTTCTGGATAATACTGAATCTGGATATGATCTATTAAAGGTTAGGAATTTTTTTTAGAATATGTTAATAACATGTATTCTTATTTATCAACAAGTTCACAATATTAGGATAAATCAAATTAAGATTTGTCATCAATGAAGAAGGGATCTTTTATTATTTTGATATTGCAAAGTTTAATTAATTACTTTTAAAAAACTAAATGAGCTCTTATGGCTACCAAAGGGTGAATGAGTGGCAAGGGGGTATGACAGGGATACCACAGTAGGGAGAAGAAGTCCGTCTTAAGGTTTGGAACTCTTGTAAGATGCCATGCAGATTTTATGGTGAAACTTCCTGAGGTTGTGCCCCTCCACACATATTGGTCATGGTGCTCACTGTTTGGAAGCTTCAACCTTGACATTTGAAGACCCAAGCTGTCTAGATATCCCATTGGTTTCCCGCGATGACAGCTCAAACCCTTGCATTCCATGGCAAGGTGGGAGTGAAGGGGGCTCTCCTAAAAAGGAAATCCATGGGCCTTCGACTGTTTGGAAGCCAAGGATCATACCAGAAGCTAGAACTAGCCCCATTGACAATATGGATGAACAAGAGCTTTTTTGTCAAGTCCCTGGTTTGCAACATCTTCCTCCAATTCCACGAAGGGTTAGAGGGGATTGGAACTTGCCAGAAAGATATGTCTTTCAATAAAACCTTGTGCACCCAAGTTGCCTATATTGTGTTTTGATTGTTAAGGAGCCTCTATATATGGGCTATAGTGGCTACGCGATTCCACTACCCTAACCGTTTTATCCCCAGCCTACCTTCTGATAACGAGGTGCAAATCTCCCTCCAGGCCACTTTATCATCACCCTGCATGAGCGAGGATCCTTTCCAAAGGAAGTTCTTGAGGATGCTCTCAATCTTATCAATAATAGATCCTGACATGATGAACTTCATGCTCCATTAAACCTGCATGGAGAAGAGCAATTGGAGCCTGCCTGCATGGGAGAGGGACGTAGAGGTCCAGAGCTTAATCCAAGATATGATTCTCTCAATCAACGAGAAGTAGTTGCTATGGGTGAGCCTCGTCATGATGAGGGGGACACCCAAGTAGGTTACAGAAAGGTTTTGCAGGTGGTAACCCAAAACTTCAGCTATTCTCTCCTTCTATTGGGTATACAGCCTTGCCATGAACAAGTGACTCTTCCTTCGATTAATTTCTAGGTCTAAGAGCCTAGAGAGTTGATCTAGGAAGTGTTTTATGATTCCAATCAAGGTCCTGTCTACATGGCAGAAGAGCAGAGATCGTCTGCGAAGCATAGATGGGTGATGGTAGTTCCTTTGCATCTCCTGTGGTACTTGAAGAGGGGAGAGGTTGTTTCCCTTTGTAAAATGCTCGATAATCCCTCCATTTCCAACACGAAGAGGTATGGGGATAAGGGATCTCCCTGCCTAAACCCTAGCATAGCTTTGAAGTACCCATAAAGAGAACCATTAACACTTATTGAGAACTTAGGGGTCGTGATGCATTACTTAATCCACTCAATCATGGTACTAGGGATTGTGATGGCCCTCAAAGCTTCCAAGATATAGTCCCAACTGACGACATAAAAGCCTTACGGAGATCCACTTTTAGGGCACACCATGCAGGACTTGAGTTTTTATGATGGTTGTGGAGCACCTCCTGTGTCAGAAGAATGGTGTCTGAGATTTGTCTCCTCAGCAGAAAGGCTAACTGGTTCTAGCCAATGACCTCCCGCAAGCTTTCCTTATGACCTGGTTGCTGGCATCATCTTGGAGGTTGTGAATGATATTCCTAGATTGCCTAAATGTTTATTGTTTGGAATAAATAAAAGGGCTTATTGAATTTCTTCATTTGTGATGGGAAGGGTGGTTTTATCAGTTGCTTCCTAGGAAAGTCGTTCATGGAACAAATGTCTACTGAGAGAGCTCTTCCAAGTTGGAGGGATTTTTAGTAGTATTGCACTGCCAAGTCCTCCAATCCACTATTTCTTATGACCTGGTTGCCGACATCATCTAGGAGGTTGTGAATGATATTCCTAGATTGCTGGTGGATGAGCGACCTGTGAAGGAATTCTAGTCTCCTAGTTTTATTCATTGAATACAAGAATTTTGTTTAAAAAAGGCTTCCTCATCACTGCACAAGTTTGAGTAGGTAGTGGCCTTTCTTCTCTCCTTTTACCTCCTCTTACGGTCACCTGGACTGGCATCCAACAACCTCTGAGCTCTGACCTAGTAAGCCTTCTCTAGGGAAACCCTTAGTGAAATGTTGCTTGTGTTCCTAAAATGATTATTTTGATGCTTCCTTTTTAGAATGGTGAGCTTCGTGGTGAGCTAATAGATAGAGTTCCCTATGATTCCTGTCAGCCAGATCTTCCTTCACCAAATCTAGAAAGTGGTCTTGGTTCATCCACAAATCAAGAATTTAAATGAACCTCAACCCCTTAGAGCTTCTTGAGACAGCCACAGGACCATAACACTAGGATTGGAGGCCTGGAGGGGGAGGAAAGTAGTGGAGGTTATCTTCCATGTGTGGATGAGGTGGTCATTCCTAAAAACCCAGTCTAGCTTTTTAAGGATGGCATTGTCCCCCTGTTGACCATTGTGCCACATTAACCTCATTCCTGAGTAAGGGATGTGGCGTAAACCGGCCTGGTTGATGCAATCTTGAAACTCGTTGTTGTGATTGTTCTAGTACCTGCTTCCTCCTACCTGATCACTTGGCCTTAGGACCGCGTTAAAGTCACCCATGATGGACCATGGATGGCCCTTGTTCTCCTGACTAGTCGCTATAAGGTAGGACCACACAATTGTTGCAGAGGGAGTGTTCAACCATAGATGAATTTAACCCTAACGTCTGAGAGGGTCTTGTGGTTGGAGATCTCACAAGTTATCCAATGTGATGAACTGTGCACGCGTGAATACTCATCGCCTTTGTATTCCATGCCACCAATATACGACAATATGTATCATTGGTGTGGTGAGAAATAAAACGCCAATATAGGGGGGCTATCTTGGCCTAGACCGTGAGCAAGTTTAATGGCATGACACTGGTTTCCAGTATGCCTATGACTTCCAACTGATGGTGATTCAACCATATGTGTACTGCACCTTGCTTATGGGTACTATTGAGACCCTAAATGCTCTAACTCTCAAAAGCCACCATCTAATATATGGGGGGAGAAGGGGGGGCTATCAAGTGAGGTGAAAAGCCTCCCTCCTCTTCTTTTTCCTTTCCTTCTTCCTAGATAAGGGTGAGATTCTGACAGGGCTAGTTTGGGAGGTCTA
This sequence comes from Salix koriyanagi, assembly GCA_029228605.1. Classification (NCBI taxonomy): domain Eukaryota; kingdom Viridiplantae; phylum Streptophyta; class Magnoliopsida; order Malpighiales; family Salicaceae; genus Salix; species Salix koriyanagi. Next base: position 6,514,543 of record CM055331.1, on the reverse strand, counting down.
GAGCATGGTATTGGTACTACTTGTCTTCGTGTCCCATATGGTGGTGCTAATGGAATCCATACGGCTTTTAATACATAGGTGAGTTGAGGTGCTAGTGATATTGTCCTCCCTATTCGTTGCAACCATAACTTTGTCGATGATTGCATCATTTGTATTAGTTTTTAGGGTTTTATTTTTGGTGATGTCATTTTCCTTGTCTAGTATGTCGTCGATTTGGGTGGTATAGGTAGGTTTTTCTTGGTAGGAGTAAGGTTTATGGGTTGTTAATTGAATTTAATGTGTTTGGAAATGGGTATTATCGCCAAGTGAGTGTTCAACTGCCTTTCTCTAGTGGGGATAATTGCGTTCACTAGGATAGTTTGGGGGATGTAAGCTGGGTTTGAGAGGGGGGGGGAAGATTGCTTGTTACTTTACATGAATGACCATAAACCTTGCATCTATGACAACACGATGGTTTCCACTCATAGATGACATCCACTACTAGCAGCTTTATGAGAGGTGGCTCTCAACCTGGAACTGGTGGATGAATGGAAAAAAAAGCATCCACCTCAACACATACTCTGGCATATCCCGGCCTGCTATAGTTCAAAGTGTGTTCGTTGTAGGCGATAGGCTTCCCCGCCATACATACAACCATACTCAACCCCTGTTTGTTCCATAGAGGGAAGGTAAGACCCTTTAGCCGGATCCATACCGGGAGTGGGCTTATTTCGTTTTTGTCAAAATAGAACCCTGGGTACCATTTTTGCAGAATCATGGTCTTCCCACCGAATAACCAAGGACCCTTTGCCATGATATCTTCGATGGAAGACTCAGTCGAAAGCCTAAACATAATAAAATTGTTGTTCATTGTGGTAACCTTCTCCAACCATATTGTTGTCCGCATATCCTTTGGGCAATAGAGTTAACTGCATGGTAGGGCATTTTATAGCTAACAAAAAACCCTATCATGCACCTAGACCATAACTATTCATTGGCCATCTTCATTTCCTTTGGGATCTTTAAAACGTTGCCAGCAGGTTGGCGTGCAAGTTGCTCAAAGGAGCATCTAATGCTTGAGTATGTAACTCTAACTTTCTCAGCCCATGTGCTGGGTTTCTGCATTTGTGGTGGAGGATGGGACATCTTATGGATATTCTTGGGCAGTGGGGAGGGGGGAAAGTGGGAAAAAAACTTTCTATTTTGGGGTTGTTTACTCGATGGGTCTTCGTGGGTTAACATAGAGAAAGGAAACCTGAAATGAGGTTTTGGAGAGTTTGCAAAGTAGTTATACGGGATGACATTATCAAACCATAACAAAACACAAATAATTTTTTTTTAACTAATCTTAATAAAGACATACTAAGGGTGCTAATACATTCTTTTTATACAATCAATCCTTTACCTAGAATATGTAATAAAATTAATATATTCAGGTTTTCTAACAACCCTGAATTAAATAACTTGGTTAAAACTCCATCAACCTCCCACACCATGTATCCACATGTAACACATACATTGAGTATATTATGAACTATATGAACATACGATCAACATAGGATTTATCATCTTACTTGAATTAAAAGAACATTTTATTTGCTCTTAAATAATATTGATTGAGAAATTCTTGAACAAAATTGAATGAGATTTGAAAAGAGTTTCAAAATCTTATTGAAACTATTAATGACTATTATATAGAGAACAAACATGATTTAATATGGCAGACATACAACATAATTTAATATTACATCAGAATATTATTAATGAAAAGATATTATTTACAGTGAGAAACTTACCACTGAAAAGGTTAAGTGAACTACTAATATTTGAGGGATCATGACATGTTGCTAGATGAATATACTTGATCTTCAAATATAATTAATCAATTGTTGAATTGATAATAAATTAAATTAAATTATTTAATTTAATTATTATAATAATTATTATTTGAGTCAACATACTATAAACCTAATGGGTCATACACATTAAAACTATTAGTTAGAAATTAAATTGTGATAATTCAATTTAATATGACTTGATTAAATATATTTTATAAATTAAGAACTAAAATATAATTAATACAAATATTAGGTTTCTAACCTTGAGAAATAAGTAAGAGCCCAATTGAGTTAATTTCTAAAATTTTCTTATATTAATACATGAATATTATTTAAGGAGCAAATTAATAATTTGCCAATTTATAAAAAGATTATTTTTTTTTTTATAAATAGTATGTTATGTTTTTTTATTTTGAAGAACTGTTATCTGTTAGATAAAAAAAACTATAAAAATAAAAAATTAGAGATAACACTATTATAGATAGTTGGTGTAAATTATTATTGGAGATTGATCAATTAAATAACTTGATGTTTGTGATAATTCAATCATCTTTACAGAGTTATTCAAAATATAAAAAAAAATCAAATTTTTATTAATAATTTCTTATATATTTCTAATATAATAAAATTTTCAAAACTTCCGATTAATTTATTTTATTATTTTCCCTAACCTCTAAAAGACAAAATAGATGGGGCATGCGTTTTTCTAGAAGCAAATATTATATTATAATCTGATATGCGTTGTAGTAGTTTGCTTGTAGGGGAAGCAAGCCAATGGTGGTATCATGCTTCCGGCGTTCCTCCTTAATTTATTTTGGTGAATCCCATATAATTCATCAACTCCCGACTCTCTCTCTGCAATCTAACAAAGACACAGAAAGAAGCCATGGCCTCGTCCATTACTCTCTCGTCCTCGTTTCTCCCGAGTCAACTCAGCAACTCGAGTCGAGTTCGATTCAAACCGTACAGTACCTCGACCTTTAAACTCACTAGTTTCGCGACAAAAATCCGCGCTTCTTCCACCGCCTTTGCCGAGACCAAGCCAACGGTCTGCCTTTTTTTTTAGAACTTTACAAATTGCCCAGGTTTTTATTTTCCAATGCATGATTGCGCCTCAAGTCATCTTTCATTGTGATTTCCTTATTTGGTTGCTGAGAGGAGTTAAAGGCAATTGATGCAAAAGCAAATGTTACAGGCTTTATTAATGTTTGAGAATTGAGATTATAGGTTATTAATCTTGAATGATTAGTCATAAATTGTTCAAAATTTAAGAGCGCGCGCGCGCGTTTTCGTTTTGTGTTTTTATTTGATTTAGGAACCCGTGATAGTTGAAAAGGATGTCCGTAGCAGCAAGAACATCCTAGCCTGTCCCATATGTTACGAGCCAGTAACTTTGATTGGAGCAACCGTCTTATCTGTGTAAGTTATTTTCAAAATTGTATGCAGAAATTGTTATTGTTTTTGGCATGGAAATAGTTTTCTGTTAGTAATGATTGGATTTGGTACAGAGATTCTACACGTGGATCTAGTTTGCAGTGCAGCACTTGTAAGAAGACATACTCTGGCAAGGAAACGCATCTTGAATTGACGGTAGCTAGTGGGTCTAAGGAATATTGTGATGCTATGCCTTTGGCCACAGAATTTTTCAGGTAAATAAAACAGTTGTTGCGATATTCATGATTAAGATAGTGTTTGAGGTAATGGTGATTGTTGCAAATTTGGGACCTAGATAATGTTCATACATGTTCGTACGAAAGACTGTTGCAGAGTACAAGTAAGAAGATTTGTGTACATCCCGGGGCAATTCAAATACAGGATAGGGTCAATTATCAACTAGACTTATTAATTTTTATTAGATTGATTCCGGATCCATCATGCTTAACAATGATGTTTTTCATTTCCAAAACTAGAAATTGACCCCCAAGATGACAAGCTAGTCTTTTTAAACCATCTGTTCTGTCATGCTAAAGAAACGTCAAGTTAATTGCCGCTAAACTTCCAGCCTGGTTTTTTTTTTTTATTCTATTGCATGCTCTAGATGGCGGGTCCCCCAATTCTGTCATTGTTAATTTCATTTTCAAGGGATCCCACAACCAATCCGGGCTCGGTTAATCTTGGGCTTAATCCATTTACAGCCCCAGACATCTGGAACTTCTTTGAGAAAATTTGCATCTGCTGCCTGGATACAGCAAGAAATTCTGCAGAACATTGTGGGTTGACTTGGTTTCCATGCATTGAACGAATACAAATTTCAGTAGGAATATATAATCATTAGCCTGAAGCATTTCATGCTATCCCGCATGATCAGTATGAGTGCCTCTCATTAAAATTTTGGTCACGCCCTCCATGTCTTGTTTTTCTGAATCAGAACTCCATTCATGTCATTCCTTTATGAGAGAGGTTGGCGTCAAAATTTTGTATGGGGTGGTTTTCCAGGCCCAGAGAAAGAGGTAACAGGACAATCTCTTCATTGAAAGCTTTCACAGGAAATTTATTTGTTAGGTTGGAAATCTTATTTGTGTGGTAAACTCACTGTGATCTGGACTGCAGTTTGAATTGATGAAGGATTACCTCAAGCCGGTTCTAGGTGGCAATATTCTAGATGCTAGTTGTGGTAGTGGTTTATTTTCAAGACTATTCGCCAAGAGTGGGCTGTTTTCTCTTGTCACAGCTCTGGACTACTCAGAAAACATGCTGCAACAGTGCTATGAATTCATCAAGCAGGAGGAGAACTTTCCAAAAGAGTATGATAAAACTTTCTACTAACTTTGTTTAATTTTCCATAGGATGCTTTGAATTAATCTCCGCAAATCAGTGAAATTTATTGATGATATCAGCTGCGATTTCTTCTGGAATATATTTGGAGTTTCCTTTAGTAAAACAACTCGAGAGATCTGCTACTCAACTAGTTTTGGCTTAAAGCTTGCTTGAGTTGAGACTCAATTTCTAATTAGTTTTGATTTTCTTCTGAATTTAATATTGACCTGGGACAGTGATTGTATTGATATCTTTAGGAACTTAATATTGGTAAGAGCTGATATAGCTAGACTTCCTTTCATTTCTGGTTCCCTTGATGCTATCCATGCTGGTGCTGCTATACACTGTTGGCCTTCACCATCTGCGGCTGTAAGCATTTCCTAACTTGTAGTATTTTAAACTAATTTTTCTTTAGGTGTTAGATCCTCATATTACTATTATATATGTGACATTATGACCAATGTTCTGAATGGTGTGTAACAATGAGACTTGGGGGAAATCCATGAGACTTACAGCGCAAAGGATTAGGCTGTAATGAAGCTCAAGCTTCCACACTTTGATGCCTACCGAACAGTTATTTGCTTTTTTTTGTTAAAACTCTGGCCACCTATTCTACAATTTGTGTAATCCTGGCTTTATTAGAGGACAATATATTGCACTATTTCTTCCCCTGTGAAAAGCCTTGATGGACAATCTTACGCAAAATCTTATTTCATTTTTGTTTTTTGCCATTCCTTCTCTTATTTTTCTCTCATGATTTTATTGAAGCAATGAACATGCTCGAGGGATTGATACCCAGAACCATGGCTATATATTTTACATCTGTAGCCACATTATAAACTTCCCACTTCCCTCAGATATAAGTCATAATATTCTGCTTGTAGAAATTACTGTATTTCATTGTTTTCACAGAAAGCTTCATTTTTGACTTAAAATGCTAGTAAGTCATCCATGGAGCCGTAGGATGCTCTTTTATTCTGAACATACTTATCTCTTTACCCATGAATGTGGCTTCTTCCTAAACATTGATGAAGTGTTTTATATCAGAAGCATGAATATGTTTTGAGCTACTATGAAAGCACCTAATGCGACTGAACTTAGCACTCTCCTGATTATCATAGGGTGTTGCATTCTGCTATTTAGAAGATATATTGAAGTGAAACACTTTCAATTGACGAAAATAGTAACAGATCTTCATAAAAATGATCAGTTGCATTAGGTTTGTTTTCATTATGTATTGTGAATAGACCTCTTAATTCGTAAAAGATATCTCATTTTTTGTTTTCTTTCATGATAGACATTTGAGACGAGTGTCGCACATTATTATTTGCATTGCTACATGGTTATTACAAATGTGTTTTACATGCCTCTACTTTTGCTTAAGTTTTCCAGCATATGATCTCCATGATATGGTAGATATTCATTTGCAGGTAGCTGAAGTAAGTCGAGTTTTGAGGCCCGGAGGAGTGTTCGTTGCCACCACCTACATACTTGATGGGCATTTCAGTTTCATCCCATTTTTGAAGCCAATAAGCCAGGTATGTGGTTTAGTTGGAACTTGAACTGCTATACGTAAGGACTTTAGACAACATGCTCTTTTGGACACAAAGGATAGAAAAAAAGAAGTAGAGCTTTGGTTAGCAGAATCAATAGAAATCAATCTGTCACGGTGGTGTTTATTCATCCTTTTTCTGCGATAGTCTAGTAAAATAAAGTGCAAAACATCAGTGAAGCAAGAAATATAAAAATTAACCACAAGGAACTTGAATGACAATGCTTAAGGAATTTGTTCATTGACATTTTCTATATCCTTGCATGGGAATAATCTCACACCCAAGGTCGAATTAGCTTATCCAACAAGCTTTGCTTGAAAGACGCTATTTCAAGCTTTTCGTCATCTTTAAGCTATATGTGGTCGATGGATAATTCATTTGTCTCTCATTGTAGAGATTTGCACAAGTATCAGGCAGTAACTTCTTCCTATCTGAACATGAACTCGAAGACGTGTGTAGTGCCTGTGGACTAGTTGATTTTACATGTACAAGAAATGGGCGGTTTGTGATGTTTTCTGCAACAAAACCCAGCTAAGCTTTCCTTGCTGCTCTCGTACTTCCACTTTCATACCTGTTTGATGAGTTTGTTTGTGTCTCCTATATACCTAGGTGATATATTTTGTATTGACAAGGTGCATGAGGACATGTGATTGATTATATATCATTATAGAATGCTATTATATTGGAAGAGAGAGATAAATGAAGTGTTATAAAGCATGTATTTGAAAAGATCTTTCCCATTTCTACAAGCTCTGGGTGGCAAGTTCCGATGATGGCATTCAATATGTAGGGATAAAAGTCGTCCTAGCCAACGTAATTACGTAGATGGTCGGTGACTTAGACGCCATTCTCGACACAGGCAATATGTATGCACTAGATCAGCCTATGCTTCATGGTTTAATACTGTGGCTTTGCATGATTCATGTTTCTGAATGCCATATATACAATCCAATCCCCTAGGAAATGGTGAAATGGTGCAAGCACTCTTTAAATTTTAACGTCTACAAATCACCTACCGAAAACATAAAAAGATCTTCAACAAATGAAACTACAACTATAAGGTGGTAGAAAAAAAGAGAAAAATCTATCTATTCATTTAGCTGGAGCCACATAAATAGACCTTTCAATGGGGTCTCGTATTTCTAAAGCTAATTTCTGGATGAAGAAGTTCAAGGCATAGAGCTGTAGGCCTATTTATGTGGCTTCTGTACTGTTTACACTTTTCAGAGTTTTGATGTTCTTTGCGTGTCATCACTTTCATCAAAAACTCACCAAGATTAATTGCTAATCGAGAGATTTTACGTTCTCCCAGCATGCATGACATGTCAATATGGAGTAACTAGTAAGAAAAGGTCAGCTTCAGTCTGTAAATAAAAGGATCGAAAGATTGAATTTGCTCAAGTGAATTGTTATTGATACTAGGCAATGTATTTATATAATGTGTGTGTAACAGATTCACTACAACCCAGGAATCTGTTATATCTCTGCATAGACTGCTATTCTATAACAGAAAAGGGAATCTATACAAACATTACAATTGCACAAATATAATTTGTTAGACATGAGAATACTGCTGCTCTACACTCCTCCTCAAGTTGGAGAGTGGATGTCTTGCACTCCCAACTTGCTAACCATAGGAACAAATGTTTCTTTTCCAAGAGGTTTGGTCAAAACATCCGCACGTTGATGTGCTGAATCAACGTATTTTGTAATAATGGAACCATCTTGAATTTTATCCTTAATGTAATGGCAATCAATCTTAATATGCCTTGTCCTCTCATGAAAGACCGGATTAGCTGCAATGTGCAATGCAACTTTATTATCACAATATAATAAGGCTGAATTATGATGCGAAATTCTCAAGTCTTTTAGCAAACATTGTAACCATGTTAATTCACAACATGCTCCTGTCATTGCTCTGTATTCTGCTTCAGCAGAAGAGAGCGAAACCGTTTTCTGTCGCTTTGACCTCCAAGATATCAACGAGGGATCCAAGAAAAACACAATAACCAGTTGTAGATTTTCTAGTGAGTGGACATCCTGCCCAATCTGAGTCACAATAAGCTCTCAATCTTAGATCATTTTTGGAAGAAAAATATAGGCCTCGGCCTGGTGCCCCTTTTAGGTATCTTACAACCCGAAGGGCTGCTTCCATATGAAATTTCCTGGGTTAATGCATAAATCTACTTAAAACATGTACATCATATGTGATGTCTGGTCTCGATACAGTTAATTAAATCAAACGACCCACCAATCTTCTATACCGATTTGCATCTCTAAACAAGATGCCTTCGTCTGATAATTTTAACCCCCGTTCCATAGGAGTATTAATGGGAGCAGCACCCGACAACCCTGCATCCTCAATAACTTCTAATGCATATTTACGTTGCGAAATAAAGATTCCATTCTTTGAAACAGATACCTCAATTCCAAGAAAATATTTTAAATCACCAAGATCTTTGATGCGAAAATGTTCATGCAAGAATTGTTTAGTTGCAGCAATATTCACAGGGTCATTTCCAGTGATTAAAATATCATCAACGTATATCAATAGAATGATAAAAAACATACCTTGCTTTCTGGTGAATATAGAATAATCAGTCTTTGATTGTATAAATCCAGCAGAATGCATAGCTTCGGAGAATTTAACAAACCACAGTCGGGATGCCTGTTTTAAACCATAAATTGACTTGTGGAGACGACAAACTAGATGATCCTCCCCCTCTTGTCGAAGACCCTGAGGCAGAGACATAAATTTCCTTTGTTAAATCGCCATGGAGGAATGCATTATGCACATCCATTTGGTGTAGGGACCATCCATGGGCTGCTGTCAAAGCCAAGAAACAACGGACAGAAATAATTTTGGAAGTGGGAGAGAATGTGTCGTGGTAATCAACCCCTTCCAATTGGGTGAAACCTTGAGCCACTAATCGGGCTTTGTACCTCTCAACTGAACTATCCGAATGAAGCTTTACCTTATACACCCATCTGCAACCAATCGTTGTCTTCCCTGATGGTAATGAGGTGATGGACAATGTGCCATTATCGTGAAGAGCTTGCAGCTCAGAATGCATGGCCATCTGCCATTCAGGGTGTTTAACAGCCTCTGCAAAAGACTTAGGCTCTGTAGTGGCATTGAGGTGTGCAACGAAGGAGCAATTTTCAAGGGAATAACGATGGTATGAAACAAAGTTGCTCATGGGGTAGCGTGTACCTTTTTGGTGACCCGGTGCCAAGGAGGCTGATTGATGAGAGTAAACAGTAGAACAGATGAAATCTTTGAGTTTTACTGGTGGGGTAGTGAGTCGATTGGAGCGACGAAGTGGAATGGGTTCGGGTAGTGGTGGATTGTCAGTGGTGTGAGAGAGATGGGTTTATGAGTGAAGGGGATGATGAAGATTGAACAGTAGGTGGAATCGGGTTAGGAGGCTTTGGGCGACGGGCATATGTATGAAGGATGGGTGGTGGCTGAGGAGAAGGTGGGTATGCAGTCATGGTGGTTGGTGGTGGTGTGGCTGGTGGTGGTGGTGGACATGGAGGTGTAGGAATGGGTGTCGATGGACGATTTGTCGGACTGGAAGAGAAGGAGATGGTGTCGTGGGTTAAAAGAGGAATGGGTCCAAATTCATTGGGTGAAGGGGAAAAGTATAGAACCAGGTCGGGCCAATGCATATGGGAAAATGTTTTCATGAAAATGCACATCACGACTAGTAAAAAAAATTTTGAAAGATAAATCAAAAAATTTATATGCTTTTTGACTGGTAGGGTAACCAATAAAAATTGAGGGCATAGAGCGAAAATCAAATTTATGAGAAGGATGGACATTAGTGGCATAAGTTAAGCAACCAAAAACTCGGATATGAGAAAAAGATGGCATTTTTTAGTATAAAGTTCAAAAGGAGTTTTAAATTTTAGTACAGCGGAAGGGAGTCGATTAATAAGATGAACAGCAGTAAGAGCACACTCTCCCCAAAACTGGATTGGGAGCTGAGCTTGAAATTTTAAAGCGCGAGCTACTTGCAAGATGTGACGATGTTTGCGTTCCACAACCCCATTTTGTTGAGGCGTGTAAACACAATAATGTTGAAAAATGACGCCTTTATCTTGAAAAAAGGAACGAAGTGAAATAAATTCACCACCATTATCACTTCGAAAAATTTTAAGGGAAGTTTCAAATTGTGTGAGAACATACGTGAAAAAATGTTTTATAAGAGTATTAACTTTTGTTTTATGTTGCATTAAAAATATCCATGTGAAACAGGTGTAGTCATCAACAATAGTAAGAAAATAATAAGCAGTAACGACCCCAAATGTCACCATGAATTATTTCAAAAGGTTTGATAGTGGAAATGACACTAGTATTGAAAGGCAAACGAGTTTGCTTAGCTAAAGGACAAATGTGACAAACATGACTGGACTGAGCAGAAAAATTTTAAAAATGTTAGGCAATAAAATTTAAATGATGTGATGAGATATGGCCCAAGCGTTTATACCAGAGATCGGTTGAAGATATGGTGAGGTTGCAGGCTGGTTGATGTAATGGTGGGGTAGGCTGTGTCATAGATTTTGTCGCTGCTATCGCTACCAAGTAATATAGACCGTTACGTTGTTTATCCAAACCAATCATCCTTATCGTAGCAAGACCCTGCAAAATACACCAATAAGGAGGAAAAGTTACGGAGCAGTTCAAATTTCTTGTTAAACGACTGGCTGACATCAAGTCAACTTTGAATGTGAGCACACATAGCACATCATGCAAATAATAAGTGGAACTCAGAGGCAGTGATCCTTTTGCAACAATATTTGTTGTTGCCCCACTAGGCATCAACACAGGAGGCAGTGAACAATTTCGTTGTTGAAAAAATGATCACTACGATGAAGAAATATGATCAGTTGCTCCGCTATCAATAATCCAATTGCAGAAAGCAATTTTTGGCAAACCTTTTAGTTACAGCATGGGCTTGAGTACAAGATTCGGCTTTGTCATTAAGAAGAGACAGTAGCTGCTTTAATTGGGTTTCTGAAATCCCTACGACTGACTTGTCGTTCTCTTTAGATACAGGTGTTGCCACATGATTTGCAGTGAACTTGTTATTATTGAAGCGTCTGGCCGAATTATTTTTTGTTTTGGGATGCCCTACTGGGTACCCATGAAGTTCAAAACAAGTTTGGACCCAATGTCCCGGTTCTCCACAGTAAGAGCATTGAGGCCGCCCACGTCTTTGTTCAAAACGACTTCCATCCCGTTCAAAACAACATCCACCATTATTATTAAAAGTATCCCTGTTCTGCTCAAAACGACGTCCCCCATCTCTATCTCTGTCTTGTTCAAATCGACCACCATTAAAATTCATTTTGAAGGAATGGTAGGGATGCTCGCCTCTGTCACTATGCTTCCCATTGTTGCCCTGAACTGCCATAGCTGCACTGCCAACAGAATTTATGGATGATGAACTGAGAAGATGTTGCTTCTCTTCTTGAGAAACAAATGAATATGCTTGTCGAATCGAAGGCAGAGGATTCATCAACAGTACTTGCCCACGAACAGCACTGTAAGATTCATTCAACCCCATCAAAAATTGCATCAATTTCCGTTGGTCTTGCTGTGCCCCTTGAGATAAATCACTGTAGGAGGTCAACTCATCCCACAACCCTTTCAATTTTGTGTAATACACCGAGACAGATTGGTGTTCTTGTCTAAAACAAGCGATATCTCGTTGGATTTCAAAGATACGGGGTGCGTTGCTTTGAGAGAATCGGTCATGAAGGTCTTCCCAAACTTCATGAGCAGTGGAATAATATATCACACTGTCTGAGATTTCTGGATTGAGAGTGTTGATAATCCATGAATGCACCATGTCATTGCATCGAGACCAAGTTGCATATCCTTCTAGGTCAATTTCTTCTGACGGGATTTTGATTGAGCCATTGACGAAGCTCAACTTGTTCTTGGAATTCAAGGCCAAGGTCATGGCCCTTTTCCAAGTAGAATAGTTGTTTCCATTCAAGGGTTTGGAAATCAAAACCAAACCTGGATGATCTGAATGGTGAGTGAAATAAGGATTTGAGAGATTTTCTTTTGGAAGACCTAGATGAGTTTCTGGGTTTGATGAGTTTGTCATTATTTGCTGTAGAGTTTCTGGGTTTGATGTAGAGTTTCTGGGTTTCTGGGTTTGAAGAGAAAAAGAGGTTTTCTTAATTGATTTGCAGTGATTGTTTGCTGCAGGAGAGATTAATTGGTTGTGATGAATATCAGCTCTGATACCATGTAAATAAAAGGATCGAAAGATTGAATTTGCTCAAGTGAATTGTTATTGATACTAGGCAATGTATTTATACAATGTGTGTGTAACTGATTCACTACAACCCAGGAACCTGTTACAGCTCTGCACAGACTGCTATTCTATAACAAAAAAGGGAATCAATACAAACATTACAATTGCACAAATATAATCTGTTACACATGAGAATACTGCTGCTCTACACAGTCAGCCTAATGATTGCTCATCCAGTTGAACATTTACCGGTTGCTTATCATTATAATCATAAATTTATGATTATATAGATTAAGAGTATTATGATCATTAAAAAACTTAATAGTCTACACGAGAGTCTAACTAAAGAGAATAGTTATGCAAGGAAAAAACACATTACTCTAGTGCACCCTATATAAGATAAGTTGTATTGTCGTTTGATTATTTTTTTAAGTTGAGTTTCTATTTGTTAGTCTCATCTAAGGTTTAAGGTTAATCTCCTTTCGTGAAGCAGTTTACCTTAATAGGTCAAAACTTAACCATTCTAAAGCTCAAATTTTAGTATCGTATTTTATTCTTTTGTATTTTTAATACTTGAAGCTATGCTATGCAATGTAGTTTTACACCCTCTAAGTATTAAAGTCTATGATTAAATTCTAACATTTTAAATATAAATTGGACAAAATAATTAGTGAAGGATTTTTGATATTTTGGTCAAACCCTAGCACATAATCTTAAATTGATTATGATATCTATTCTTCATTTTAAAACATAAAAAAGATGCAATTTTCTCTTTTTATAAAAATAGACTGGAAAACTTTTAAGATTTTGCTGTTTGCATAAAAACAAAATATTTTTTTCTTTTTATAACACTTCTCCTTGGATGTCTATTGTACAACTTTACGCATTGAAAAATTATCTTTAAAAACCATACAAGGGAAACACAATGGGAGAAAACATAGTTAAGAAAAAAGAGTGAAGCGTGTATTAACTCTTCCTTATGAATGTATCACCTTAAATGCATAAGTTGTCATTTTCCAATATTATGTTGTAATCCTTTAAATGTTGTTTTTAATATTTTAGAGAACAAATTTGTTAGATTATTATTTGAGTGAATTTGTTGAACATCAATATCACCATACTTATTAAGTTCATGTGTGCAAAAATAACTTTTAGTGAGATGTTCTTTGTTCAATCTCTTTTGATGTATCCTTCCTTTAATTGAGTTATATATACAACATCATCTTCATACAAAAGGTTGAAGTTCCTTTGATAGAGGATAAATCACATATTTCTTGAATATATTGAGTCACGAATCTCAGCCACACATTCTCGGCTTACTTCATGGATTGTAGGTATTTCAACATGATTGGATGAAGTGAACTTATATTTTCTTTTTAGATTTTCATGATATAGCAATATCATCACACATAAAGAGATAAACTATTTGAGATTGACTTTTATATAGATCAAATAAATATCTCTGCTAGTAAATTCATAGAGAATGATGTTATATCAGATTGATAATTATTAGCAAGATATATTGAGCATCGATTACATTGAGGTATGATATTTTAGGAACAAGTAATTCTTTGTAACCCTCACGAGCTATAAAAGAGTTTTTTTCACATTAACTGATCGAACAATTATTGAGACACTCAATGGATGTGCTTTATTGATATAAATCTCTTAAAGACCTTTTCTATGTAAATTGACTATTAATGAAAATTTCTTATGCTAAAAGTTCAATTTGTAGGCTCAGACAAAATTTTGTTTTTCCCAAATCATTCATCTCAAACTTTTTCTTTACATGATTTATTGTCATTAGTATCTTTTTATGAGTTCTAATAATATTTAAATCATCAACATACACGGTAATGATAGTAAAATAAGATTTTGACTTCTTTATAAAAATACATAGGCATATAAGGTTATTATTATACTTTTGTTTCAATAAATACTCACCAAGATGATTATAACAGATGCGTTTTGATTGCTTTAACCCATATAGAGATCATTGTAAGAGCATCTCCAAGGAAAAATGCTATTTAGAGAAGCCATACCAATAATATGGCTTTTTGAATAATGAAATATAACATTTTTTATATGTATGCACTCCAATGAAAAAAAAAGCCATATAACAAAGCCAATTCTATATATATATATATATATATTATTGATATAATTATTTATTTATAATAACTAACTAATACAAGTCCAATCAAAAATAAAAAAATAAAAAATTGCATAGAAATATATTAAACAAATTCTTGGCTCTTTTGATCAACATGTAGGAATAACTCTTTAACTTAGAAATGTTATTTTGGCTCTGCAATATAGCTCTTCCCTTGTAGCTATGAAAATAAAAGATAAAAGCTATTTTTTGTCTTTTCTTTTAGCTCTTCCTTTGGAGATGCTCCAACTTGAATGGGTAAGCCTCCTGAAAATTTGAATTATATATTTCAGACATTTTAAACCCTTTAGGGATTTTCATATAAATATAATTATCAGTTGATGCATATAAATAGGGTGTAACAACATCCATCAGGCATATATCTAGTATTTTACAAGTTGTCAAGTTAATGAGATAATTAAATATAATTGAATCTCCTATAGAAGAATATGTTTCATTGTAATCAATGTCAGGTCTTTGTGAAAATTCTTGTGCCACTAGTCGAGCCTTATACCTTACAATTTCATCCTTCTTCTTTTGTTTTCGCACAAATACCTATTTATATCGAACTGGTTTTACACCTTGAGGTATTTGGACTATAGGTTCAAAACCTCACATTTTGCAAGTAAATTTTATTTAGCTTGAATTGCTTCTTTCTATTTTGACCCATCATTTCTATATCTATTTTATTCAATGGTTTTGGGATCAAAATCCTTGTTTTCATTAATGATTCAATTGATATATTATATAAAAATGTTTTTAACAACTATCTTATTTCAGTTCCATTGTTTCTTTATAGAGATATAATTTATCAAGATCTTCTTATTTTTATTGTTTTTAGGGACCTGAACCTCTTCTGATATTTTATGATCAATCATGTCAATATCCTCATGAATATTTTTTTCTCAATAACGTCAACTTGATTATTTACTTATTTTTACTTTTTAAGGATTAATATCTTTTTCATCAATTGGTATACCACGCTTTTGGCATGCCTTAAAATCATTTGCTATATTGGGATTTCAATCATGACTAGAGCATTTACAACTAGTATATAGGATTTGATTATCCTTTTTGAGTTAGTGAATGAAATCATACCACATTTTTGGCATGCCTTAAAATTGAACTATATCATTTTGATGGCATGAACTACACAAGGTAAATGAACAAGATAATGTTCCTGTTAACCTTATTAAAGATTTACCACTTCTTCTTTTTTATCCAAATCTACCTTTATTACCTAAACCACAAGAAGATGAATATGCTATTGCTAATACTTAAAGACTAAAACATGAGGAAGATGAAGTGCCTTTGTCAAGGGAATATTCTCAATGCTATCACTATTCAATTTTATGATATCTTCTCCAAATTAAAGTCACCAAAAGAATTTTAGGCTACCTTGAAGACATATTACAAACAAGAAAAAACAGGTTCTGATTGTTTTCATGCCTTTATTTTTTTAGTAAGAGTTACTGGCAACAAACCAATTATGGATCAAGTCCACGAAATTCAAATGCTGATATAAAAACTAGATGATTTAGATATCAAAGTTCCTTATTCATATCAAGTGGGGGTTGTTTTATCAAAACTTTTTTCATCCTCAATTGAATATAGAAATAAAATGTGGTATACTCTATAAAAAATTATACCTTTGAACATTTTCAAACACACTAGCAAATTGAGGTTAATCTTATATGAATGAATTGCAAGTAATAAATTCTAAAGTGAATTTGGTTATTGAAACTAGTTTGAAAATGACTTAAAATAATCTAAAAGTGAAAAAAAAAACAAGTTCAACAAAAAATAGATTACTAACAAAAGAAATATGGTTTGTTTTATTGTGAAATAAATGACATTACATAAAAGAGTGCATATTCAAGAATTTCAACAATAATGGTGGTTCATTTAAAGTGAATATGATTAAAATTATGAAGCAAAGGAGTCGGTTTCCAAGGTTTCAAACATTCAAATTGGAATATTAATAATAAAAACTAGTGTTGTGATGACTTTAGATTAGGGGTTGAATTCTGATGCAACAATTCATATTTATAACAACAAAACATGGTTCAAGACTTATAAAGAGTTGAAGAAACCTGAAGAGGTCTTAATGGGCAACCATAATTTTGTAAAAGTCTTGGGAAAAAGAACTATTGAATAGCACTTTACTTCTAAATAAAAGTTATTTTTAGTTGATCTATTTCATATTTCTAAGATTAGGAAAAACCTTGTATTTGCTAGTATTTTGAGCAAAAAATGGTTCAAGATTGTTTTCGAGTATTATAAGGTTATTGTAATTAAAAGTGAGATGTTAGTAGGAAGGTTTATTCTTGTGATGATATGTTGAAGTTTAGTATTAATAAACTCAATATGATTGGAATATTTGGAGCCAAAAGGTATCTCACCTCTATCTTTAAAATCAAAGATCTTGGTAAAGTGGATATACTTTTTTATATCAAAGTTAAGAAGTATAGTAGTGGCTATGAACTTAATCAATCACATTATATTCAGAAAATACTTTATAAGTTTAAGCATATGAATATAAAGGAAGCTAATATTCTATATGACTTTAGTATGAAGTTAATGATTATTGTGATAATATGGTAGCACAATTAGAATATATGTGTTATATGCCATTGAAAGTCTTATGTGTGTTATGCATTGCACAAGACCAAATATAGCTTTTGTTATATGCAAGTATCAATATATACAAGCAAGTAAAAAATGGATTATTGGAAGGCTATTGCAACAGTTTTTGACTATCTAAAAAGAACGATCAATTTGGGATTGTTTTATTCTAATTTACCAATTATGGTGGAAGGATATTATTATGCAAGTTGGATAATCGAGATATGTCCCTATTAGGATGGATTTTATCACTTGGAGGACGAGAGATATCATAGACATGTAAGAAATAAACATGCATCTCTCATTCTACAATGAAATCAAAATTTATAGCTATAACTGTTGCAGATAAAGAAGCAAAATGATTAATAAATATATTATTAGATATTAAGTTGTGACCATAACTTATGTGAGCTATTTCTTCATATTGCGATAGTCAAAACAATCATGTATTGAGTTTACAGTAACATATATAATGGTAGGTAAAGACATATAAGCATTCGTCTAGATATATTTGAGAGTTAATTACAAATAGGATAATCATAATTATCAATGTGAAGTTTATGAATAATAGAGCGAATCCGCTCATAATTGTCTAGAGACATCGTAAGGAAACAACTAATGAAATGAAACTTGTTATTAAAGATACCAATAATAGAAACCAAACTTTGGATTAACAAAAAAGATTTTCTCTAAGTTTAAAGGGTTATAACAAACTGTTTAGTATTTGTTGAAAACTAATATTAATTTTGGATCCTATTCTAAATTTATAATAGTATTTAGTGCATTTTATTATGTAAAGAAGGATGAACGTAAACTCTTAAAGGAACTTAAAGTTCGAGTTTAATGTAATAAAGCCATTTGTGATTTCACCTATATGTATATAAAAGTGGTGTCGTTTTTTACAATAGTTAGAGAATATCATGAAAAATAATGCTAAACAATTGTAAATCTCTTTAAGAGTTTGGGTAATATTATTGTGTGTGTAATATCTTTAATTCTACAATAAAAGTAGTGGTTTAATCTGCAAACACTAATAACTTTAGTATGATTCAAGTTCTAACACAATTGAAAGTTTAAGTTGCAAAAATCCTTCTTGTAAGATAATTCTATCAAGTGAAAAGACATTCATTACAAACTAGTGAAGTATTGTTGATGGAGTTTGTAAATTAATAAAGAAAAAAAAATACAATATTGAAAAGAAACACTCCCTCCTAAGCTTTTACAAGTATGAGTTTCTATTGTGTAGTGAAATAAGTGAAATTCATGATTAATGAGCTCTCATAATAGGCTCCTTAATTTTATTATATGAATATTTATAATATCAAAATATATCATTTGACTATTGGCTATTTGAAACAAAATATGTTAGTGAGATTATTTTTTTAATATTTTTAATTAATTTTAACATTTATGGATATTAGGATAAAAATAAATAACAGTTATTCAATTTAAATTAAAATAAAATTGTTGCATGAATAATCATATAATTGTATCAAAAATTATAATATTATCAGTAGTAATGTTTCATTTTATTGTTCCAAGTCTATATAAACCTATTACAACACAGAATAACAACATATATACAAAAAGAAAATTTCTTTTTGGTCTTTTCTTTTTATTTTTTTATAAGTTTAGAGGGTTTAATTGTATCTTAGAGGTGTTGTCTCCATGTAAGATAAATAAACACCTTAAAAACAATGTTTTTACGCCCCTAGGTAAAATTTTGTTTATATTTTATACAATTTACAGTAATAGCAGGTACCGTTGACGAATGAGTAGATGAGACATCATAATAGAGCCATTAGAACTTCTATTGAGGTGTCCATAGATCTGGCCAAAGATGCAGCAATCCCTGTATCTGTAGCATTCTCTTCAGATCGATCCATTGGATACAGAACGGAGTGGTTTATAGCCATAAACACGCTGAGCAAGTATTCCAACTACAGGGGGGGAAATGATGGCCCAAAAGATCTATCCAATGTATAGACGCTTGTTCGAGATTTATTGGCAACTATTTCAGCAAAAATTGGACTGCATGGGCATATAATAACCACTAAGAACTTGCAATACTTATAAACATGCGCAGGAATATAGTCTGCGCGTGCAAGAATCTAGTGATATGGCTGTCTTTCAAATCTTCAAGTATAACCATACTAGTGATTTGGTGCTGATCCCGTTTTATATCGATGAACTTGCTCGTTCAGATTCTTTGGCTATTCTGCCTTATGGTTTTGTTTGATTAACTGTACATTAATATTTTGAATATTTATTGCAGAGGAGGCAAAATAAGTAAAAGGGAGGAAAAAAAGATAAGAAAATGAGTTCGAGAGAGTTTACTTGTTTGTTGCTGGAGCACTCCAAGATATATGCATAATCCCATTATGACTGACCATTACAGTTCCATGCATGATTGCTGTTGATGATTTCCATATGTATATAATGCAAGAAATGCACCAAGAGGACTGCACTACGTCATCTCCTCTCCCCATGATCCCTGCTAGATTCGCCAGCACTAAAGTCAACGTTTCTTGCTTCTTCTTTTTTCGTGTTCATCCTCTTCTTCTCCCTCCGTAAAGGGAAGGGGTGAATTTGGATTTTAAAGTGCCTGACAAGTGGGCTTGTCGAAGAGGTGGGCTTTGAAAGCCGGAGGGCGTTCATGGGGTGCGCGTGAGATGGTCAAAAGATGGTGGGCTTCGGCTGGTTGATAGTAATGTATTTTGATTAATTCTTCCCAGTAATATTTGTATTGTCCTTTCTCCTTATTCAGGCCCATTGCAATTCGATTGAGAGTTTTAAAGGAAGACGAGGCTTTTCAGGAGAGTGTTGAATTCAGAGAGGCTAACGGGTTTTTCTAAAATATTTTTGAAAATATTTTTTTTTAATTAATAAAAATAATGATTTAGGTTATTTTCATGTATAGATATTAAAAACTAATTTTCAAAAAAAATAAATAAATAATATTACTCTAATATATTTTTGAACAAAAAATATTTTCAAAAACAACACACAAACCGACATTAAATAAACAAAATTGTTTCAAAATATTGTTTTATTTCTAAATATATTAAAATAATAATTTTATTTTTCAAATTAAATTTTTAATATCAAACATATCAAAACAATTAAAAAATAAACTAGCTTTCAGTTCAGTAAAATATTATTCAACCAACCGTTAAAATCCTCTCCCAAAATCCTGACGTAGTCTATGAAAAATCGATGAAGTGGCTGTTTGTTTTTGCTATTTTTTGGATAATATTAATTTTTTTATTTGTTTTTTTATTTTAATTTATTTTAATATTTTTAAATTATTTTGATACTTTAATATGAAAAATATTTTTTAAAAATAAAAAAATATATATTTAAAACATAAACACTCAAAGGTGGATAGATGTCACGATCAAACTAATATTAATATGATTACTTTGTGTTCTAGAGCTGTAAAAGGATGTTATCATTTTGCTTTCGTACATATCTTACGCAAACCATAGTCACCACTTTACCCAGGCGCCCATCATCACAACGAATAGCCTGTCATCGAATATCCACGTGGCGCTTTCACTCAACCATACACGTGTATCGTCCTCCTAGTTTTCGCCTTTGGCGGTCTCAGATGCCCCTGTGACGTGTGTCTCTCGGTTACTTTGTCATGAACTGGCACTGACGTTGTCTTTAGCGTCACTTGACTGTCAGGAAGTGTCCTGCACTTTATCAATTCAATTAGCGAAAACATAATGAAACCATTCCATTAATTAAATTATACTATACAGTGTACTTGCGCTACTTCAATACAATAAAACAAATGGGTTGACATTATAAATATATCTCTTTTTATCATAAAGTTTTTTAATTGAAAAAGAGAATGTTAATATCTTTAATGAATAAAAATAAATGGAAAAGTATATTTATTGATAAATAAATAATAATGCTAATTAAACACAAACATAACAGATAATCTTTCTTGTTAAAAGAAAAATATAGATACACATGCAAATTTTAATTTATTTTATAGGTTAACTTTAGTTTCTAAGTATAAATATTTTTTTTTCTTTTGTAAATGCGCCATGCAAATATTTAAAGATGTCTATCTAAAGTCTTCAAAGAAAAACTTTAAAGATAAATTACAATAAATAAAATTAAGAAAATATATAATTCAATACATTAATTTCAATTTAAAATAAAATTCGAAAAAACAAGTACAAGACAAAAACAAATACGTATTTTTTTTCTTCTAAAACACTCTCTAATAACATTGACACAATTTAAGCTCCAGATTCTGTATTGATGAATTCAAGTTGCCCATTCATAACATGTGTTTCATGCGAAACTCGTTAAACGTGAAATTTAAGGAGGATCAATATTTGCGATTTTGCAATGGATTTGATCCTGTTATTTTGAGGAGAAGAGGAAGTCTTTTGACCTGAACGAAGAAAAATAAAATAAAAAAATCGGCCTCGCAGATAGCCAGCATTCATTGTATAGATTCTTCTAGGATTTCAATAGTAAATATTGAAGGAATTGTGTCCTTTAATTAATGTGCAATGACTAAACTTGGATAGGACAATTAACGGAGATAATTTAATCTGATTATTTTAGGAGTCGTAGTGCTTTGCTAGAAGCCAACTACGATTAATAGGGTTAAACCTATAACTATTATAATTGGGTCCTATGAGGTCACACACTTAGAGATTACGGAATAGATCAACGAAAGAAAAATGGTTTATTATTAATACATATTAGATATTATTAATAATAAAGAATATTATTTATTTCTGAAATAAAATAAATATTATTTATTCATATCAGATATGATTAATTATGGAGTTATTCATACAACCTTTTATTTGATAAAAGGACAAAGTCTTCATTTCTATTTATTGCTCTTAAAACCATACGTTGGAAAAGGAAATAACATTTTCTATATATTATATGCCATAAAAGGAAAAACGTTTCCATTCATTGAATATGGAATATATAAATGATTTTTTGAAAAATCATGTTAGGAAATAAATCTTTCCATGTAACGTATGGTGAAAGGTTAATAAAAGAAATGAAAGAAGTTATGAATGAGAGAGGGAGAGGAGCGGTCGTCCAAAACAAAAAGGAAACAGCAGCAATTAAGCATGAATAAGGCTAGGTTACCAGAACTGAGGCTCTCGGCTTTTGCTTAAGTTTCGGGACAACTAGCATTTGGATTTAGAAGTTTTTCCTTTTGTTTTGCTCGGCTGCACAAATAAAAGGATTTGCTCGGCTGCCAAAAACAAAGAGGTTGGCACGGCTGCTCTCAAAATTCGGCAGTGGTGCAAGAAGAGACCACGAATTTTCTTTTTCCAACCAAGGCAATTTTGATTGCTCCCTTTTGTTCATTCGTCCTAGCAGACGAAGGCAAGAGATCTATTCGGGCTCGTGTGGACTAAATAGAGGAGCAACACGTGGGGCTCTCATCCTTTTAGATACCATCATATCTGACTCGGTTCACGCATCAACAGGTATTTTCCATGAACAATACTTTGATCTATCAATTATGCTTGTAGATTCTACGATTAGATGTTTAGATTTGATCTGAAATTCCGCTTAATGCATCTAATTTTCAACAATGGTATCAGAGCTATCTTGCATAAATTGATAGGATCAATGAATTAATTGTTAATTTGATGCGGATCTTGATTTAAATTGGTGGTGAATTTTATATGGATAAAATGTAAAATTAAAATGAAGATTTTGATTGGCCCATGGAATTTTATCAATATTATATGGTTTATTTTATTGTTTCCTAAAAGTTAGGAAATCCCATTTATATATTTTTCATAAAATTTTATCTAATAATTGCATTTTATGATTAATAATGATTAATTCCATGTAAAGATTAGATCTTTAATTTTTTTTTATTATTATTATTATGCTTGTTTTATATTATGATATATTGCATGCATAAGGTGACTAGTATGGCCCAGAAATACGATCTGCGTATCGTTATATTTTTGTAATTTATTTTAATAATTAGATTATTGTAAATAATTTTGTAATACAAAGAAGAGAAAGTCCATGAAGTTCAAGGATGGAGATCCATGAAGGGTACAAGGATGAAGACAAAAGAAGATTAGATCTTTAATTTGGGGGGGGGGCCATACTAGGATCATTTTTTTTTATTGCATATTTTTTTTATGCTTTATTTATTTATTTTGCATTGTCTTTATTTATGCCAGTTTTCACTTATAAATAAAAGATAATCAAAAACTTAAGTTCCTACAGAAAATTGGGGCAATGCCTTTCCGTGTCATAACCCATGAAGTTTATGGTTTTGGTTGGATGGGTTTCGCAAAAGCGAGGGTGTCCTACCTCAATCTTAGGCTCGTGAGGGTGAATCTATACGGGGGTTCATAAATCTTGATACGGTTGTACCCAACAAGAGACCAAAAGGCAAAGTTTTGGATCTTGAGGCATGGGGATGAATCCTACATTGGATGTGGATCATCAACCAAGAATTATAATAAGTTATAATTAGTAATTGTTACTTACCTTGCATACACAAGAACTAAGGCAGTGCAAAAGTACGTTGGGGCTTGTCTATGATGGGATCTTGGAATCATTTTATTCATAAGGGACAATAACAACTTGAATAAAATGTGCATTTACTTATTTTAAATTGTTTAATTATAAGTATTTGCAATATCAAACATAAACTGATTTGTATGTCATTTATATTTTGTAGATTATGTCGAACGATAATTTGAAATTCTCTCTACGCTCAATTGTTGAGAAAAAACAAGCTCAATGGAACGAACTTCCTTGATTGGGAAAGGAATCTGAGAATTATTCTCAGGTCCGAGGGACGTGAGGACATCCTAACTACCCCTATCCCTACTGTGACCAATACCTCATCAGATGAGGAAAAGGCAACAGCAACTCGGGTAAAGTCTGAGGCATTACCTGTAACTTGCCTCATGCTTGCTGCAATGGAGCCTGATTTGCAAAAGAGGTTTGAGCATTCTGATGCTTATTCCATCATAACTGAACTAAAAACGTTGTTTCAGGATCAGGCAAGGATAGAGCGATATGAGACTCACAAGGCTATACTTGATAGCCATCTTGTGAAGGGAAAACCAGTAAGTCCTCATGTGATTAAACTAACTGGGCTTTTCAAGAGGATGGAAAATCTGGGGACCCCATATGACCAAGAGTTGGCCACTGATATTGTTCTTAGATCCTTGCATGATGGTTTTGCACCATTCAGAATGCAATACCATATGAATGGTCTGAAGCATGATCTGAATGAGCTTCATAGCATGCTTAAAAATGCTGAGGGCAATATAATTGGTGACAAGAAGAAGGAAGTTCTGAATGTCAACAATGGGAAGGGATTTAAGAGGGTGGCTAAAAGTAAGAGCAATTACCAAGGGAAAAGCAAGCAAGTTGCCAAACCCAAGAATGGTGAGAAGCCAAAGGTGGCTGCTGATCATGATTGTTTTTACTGCAAAGCCAAAGGACACTGGAAAAGAAACTGTCCCAAATACTTGGAAGACAAGAGGAACGGGACTGTGAGTTCCACTTCAGGTATTTATGTTATTGAGATTATGACAACCAATGTTCTCACATTAGATAATGGTCCCACTTGGGTATTAGATACTGCATGTGGTGCTCACATTACTTCATATGTGCAGGGACTAAGAAATAGGAGACAAGTAAGGAAAGGGGAGATAAACCTATGCGTTGGAAATGGAGCAAGTGTTGCTGCACTCTCCGTCGGAGATTTAAGTTTATCTTTACCTTCTGGTTTAGTATTAGAACTGAATAATTGTTATTACGTTCCTTGCATTACTAAAAACCTTATTTCCTATGCTGTATTGGATCATGAAAATTTTGAATTTAGCAGTAAAAATGGATGTATTTCTATTTTTAAGAATGATATTTTCTATGCAACTGCTCGAGTGAGTAATGGACTCTTTGTATTAGATCTCAAATCAGAATTATATAACATAAATAACAAAAGGCAAAAGTTAAAAAGTTTGAGTGAGGCCTACCTATGGCATTGTCGATTAGGTCACATTAGTGTGAATCGCATGAAGAAGCTCCACAAAGATGGACTTCTAAAAGATATGGATTATGAATCCATTGATACATGTGAATCATGTCCGATGGGCAAGATGACAAGGTCACCTTTCAAAGGAACGTTTGAAAGGGCTACTTGAACTACTGGGCGTAATACATACTGATGTATGCGGGCCAATGAGCACAGAAGCTAGAGGTGGCTATAGATACTTCATCACATTTACTGATGACATGAGTAGATATGGGTATGTTTACCTTATGTCACATAAATCGGAGTCTTTTGAAAAGTTCAAAGAATTTCAAAATGAAGTAGAGACTCAAAGTGGCAAGAAAATAAAAGCACTTCGATCTGATCGTGGTGGTGAATACTTGAGCCATGAATTTGATCATCATTTGAAGAACTGTGGGATAGTAACACAGTTGTCTACCCCGGGAACACCACAAGCTGAATGGTGTGTACGAAAGGAGAAACAGGGACTACGTTAGACATGGTCCGATCAATGATGAGTTTTGCCGATCTTCCGTTATCCTTACGGGGATATGCCCTCACTACCGCTGTACTTACATTAAACGAGGACTCCGTCAAGAACTGTAGACAAAACCCCCATATGAGATATGGATTTGGGAAAGATTCCAAAGTTGTCTTTTCTGAAAATATGGGGATGTGAAGCTTATGTAAAACGTTTACAAACAGAGAAGCTTGCCCCAAAATCAGATAAATGTTATTTTATAGGGTATCCAAAAGGAAGTTTCGGATATTACTTCTACAATCCAACTCAGCAAAAGGTGTTTGTTGCAAGGGATAGTGTCTTTTTGGAAAGAGAGTTCTTTTCCAACAAGTCAAGTGGGAGAAATATTCATCTTGAAATAGTTCAAGATGATGAAGAGCAACAAACTCAACAACAAACTCAACAACAAGAAGACATGGATGATGTCGATGATGAGATGATTACCTTTGAAGGCCTAGGGCCTCAGATCATCCAAGAGCCGGAACAAGAGGATCTACAAACAGTTATGAATCATGTTCCGGATCCAGTTGTTGAACAAGTTGAACCCACTCGTAGATCGGAAAGGCCAAGGGTACAACCAAGACGTTATGATGATTTCATCTTGAACGTAAGCCTTGATGTTCTTATGCTAGAACTTAGTGAGCCTTCTACCTATAAGCAAGCAGTGACGGGTCCAGACTCCAAAAATTGGCTTGAGGCCATGAGGTCCGAAATGGATTCGATGTTTGAAAATCAAGTATGGGACTTGATAGATTTGCCAGATGGAGTAAAACCCATAGGAAGCAAATGGATTTTCAAACTCAAAACTGACACGGATGGAAATATATCTGTTTACAAGGCAAGACTAGTTGCCAAAGGTTTTAGACAGATTCATGGTATAGACTATGACGAGACATTTTCACCAGTTGTCATGATTAGATCCATTAGGATAATCCTAGCTATTGCCGCATATTATGACTATGAAATATGGCAAATGGATGTCAAAACCGCTTTTCTAAATGGTTTTTTGGAAGAGGATGTGTATATGACACAACCTGAAGGTTTTGAAGATCCAAATGAAGCTGGGAAGGTATGCAAGCTTAAGAAGTCCATTTATGGACTTAAGCAAGCATCCAGGAGTTGGAACTTTCGATTTGATGAAAAGATCAAAGAATTTGATTTCATTAGATGTGAAGAGGATCCTTGTGTTTACAAGAAGTTTAGTGGGAGTAAGGTAGCCTTCTTAGTCTTGTATGTAGATGACATACTACTTATTGGGAATGACATTCCGATGCTAGAGTCCGTAAAAGAATGGCTGAAGAAATGTTTCTCTATGAAAGACTTAGGAAAGGCTGAGTACATACTTGGAATTAAGATCTATAGAGATAGATCTAAGAGGCTTCTTGGATTAAGTCAAGGAACTTATATTAATAAGATTCTTAATAGATTCAAGATGCAGGATTCCAAGAAGGGATTTTTACCCATACAACATGGTATATATCTCAGCAAGAAACAGTGTCCTAAAACACCTGTTGAGCTTGAGAAGATGAAACAGGTCCCATATGCTTCTGCTATAGGATCTATCATGTATGCCATGGTATGTACCCGTCCGGATGTTGCATATGCTTTGAGCATGTGTAGCAGATACCAATCAAATCCTGGAGAAGCACACTGGAGTGCAGCTAAGAATATCCTGAAGTACTTAAGAAGGACTAAGGATGATTTCTTAGTATATGGGGGAGATGAAAAATTGATCGTACAAGGCTATACTGATGCAAGCTTTCAGACTGATCGAGATGGCTTTGAGTCTCAATCTGGTTATGTCTTCATCCTTAACGGAGGAGCTGTGAGCTGGAAGAGCTCCAAGCAGGATACAATAGCAGATTCTACAACAGAGGCTGAGTACATTGCTGCTAGTGAAGCAGCAAAGGAGGCCGTTTGGATAAGGAAGTTCCTAGATGAACTCGGTGTTATTCCTAGCATATCAGCGCCTATCGACATCTATTGTGACAACAATGGTGCCATAGCCCAGGCAAAGGAACCGAGTTCGAGCTCCAAATCCAGACACGTTATGAGGAAATATCACCTTATTCGTCGCATCATCACTATGGGTGATATTAGGATGTGTAAGGTGCATACTGATGACAACATTGCAGATCCATTGACCAAATCTATGCCTAGGCCCAAGCATGAGAGTCACACTAGGGCTAAGGGTCTTAAGCACATTGGAGAATGGCTTTAAGTTTGATTTTATATTACATTATATTTTTATGAGTGTTGGACACTAGTTTTATGTTTGACTTGATGATTTTATGATATATGATATTTCATCCTTATTTATATATTGTTTTGATCGATATTAAATAATATGTCCAAATAATTCATTATTAACAAATGGGATCACCTTAAGTGTTCTGGTGAATGAAACCCCATTAAGTGAAATGAAGTTTTGAATTATTAAAAGTCTATAGTTTGAAATCATCAAATGGACATAGATGATTTTATAAGCTACTATATTGTAAGCTGACTGATAGCACCAGGTTTCATGGGCTATAGGGACATGGAGATGTCTAGTCAATTACATATATGTGTATGGATGATACATGTAGGACTGACCCACCTTAAGACTCTCCAAAAGAGATTGTAGAGTCTTAAATTAAACCATGATTAGTAGATTCCTCAGACATGAGTATGTTGTGGTCTCGCTTGATTATTGGTATCTCTTTGACACTGTTAAATGCTTTCCGTAAAAGGGAGTTATAAAGGCAGTAGTTGGGATTGCCAAAAGTTGAGTGGGAGCCATAGTCATACAAGACTGGAGAAGTCCTCCTGCTTCGTGCATACTTGTGATGCATTGAGCAGGGAATGGTGTCTCGGCCATTTGAAGAGCGAGAACTGAAAATGCATGGCCATGCTCGGATGGATTATTTGAAATCATCCGTTTAATTGACAGTTCAAACTCAGAGTTCAAGAAACATATTTGATAATAGAATATGAATGTCACCATATCATCAAATAAGACATTAAGAGACAAAGGTATCTTATATTGCACACTTGTTTAAGGACAAGTGGGAGATTGAAGGAATTGTGTCCTTTAATTAATGTGCAATGACTAAACTTGGATAGGACAATTAACGGAGATAATTTAATCTGATTATTTTAGGAGTCGTAGTGCTTTGCTAGAAGCCAACTACGATTAATAGGGTTAAACCTATAACTATTATAATTGGGTCCTATGAGGTCACACACTTAGAGATTACGGAATAGATCAACGAAAGAAAAATGGTTTATTATTAATACATATTAGATATTATTAATAATAAAGAATATTATTTATTTCTGAAATAAAATAAATATTATTTATTCATATCAGATATGATTAATTATGGAGTTATTCATACAACCTTTTATTTGATAAAAGGACAAAGTCTTCATTTCTATTTATTGCTCTTAAAACCATACGTTGGAAAAGGAAATAACATTTTCTATATATTATATGCCATAAAAGGAAAAACGTTTCCATTCATTGAATATGGAATATATAAATGATTTTTTGAAAAATCATGTTAGGAAATAAATCTTTCCATGTAACGTATGGTGAAAGGTTAATAAAAGAAATGAAAGAAGTTATGAATGAGAGAGGGAGAGGAGCGGTCGTCCAAAACAAAAAGGGAAACAGCAGCAATTAAGCATGAATAAGGCTAGGTTACGAGCTGAGGCTCTCGGCTTTTGCTTAAGTTTCGGGACAACTAGCATTTGGATTTAGAAGTTTTTCCTTTTGTTTTGCTCATGCTGCACAAATAAAAGGATTTGCTCAGCTGCCAAAAAACAAAGAGGTTGGCACTGTGCTGCTCTCAAAATTCGACGGTGGTGCAAGAAGAGACCACGAATTTTCTTTTTTCCAACCAAGGCAATTTTGATTGCTCCCTTTTTGTTCATTCGTCCTAGCAGACGAAGGCAAGAGATCTATTCGGGCTCGTGTGGACTAAATAGAGGAGCAACACGTGGGGCTCTCATCCTTTTAGATACCATCATATCTGACTCGGTTCACGCATCAACAGGTATTTTCCATGAACAATACTTTGATCTATCAATTATGCTTGTAGATTCTACGATTAGATGTTTAGATTTGATCTGAAATTCCGCTTAATGCATCTAATTTTCAACAATATTCCTGTCATGCATGTGCCATGTGCTTTGGTCTTATTCTCTCTACCGCTGTATTGATAGATAGCTACACTTGTTTTTGTAGATCTTTGACAAAGGAGCCTAATTGCATAATCACAATATTAAATGCCTGGCTACATGCATATTTATTTTCTAAGTGAGTGTTTGTTTTAGTGTATGGTTAAATTTGAAAAATAGAAATATGACATGGTCCCACGTAATAAAATGAGGGGAATGCCGATGCAAGCAATTTTTGTATATCACAGTTTTCATTATTCCAACACAAAAATTACCAATATGATTTCAACACAAAAGCACACCCTCATATTTGTTGGCTTGTGTGTGTTTCAAGAGAGGGCAAGTTATCGTATTGTTGTTGCTGGGCACATCGAAAAGTGGGTCTTCCAGGCAAGCCAGGCACGTCGAAGATGGAGACTTTAATGGCAGTGAGTGTGGTGGCTGATGATGGGTCGTGGTGAAACGGCGCTAGTGAGAGATGTTTCTTGTGTGGCTATGGAGAAGAGAACAGACTGGAGAGGCAGTGGTATTTTTAGTCATGGGTGTAGGTAGATTTCTGGGTTTTGGTGGTTTTGGAAATGAGAGGCAATGGCTGCTGAGTTCCTTGCCGGCCGGCTGATGGAGGATTGATGCTATATGAGATGAGTTCTTGAGTTTGTCAGTGAAGAAGAAGATCAGGGGCTGCTATTACGGTGAGAAGTAGAATTAATCATGGGTTGTCTTGGCTAGGATGTTGATGGTGTTTATGGTGTTTTTATATGGGTTAATTGAGTTACTGGGTTGTAGAGATTGGGTCAATTAAAAAAAAGGTTGGATCTCTTGGATTTTTTAGGATGGAGGTTAGTAATATGTAACATCATAAATAATGTTTTTTTTTATCATTATAACTCAATAATAAAACAAGGGTTGCTATATTAATTATAGAAACTAGTTATGCATTAGTTGTAGGAACTAATTATTTTATTTTGTCTAATGGATTGATGCTGAAACTTTATAATTAATATTTTATTCATGTATTTTAAGAGATTTTTTTATTTTATTTAGTATTAATTGGATTTAAATTATCGAGGAAAAATATTGTCTTTTATAATAATAATAATAATAATAATAATAATTTTGTTTAATGGATTTCAAAATTGTATGAATGATTTGTACATGTTTAATATGCTCAAGTTCAATATAAAATGCAAAACTTCTAAGATAATTGGAATGAGTAATTTCATTATATATATATATATATATATATATATATATATATATATATATATATATATATATATATATATATATATATATATATATATTGTGTGTGTGTGTGTGCGTGTGTCATTTAAAGTAATATCAGAAGTTGACAGCAATATGAAAAACATGATAATTAAACACACGAAACTGCTTTTCATCAACCTCAAACTCAACCACAGTTTTAACCAAATACTTCAATTTCAATTATGAACCGCAATTAAAAGCGTTTTTCATGAAATAATTTTTTTAAAACTTCAACCACAAAAGTAATCACAATCTCAAACACACCATAATTCTTGCAAGTTTAATCAAAAGAAGGGGGGGAAACAGAGACAATGTATAAGTGGGGAGCATGTGGGGCTGATGAAAATCACATGTGAGTGAGAGAGAGAGAGAGAGAGAGAGAGAGATCATCTAGTGCCATGTAAAATTTAGGAAGAGATGAACTCCTATAGGAATCTCCATGACATAATGGAAAGAGAGAGAAATCCATTCATGAAATTTTTTATGTAATTACATTTGAGGTTTAATGGCATATGTGAGTCCTTGAGAGAGGAAAAAAAATGTTTTTACTTTGTTGCTAAAGAGTTTCACAAGGGTTTTTTTTGTTTGAAAGACTTTATTTTAGTGTTGGCTTTCATATCTATTAATGACGGTTGATTCCTATAACTCTTTCATTGCTTATATCCATTATGGATCTACCCTAATCCACCATTAAGACCTTTTATGCTTCCAAACAAGATGAGATGGATTCCCGAAGGCCATAATTTCTTGTTAAGGAAGAGATAAGACTCTATAAAACTCCTATGTAACTAAGAGGGCATTGCTAAGCATTCTCATTTATTAAGTTAGTTGTTAAGGGTTTAAGAAATTTGAGGATGTATTTATGATGAGAATTCTAACCTTCCCATATCCTAAAATTTTAGGGCCATCAATTATGAAATGAATAGAAAAATCTATATAAAAAAAGAGGGAGATGAACTATATTTTGATCAAGATTCTCATGAATTACATCATTGATGAGGTCTTAGGAATCTCACATACTAGATATAAGATTCTTAAGGCTAATAATAGCACAATCCAGGCAACACCAAGATATCCATTAAAGATTCTTGGTCCATTGATGAGATTTAAGACTAAAAGGTTCATAGAGGCTTCCAATAAATTTCTGCAACAGACATAGGATAAGATGAATTTAAAAAAAAAAAAAAAAAAAAAAAAAAAAGAATAATGAAGTACAAACCTTGATTTATAAAAATCTTGTTAAAAAAAAACTAATAGGTGAACATTCAAACATTACAAAAAGATTAAAATAAGAATATTTAAATCTACTATATTTTATCTTTCTCTACTATTTTGACCATATCTGGAGCTACTAAAAGATTTTTAATATGATTTCAGTTATATTTAAATATATATATATATTTGTAATTTTATAGTGATATATAAGACTCTTTCTAATTCATTAAGAAGAGAGAGAATTATGTGTTTTGATTTAATATTTAATTCTACCACTAAATAATGAAAAATAACTTTAGTTTTATTTAAATTAGTTGGGCTATTATTTAGTTATAATTTATTTATTATTAGATCTTTTAGAAATATTAGGGTGTTTATTTAAATTTATTTTTATTGGGTTATTATTATGTATTAAGTTTACTATATTCATTAAGTATATTTTATTAGACTTTATAAATATTTTTTTATAGAAATATTTTAGGGAGACTATTTTCAATAAAGAAATTATCATTCTTACTACCTTTTATAGGCTGGGCTATGCTTTGTGCCCGACATGTTGGCTTAGTTCATGCCCGAAAGGTGAGGTTTTAAAGCCTGATAAGTTAATTGCAACTATGATTATTCATTTAAAAATATAGCAAACAATATTTAATTATTGTTATAATTTAAAAAAAAAACAATTATTACAAGAAACACTTTTAAATGAACATAGTTACAAACCATATAATTGATGGATCAGATAATAATTAAGGTCAATTTAGCTTAAAAACCATATCCTTTATATTCATCTTACTTGAACCATTTATAATATCGATTAAAATCAACATGGGACAATGTCTTCTCACTTCATCTAGTTTGTTTCCTCTTCGGAGTATGATAAAGTTTTCTCATTTAATTTTAGTATTTTAGGTTGGTTTATGGTAATAATCCAAAGTAAAAAACCTTAAACATGCAATCTAGCTATTTAATTATATAGAGGGGCTTGCTTATTGTATTTATTTTCTCAAGCATAATAAAAATGATTCTCTTTAACTTTTATGCTATTTCCTTCTTTTACACTTATTTATTTATTTCATTTTTTTATTGTTTCTGCACATCATAATTACGAAGAAACTCACAATATTTAATTTTCATATAATAACCCTTTATATGTATAATGAAACTAAAAAACGCTATCATCATTACTAAATAGATAGTAAATAAAATTATTCTCTTCAAATAGAGAAAAAAAAAACTAATAAAGCCTAATAAAATATAATAAAAATAAAAATAGCAAGCACAAAATTACTAAACAAAGATATAAATATATATATATATTGATGATATATATATTGATGATAGGAATGTGTGAATGCGTGTAACTTCTTCTTGCCTTCGCTTCCAAGGACTTTTCTCTATTGGGATACGCAATGGCATTTAGGATGGAGAAAAATAAAATAAAAATGGAGATTTGACCAGGATGCCAAACCTCAATTAGCTAATCTCTTTATATTGCAAACAAATCCATTCCTCTGGTTCGATAATATGTGGAATTATCAGATTGACATATCGCTTTCGGTCACCCACATTTTCGGTAGCATTGTGAACCGAGGCCAATCTCCGAACCAGAGAATTGTCAAAGCAATCTGCACCGTGTATTACTAATTTTGAAACCAAGGCGGAGGTCTAGGCCTGAGCTAAGCTTGTCCTCCAAGTTCGAAGCCCTTGCGTCAGATTGCCTTCCCCTTTCATCATCGCTTACGTATCCTAACTCTCACCATATAATAAATAAATTAAATTAGTACGCAATGAAAGCAACTGAAAAAATGTAAGGGGAAAAGATGCCACCTACAGCATGATCATTTGAAAATGATAATTAATTAATAAAGTATTTATATTTCATCATGTTGTTTTGATTACATGAGAGTAATTAAGTGTGTTCACGATCGTGGGGCTTGGTATTTTTAAATATTTTTTTATTCATTTTTAACCTTTTATAAAATGTTATTCTAATGTTTTTTTTTCTCCTTAATTTACAAGCTTACAGCGCCAGACACCCCCTCAAACACTGTCACATATCTCTGTCCTCCCATTCGTCGTCTGGGAACGAGGTTACAACTGTGTAATAACAAGACTTTTGCTCGAGATGAGATTTTTAATTCTAATAAATATATTTTATAGTGTATAGATAAAAAAAAGTAAAACCTTGATTTTATTTTTTAATATACTACAAATTAATACATGACCAGAAGGGAGGGAGCAGGGGTATTTAGGGTAGATGGATAGAGAGAAACAGCCATCATTGCTAAAAAACCAGATTATTCCCTGGCATGGGCCACCATGATGCATAAAGAGAAAGATGTCACATGTCACAACCCCTTCCCTCTAAAAAAACATCTGTCCGCATCTTGCAAATTGCTTATTTATATCATAGCTAATCATGTTATAATCTCTCTGCCAATTTGTTTCCCAAAAACTATATCATTATTATGTTTCCGCATTGGGTTAATGATTTTCTTCAACTTTCTCTACCATTATCCCTAATTCTCATGGTTAATCATTTCCTTCGGCTATCAAAATGATTCTATTTTATCCAAGTAGCATAGTTTAGTAAAAATATTCAAGGATTGTAGAACCAATTTCTTAAGAGTGTGAGAATTTTTCCATACTATTTTAAGAGTGATAATTTTTTTATAATGCTATAAATCTGAACAAAACAATACATCTAGGCAAAAAATTTGTCACACATAGATTTATAATAAAATATATAAATTTTAAATCGATATAAATTTATCTGTTTAATAGATTTAAATGAAAATTAAATGATTTTTTTTTAAAAAAAAACTAATGTTAAGCAATACAATTTTTTTAAAAATAAGACAAAAGATAAAAGTTAAAATTGAGTCATAATTTTTTTTTAAACCATTAATATGGGATATTAGATATGAAATACTATACATATAAAAGGCAATACTCAACAAACACAACATCGAATGATGAAATTATTTCAATTATTATTCTCATTGTTATTATCATGATTGTTAAATTGTCATAATCATTATAACCACTATTATTATCTTTACTGCAAATAATTAATATTCTAATTTTTACTCACATTATTATCATTGTCACCATTATCATAACAACTATTGTTGGTTAAGTCATCGTTACAGTTATTATCATCACAACTATAACCAATACTAACATTATTTTTATTTTTATTATCACCACTACCATTATTATTGGTGCAATTCTTTTTTTTTTTATTATTAACATCACCGCCACCATGACCACTGTTATCACATTACAACTACTATTATGATTACTAACATTATTATTGTTATTAATGTAACTAGTATTATTATCATTATTATAATTGTTTTTGTTATTATTTTTTTATGAGGTATTGTTATTATTATCATCACAAGTATAATTATTAATATTATAAACACTACAACCATTACAATAAATTATTTTTATTTTTATTATCAATATCATTATCATTAGTAATGTCACCATTATTATCATGATTATAACAATTAAAATTCCTATTATTATTATTTCCTAAACAATAAAAAATATATTAAATTATCCCAAAAAATAAAATAAAAGGCCCAAAAAATTTAACGAAAGAGGAATAAGAAAATAATAATAAAAACACTGACTAAAGTTATTATTATTGACTAAACAATGAAAATCATAAAATTAATTTCATGATTAAAATAAAAAACACAAAAAATTTAACAAAAGAGCAAGCAAAAAAAATAAAAAAATAACAAAACCAAAATATATATTATGAGCATGAAAAAAATAATTTGATTTGAAGAACAAATAAAAATAATAAAAAACCAAAAAAAAAAGAAAGAGAAAAAAGAAGAACTAATATTTTTTTAATAATCATCAACACAAATTAAATTCAAGGACTCAATTGAATAACAAAAAAATCTCAATGAAAGAGAAAATGATAAAAATTAAAAACCAAAACTAAGATCATAAACACATAAATATAAGCAAAAAATTGGGATTGCTTCACTAGGATTGAAAAAATTAAAAGAATTAAAATCAAATAAAAACTTAAAAGAATAAGAACCAAAATAAAAAACAAAATATATGATCAATTTTAATTGAGAAACAAAATCAAAACAAATCAAAATTTCTATAGAAGAAAACAAGACGAAAAAAATCAAAAGACTAATGACTAAAATGTACAAATCATAAATAAAGAGGACCTGTATGTATTTTCGATTCCAGTAAAGAGAAAAGGAAAAAACAAAATCGACCATCGGGCAAGTATCCGATCACCATGAGCCAAGACGCGTACCGCCATGGTGAAGAGGTTATAGTGGCACACCTAGTGAGATGATGATTGAATATTGTTAGCCAACTGCATAAAATAATCTTTTCATGTAGACACGCCAACAATTTTTTTAAAATAAATAAATAAATATGAAATCACCCGAAGCTCGTTCTAATAATGAAAAAAAAAACATATGCAAATACCAAAATACTCTCGGGACAACTCTTTATTTTTGTGTTTTCCGATGATAAATTAGTATTTTCATCATTCATAAAAATGAAAAAAAAAAAATTACCAATACCTTTGTCAGCTACTTTAATTTTTTTTCTCATTCAAGAGAAATAAAGTTATTTCACTTTTCATTAAAAAACAAAATATCTAGAAATTAAAAGATTTTTTAATTGAGCTCACGGGCAAAACTTTTAACAATTTAAAGTGAAATGAACAATACACAAAATTTAGCTTTTTTTCCCCTCTTAATATTAGAAAATAATATATATATATATATTTATATTTATTTAACTTCCAATAATATTCGAAAATTGAGGAGCACCAGACATATATATATATATATATATATATATATATATATATTTATTTATTTAACTTCCAATAATATTAATTTATATTTATTTAACTTCCAATAATATTAGAAAATTGAGGAGCACAAGACATGTTATGTCCAGATTCATACTTCTTTATGTATATACTTTGCTTCAGATTGTCCAATGGGACTCGGAGCTCTGGTACCATGTAGAGGATCAGTAGCAGTTCTCCTACACAACGAGGCACCGCTAGTAAATTCTGGACAAAAGAGAAGCCCTGACTGACACCTCTCACACAGAATTGTAAAGTATCTGCAAATAATAATTCACGGTACACCCTCGCCAACACTAATAAACAAACGATTAATTTTATTTCTTATAGAAAATTGAACTATAGTTTGTTTTATTTTTACTTTATCAAAATCTCTCTTCCTCCGTTTTATGGCCATACGATTGCTACCTTTATTATTCACGGATACTCTTCCATAGATATCTGCAATGCAAGGAAATCTAGGACAGCCAATCAAGAAAAGCAAAGACCGGAATTATCATTGACTTTTATTGCAGGATCCCATCTTCTTATTTAGTCACCAATTATACCACATATTACATCTACTTAATTACCACCATGAACTGCTTGAAGAAGTAAATCCAGTAGACGCAAAATTATATGGGATTTATACTCGAGCATCGTCATCTCATATCCACCCGCACCCCCACCCCCACGTGACGCTTCACAATCTTTCTTCTTTTGTCGGTTACTTAAGAAATAATAATTAAGAAATCAATGGAGCGTGTGGATCACGAGCACACCGTATTTTAGTAATGACTCCCGCATATAATATGCGTGTTGTCTGGATTTCCTCCATGGTCACAACGTACGAAAAACTGTATCTTATATATATGATCATGCTCAAAGGTTCTGGTTGGCTCCGGCTTCAAAAATGAAAGAGAAAAATACGAGGCTGTCTTAACAAGACTGATAATGAATAGTCTCAAGGAAGGCGAGCAACAAAAGCCTCTTTTCTAACACTCTAGCAGTGTCACGGTACGGTATAGTAATAATAGTTTGAGACTGATAATTTTTTTTTTTTTTTGTAAATTCATGTTCAAGTCATGATTATCAACATGATAATCATGAATATTTATATAATTATTAATTTTAAAATTTATAAAATCAGTCCAAATATGCAAAAATTAACCTAAATACCCACACCAATAATAATAATAAAAAAGCCTGGTGTATGCACATGTTTGAAGTGGTTTGGTCCAAATTTTTAAATCCGAAAGAAACAAAAAAAACTCTATAAGAACTCTGACTCTTCTTTTTCTTTCTTTACGGGCATCCATTAGTAGCAAAAATAAATTAGAACTTAAGAATCATAATGTCATGGATACTGTCATGGACAAGGACGTAATGGGGATGGTTTTTTAAGCTGTAGTTTATGATTGCGGCAGGTAAGGATCCCCCTGATCTTTGCCACCAATCACTCTACAGACATGTTTAAGAGGATAATTGTAGTCGTGTTTTTAAAAGTATTTTATTTAGAAATATATTGAAATAATATTTTTTTTATTTTTTAAAAATTATTTTTGATATTAACATAAGAAAATGATATAAAAATAAAAATTTAATTTAAAATAAAAAAATTAAGTTTTTCTTAAAAACAAATGGGCACTATATTGTACTTATATAACCCCTACAGTACGATAATCTAAAACAAAATGAATTATTATCCTAGAAAATCATGAGCGTACATACCATGAAAATGATGAACCATGTGAGATTAATAGATCGCAATAATTTGGGGAAAAAAAACCATTGATGGCATTACATGTAAAAGAATGGATCAGTTGTTTCAAGGAGCACGAAGGATCACAAGTCATGAATGATAGGCTTGTTGTCACGCCAAAAATTGTTTCTTTGTGCTGCCGCTCAATGAGACTGGTATTGCAGGATGTATGCTACCTAGTGTTTCAAGAAAAACACGATTGGAATGAGCTGCAAATCTTTCCCAGCAGACAATGCGGCACCACCGACCCTTTTTTTCCGGTGGATAATGTACGAGGAAGACAATTTGTGTACTGTGTTATGGGACCACATTATATGGCGTGTTGGAAGTGATTTTAGAAAATTATTTTTGAAAAAAATAAAAACAATATATTTTTATTTTTTTTTTTGAATTAAAATTCTTTTGTATTTTTAGGCTATTTTGATGTTCTTAATTCTGATGTAAAAAATAATTTTTAAAAAATAAAAAAAATATTATTTTAATATATTTTTAAATAAAAAATACTTTTAAAAACAACCCTTTTAATATTCTAAAAAACATAGTACACCAGTAGAGCTCTAGCTAGATGAAATTCAACTGGAACCGTAAATTCAAACTAGCTACCAAGAAGAAAAGTAGCAGAATTGAAAAACTGAATCATGCATAGTAAAGATGTATAATGCCAAATATAAAGAACACACACACATGTATATAATTTGAAGTGTGACATCTCATAATCCAGTACTCCTAAAATTATTGATTTTTTCTTGAAAAAGGAGAGAAAAAAAACAGAAGATAATAAGATGCTGCTGCACTATTCTAGCCAAAGTTACGGGGGCTGAGGTCAATAGCGCAATTATACCCTCCTTACCAAAATCATCACAACCACGACCACCATTAACACATGACAATCAGTAGCCTGCAGCAAAACGCTCTTCTACTAGTGGCCCATTCATCGCCTAACCTGGTTAATGGTCTCCTACTCTGAACTCTGAAGGACAAATCCATGAATCAACTGTACCTTCAGCACCTCTTGAAGAAACGTTCTCTAAAACCTTGTCATGGTGAAAACCTGATGAAGAAGCTGATGAGTAATTCAGCTTACAGCTATTAACACGTTTCATATTGCCATAATTCCCATCCAAAGACCTCAAGTTATGATCTTGACTCCCATCATTCCATAATTTCATCCCTTCTGCTGTTACATGACCTGCTAGCCCACCAAGGTGTGCATTGACATCTCCATCTCCATCTCCACCTCTACCTCCATGGCCCATACCCAATTCCTCAAGGGAAGGGAAGGGAAAGCCTGCTTGAGACTTTGCACCTAAACCAGGCACATTAGCTAAAGGTTGAAAAGGAGGAGCGGGGGGCTGTAGAAGTGGCTGAATTGAAAGGATTTGATTTTGCATGTTTAGCAGATCTTGAGATTGTTTGTGTAGGCCTAAATGAGCAGACAGTTGGTAGTTAACAGAACCGGGATTGAAAGTACTGGTTGTGGCTGTGGTATTAGTATTGTTACTGTTAGCATTAGTACTAGTACTAGCGATATTAGTGCCATCCACAGTATCATTATTAAAAAATGAAGGAGAAGAAGAGGATAAAAATGGGGTTTGCTGATCATGATGAACCCTTTGAGCTGAGGGACGTAGACGGTAAAGTGATGACCCTACTGGTTCCAAATGACCAGACCTCGATCCCGATCCAGGACCAAAAAGATCGAGCCTACGAGTAAACGGTGAACCTGTAAACGGTGGTGCTGGGATTCCTGTGAACTCTTGCACCATTTGTCTGAAATTGGACGTGTCTGTCGTCAGAACTGTAGTGGGTGCCCTTCTTGACGCCCTTGTTCTTTTCTTGGGGTTTCTGGCCACCTCATGTGTTTGATCTGACGGTGAAGAAGAAAGCACTCCACAATCATGAACCGATCGCAATTGCATGGATGAAGGTAGAGCTTGGTGACTTGATCCTTGAGCACCCAAAAGTGCCGATTGACTTGATGATAACGAGTCTGGTAAGTTGATGCCAAGCTGAGTGCAACTGTGGTCAGATCTCAGGCCTCGTGAATGAACCATGTCCAGATTCAGCATAGAAGAGTCTGGATTTGTGATTGGTTGAGATTGAGAGAAAGCATGGAAAAGAGCTGGTGAAGGATCGAACATAGTGGCTGGTTGCTGGTGTGAAAAAAGAGAAGAATCAAAGTTTTGGCTAGAAGCATTCAAGAAAGCTGGGAGAGACTCTTGCCTTGAGTCATACTCTTCATCACCACCACCACTAGAAGATTGCATACTGCCACTATTACCGGAATCCATAACTTAATTACAGAAAGCTGAAACAAAACAAAGGAAAGAAGACGGTGGTAGTTGCAAAGTTGCAGAGGAGAAACGATCGATAATCTAAAAAAGTACTTGGGAGGATTCTGCGAAAGAACCCATCAAGTAAATGAAGACCAGTGAGGATTGAATAGAAAAAGCTTCTAAATCAGCTTTTGAGAAAGCTTCCCATATCTTTTAAAGGCTCTGAAATGGAGGCAATCTCTTCCTTGTCTTTCACTAACAGCAAAAGTTTATGTGAAAAGAAGAAATGCACACAGATTTTCTTAAATAAGATGGATAGACAGAAAAGGAGCAGAGAAAGAAACAGGAAAAGAAGGGTTAAGAGTGAAGTTTAAAAGGAGAAATACGTGAGGCTATCTCGCTAGTTTTGCTTCTTCTGCATCAGGGCATGTCTACGGATTAGGGTTTTTTGGAGCAGGAAAAGAGAAATGAAAGAAAGAAGAAGGTTATAGCTTTTTTGCTCTTAAAGAGAAAAAGACTTGGCAAGAAATAAATGTTTCCACTACGAATATCCTCTAGAGAGTGCAGGGTGGGGTCTTCATTGGAGTAGAGAAAGTGTTGCCGGTGGCTGGCGACGGGTCAAACTCAAAGTGAATGATAGAGAGAGAGAGAGAGAGAGAGAGAGAACAGGTCATGAATGTGAAAGTAAGAAAAATGATGCGAATACTGAAATTAATATTTGGAGGGGAAATACAGGAGAAGATAAAACAACATCAAAGAAAAAGTGAACATGTAGTTGGTTCTTTCCGTAGCTAAGCTCTGTATGAAAAAAATAGCAAAAATTCAATTGACTAATCATAGTAGATGGTTCAATGGTAAAAATTTAAAATTAAAAGATTTGTTGGTCTTAGGTTGGAACCTTATAATTTCTAATATGATGGTCACTAAAAATTTACATAATCATTTCAGGACCTAGGAATTTAGTCGAGGTAAGCGTCAACTAGCCTAAACACCCATATTAATAAATAAAATATTCAATCCACCACCTCAATTACTCACTATTTACAAATTTTCTTTTTATGTTCACATTCTACATTAGCATATACTTGTAAATAAATATATCAACATTCAATTATTATTTCATGTCCAACAGAAATATTAACTCTAATTTTAATATTTTTAAAAGAGACCATCGGTCATTGGTGGGGAAACCATTTATAACACGAATTTTAGTGGATTTCTTTCAGGAAGATATTTGCCCCCCTTATAACTAATTCTATCACTAGCTAGGCAATCTCTTTGGCAAGGAAGAGAAGACTACACAACTTCAATTTTCAACATTAGTTTGGTGAAATTCGGAAGCATGGCAGGTTGATGATACACTTGCGACTTTAAGCCAAACCTCGCTCAGCCCCTGACCAAGTCAGATTTCAGCAACCAAATCTAAATTATAATCGAGCAACATCAGACAGTCTATTAACATCTTCGTCATCTGAAATTAGGATTCAAAGCATAATACTTTTCATTCAAAACTTTTGTTTTGTTATACCCTTCTGTGTGCTCATTTTTTGACGATTTTTGTAACTTTCCTTATTGTTTTTCTGATTTCTTATTTCGTTTGGATTTTATGCTTTTTTTCTTTGTAATTTCGAGTTTTTTTGTAATATATATAATATATATATAGGGGGTTGATGCTTAGCACTTGTTTTCTTTTGAAACTTCAAAGAAAAAAAAGGAATGTAAAACTTTTAGAGAGTATATAGTTTAAATGGATACGTGGGTTCATCCAAGTTTGCATCAAAGCTAAAAAGTGAATAATTTCCGGTTCCTTTACTGCTATCTACTGTAAACAAATGCCTTCATAGTTCACACTTATGTGTAAAACTGTGCTTAATTCAATTGAAAAAGATCATAAATTACCAGAAATACGAATTATATGCCACGCAAATGTCTTTGTCAAAGTATTTTATTCTTTACCATGGTTATTGGCCTACATATAAAACAGTTGAATTCTCTTCATGTCTTTTATGCCTGCACGGAACATATTAAAATTGAGGTGATCTCCGTCTACAAATCTGATTGCACTGCCTTTCACATCTACTCTTGTCTTCTTTGCTTTGTGCTTTTGTCCAAAAATGGCTTGCTGGGAGACAAGGGTTTCTAGCTGCTCGGTGGTTAAGCTAACTGGTGAACTCTCCATTAATTAAATGTACTGAGGGGGGCAAAGAGTGCATAAAAAAAAGATGAAAAAATACTGACGCCTTCTTGAACAGCAACAGTTTGTTAATCAAATATACAAACACATAGCCTTGTGAGATCACTATAGTCCAAAAAGTATATATCCCATAGAAAGCCCATTCTTGATTCGTATTTTCACTACTTTATTAGTAGTATTGTTTGTGAGAACTTGAATGAAATCTAGCTCATCCCCCTTTTACACCCCTAGTTCCCATGACTAACAACTTGGACACTCTAATATGTGGGAGAGTAACTAATCTCCCCACCATATAAACTCCAACTACTCTAGATCTCCAGCAAATCTAGCATCAAATGAAAGTGCTTGTAAATGTTATTTTATCTATACAAGATTATTTTCACACTTTTCTATTTTGTTAACAAGTGTCATAACCTAATTTTTTCGTTTTTTTTTATATATATTTCAAAACAAATCCAAAATAGTGTATTTTGTTAATTTTATCCATTTCATCATTTTTGTCATTTTGGTGTAATTTTGTGTGTGAAATTAAGCTAGGAATAATAAAAGGAAATTGATAAAAAGGAAGAAAAAAAATACAAAAAAAAGGTTTGAAAAAACAAATAGGGGGGTTAGACCAATAACTGAGTTTCATAAGTAAAATATTGATTTTAGGAATCTTTTAAAATTCCAGAAATGATTTAGGATG
Organism: Salix koriyanagi; assembly: GCA_029228605.1. Classification (NCBI taxonomy): domain Eukaryota; kingdom Viridiplantae; phylum Streptophyta; class Magnoliopsida; order Malpighiales; family Salicaceae; genus Salix; species Salix koriyanagi. The sequence goes on along the minus strand of CM055331.1, from coordinate 6,470,392 downwards.
TGGTTGAGGATCTAATTGGATAAACATTGAGAAAAAATGGTTTATTGAAAAGTCATTTCTCTATCGAAATTACCAATGAATAATTTTAAAAAGATTACTATGTTAAATAGTCAATTAGGGGCATAATTGAAAATAGAATTGAAGTTGAAAGCTTAATTGATCTAAAAATAAAATGTTGGAAAATCAAGGACTAATATGAATACCACGGAGAAATCAAGTTAGGGCATAAACAATAAGGTTTTAATTCCTTGAACATAGTCGATAATTCAAACCAAATAAAACCTACCAAATAGCCTTTCTTCAACATTATAAGCCCAACCTTTCCATTCTCTGATTCTCTCCCTACAAATCAATCAAAGAGATATTAACAACCAACACCTAAACCAACTTCTAGCTTAGGTTTCTCGAATCAATTTTCAATCATGTGAGATTGACAATTATTATGGGAAGAAATTCAAGCAAAAAATCACTACTATAAAAAGTCATCTTTAGAAGAAGAAAAAAAACAAAGATAAAGAGGAAAAAGAGAGGAAAGGGTAATATTAACATGCACACATACAAAAAAAAGAGAATATATAAAGAGGGTAAGGGAATATAATATAAAAAAAATCAATAACAAAAAAGTTTGAGATGAGAAATGTTTTCATCCTCTAGGATGAAGATTAGCCAACAAAAATAGCAAAGAAAAAATAGCAAAAAAAGAAGACAAAAGACTTCACTCTTAGAAAGGAAGAAGAGAAAATCCTTGACCACTTTTAGATTTTGTTCTTATAAGTTTTAGTGTATTCAACATTGAACAACTTTTTTTAAATCTACAGAACCAAGAAAAGTTTCCTTATTAAAGTCTTGGTTTGAATTCTATTTGTGCCACTATCATGCTATAAATCTTGTTTGAATCACCAATGGTTACATATAATAGTTGTAAACATATATTTTCACGATTATGATAAATCAAAATTCTTGATTACATAAAAAAGTTAAAGACATATAATTATTGATTACATATAAAAGTTGAAGACATATAATTCTCATAAGTATGATAAATCAAAAGTCTTGACCATGAGTTCATTTGCTTTTCTCATTTCAAGTTTGTAGTCATAATAATGAGTGAATCTTAGAATTTCTAACAGGTAGGTTTTCAACCCAGTATAGTAGAGGACTCTCTCAAGAAGAGAGATCTACTTTAAAACTTAGAAAAGACCAATAATTAAATTTGACCTATAAAAAATAATCGAGACAACAATGTGACTTACTTTAGGTAGAGTGCACTAGGGATGATGCGTCTTCTCCTTGCATAACAAGTTCTCATACTTAGACTCTCGCGGACTATTAGATTTTCTAGTGACGTTTATACTAGGTGGTGACTCCTAAAATTTATAAGCATAATTTTATGTTTATAAAAAACCCCTTTTTGCGCGCACCTCCTCCTGTCTTTGGGGATGGCAGAGCACGAAGCGAAAAACAGTTGTCATGAAAAATATTATATTCAACATTGTAAGCATATTCAAGTGTTTCACATTTGGATTCATCACTGGTTGACTATATTTCTCTATCATCTCTTAAATAATAACCATTTTTTTTCTTTGTTCTTGCAACTTGCTTTTTAACATATAAGAGTTCAACAAATTTAGGTATTTGTATTATTTTTTATTGTGTATTATCCTCTCCCTTGAAATTTGACTTTGGACCTTGATAAAATCTCAAATAATCATCTAGTGTAACTACCTTATGTTTTACTTTTTTCACCTTTATATTTATATGCCTCATATCTTCAATTTATAAACAATGTTGCAATTAAAAGCATTAAAGACATGTCTATTTATACCATTTAAAAATCTAGAATTTATGTCATCCTTATCTTAAAAAACATGACCTTTAATCATAACTATTTTCATTTCCTTAAAATACTTTTAAAATCCTACAATAGAAATTGCTATCAATTATATACTTTTTTTAGAGTAATAATCAGGGACAAACCTCTTTCATATGATTTCCTTAATCTCTTGTTATTTGTTAATAGGTCTTTGTTCATTATGCCTTTTAATTGTACTAAATTGATCCCACTAAATAATAACATAATCAATGAATTCAACTTCAACTAGTTTATGTTTTTTTTCCTCTAAATATCAATAGAAATAAAATACAAACGTCACCTTCTTTTCCGAATAAGCTTGCAAATCAATCTTTCCATGAGATATTGTAATTTTAAGTTTTGTGATACCCAAATCATGATTTAAACCAATGTGATCATCAAAATTCTTTCCTTGGTTGGAATCCTATTTGGTTGAAGTATACCACTAAACTCTCTTCTTAGCCTTGTCTTACATAAGGGATTTTATTATGTACAAGACATTTTTTCATGATTAACTACATTATCATCATTGAAGAATTTAGTTAAACTTTTGGTGGGGGAGAAAGTGCTCTTTTAATTGACATTTGAGCCTTTTTTTTCCTTACAACCAGAAACATCATGTCTATTAATTTTTTAAAGTACTCAATTTATCCATTTTTTCATTAAATAATGCATCATGACTTTTAACATTTCTTGTCTCTCTAGTCATTCTAAAAGATCATATGCCTTCGATTGTGTTACACCTTTTATAGACATTATGAATACTTGTAACAATGGTAAGTAGAAAATTCTCACACACTATCTCACATGTTTACACTCGATTTAATGTTACTTCACTCACGTTTCATATAAATCTGTAAGGTTTTTCACTCTAATAATCTCATTATATCATTTACCTCATTATTCCCTTACTTAAGTTTTAAATGTAACTTAGTAACTTATCAAATAATAAATCAAAACAATATAATGATTTTACAATAATGAAGACTTAAGAATCAAAAAATATATGAAACTAATCAAAAAAAAATTGAGGAAAATTATGAATAGTTATGTAAAGTTGTATGAAATATAATGATAAAAAGAAAACAAAAAATAAAATCCATAGGGCTATTATGTTAAAGATTTTAATATAACTAACTAATTTAAGAAGTCGAGATCCATGTTCAAGAATTTTCAAGAAAACAATTAAAATAAAGGAAAAAAAGATGTATAGTAACCAGATATTAATAAAACAAGGTATGATGATCCAAGAAAAACATCAATTCATTCAACAATACCAAGATTTGGTATGTATGTATTCGGAAAAAATCAAGAAAATTTCAAGAAACTTTTGTTCAAACCTAAAATTCAAGGACTTGTATTTGATTATGCCCCAACCTATAGATTTAATCAACTGTTGTTAATTTTCCTTTTTTCCTGTCCACATAATTTGATAAGACCAAGGTTAAAAAACAGTAAATCAAGATCAAAATCTAAGAACATAATTTTTTCTATGATTTGTTTGAAAAAATAAAAAATCTAAGCAAGATGATTTTTTTTAATATAAAGCTTGACACAGACTTTGAAATAGTAAGATAAGAATAAACTACTTTTTTAAGAAACAAGACGTTAGCCGAAACAATCAGGAAAAAATAACAACACAAATTATAGATTAAAAGGTTATAATTGATAATATCATAAGCTTTGATACCAATTGATGTGGACAACTCCCTTGATACGCTAAAATTAGGATTGAATGGTTTGCAATTTGACTAAACTAGAACCTCTCTTGAAGAATCAAAGTTATATGCAATGATCATTCTCATTTTATGCCTATAAAGAGATGAAAATGAGTAGTATAAAATAATGATAAAGTTGTTTAATCCTCCAAGAAGTTTATTAATTCAATCAATAACTTAGTATGAGAATTCAATCAACCATGAAAGAGAGCAAAAATACCGATTTTTTTATTAATAAAAAATAATATAACCCTAAAAAGTCTCTACATAAGATTATTTATCCTACAAAGAATCTAAAGTCTAATAGGATATCTGTAATAAATTTGGATAAACCTAATAATATTAATAACCTAATGTACACAAATTTTGTGAAAAAAGGCTTTAATATCTCTAAAATGCTTAATGATAACTAAAAGATAAATATTTTTTTAATAATTTAAGTACAACTAAAGTTATTTTTGCAAATTATTGATATAATCAAAGCCCAACTTCAAATACATGGTTCTCTCTCATATTTAAATCACTATAAAGATAATGATGTCTAATTTTCAATAAATATGGAATTACATTGGAAATCACGAGACGATGAAGTATTGTTTTTAATAAATCTTTATACATTGAAATGCAAATTTCTTGTGTATGAAATTTGGAATTTGTTATTATTTAGAGTAGTTAAATATCTAAATTAGTTTGTCTATTATATATATATAGACATTTCATATCAAATTAAGACTAATTATCCGTGCATCCAACGTTCTTGTCTTCCTTTTACACGGACACGGAGAAGTATGGATGATGGGATGCGAGAGCGTATGTAGCAATTTCTGCCAAGAATGAAATGGAGAAATGTCCTAAGCTTTCTCTGTCTAGGCCCTTTTCAAATGAACGTTACAACTAATCTCTCCAAGGCCTTAGATTAGGAGAACCCAACAACATCTTAGGGTCAGCAAGCATAAATGAATTATTTTAGCCCAGCTCAGTATCGGATTGAATTTTGCCTTTTCGTTTCTTTCGAACCCAAAACAGCCTCATCAGAGCGAGAGCGAGAGCGAGAGCGAGAGCGAGAGAGAGACTGATTTTTGGTTGTCAATGATCGTTTGGGATGGGAATGACTATAGCAGATGAAATATTTAATTCCTAATTTATTTATTATTTAACGAATTAAAAGCTTAAATGTGTATATTCTATCAAAACTAAGTATTCACAGGATTGTCATTATGTAAATATCATTATTACTCAATACAAAATAATATATAGAGAGAGAACGTGGTTGTACCAATATTTAAACCTCATAGAGTACAAATATTGGTACCTCATAGAGTACAAGATTTCCTCGCAAAGAAATATATGTTTTTAATTCTAGATGAGACCAACAAATACAAACACGACTTGAAATGATAATCAATTAATAATGTAATTTATTATAGATAGGATGTATTAGAGATAATGTGTTATTTCCGTGCATGACTAATCATTTTACCTACATTCTCATAGACCATAAGTTTTCTAGTAACCATGATATTAGATGACTACTCATTCAAAATCATACTGTTATGACTAAACTCAAAAACCTTCAAACCAAGAGGTAGATCAACCATTTATCATCGTGCATGTAATGATACATGTCATCTGAAAAACACTTACATTAATTCTACGTATCTGTCATACTTTTGCTTGTGATAATAATTGTCTCCTTTCATACAAAAAAAAAATAATGTATATCAGTCTTAAATATCTCTAATTAATATTTGGCTTTAATATAATGTTGACAATAAATATTTTAGCAATAATGCTTTAAAGCAATATGAATAACATAATTATAAAACTTTATAATTTATTTTTCTTACAAAAAAAATTTGTTCCAGACGTTATATTTACATACACTAAATCGATATTATATAAAACCATTGACACACAGATACACACACACAAATCAAGATAGTGATTATACATGAAGAACCAGACGTGGGGGTGCAATTGCCAGTTGGGCGGATTTGGCCTGTGTTACTATGAAACCTGTGCTGAATTACAGATCAAGGTAGACAATTCCCTCACCAACTTCAGCTGCAAGTTATGTTTCTCTTTCTCATGCTGAAGTTTTCGGTGATAACAGCAAGTGGACCATGTGATGGCAAAGTTAAGCTGAGCCAATTATTGAAGATATTGTGGATTCTTCAGTATAATTCGTATCGCATAATGTTCCTTGTTTTGGATAATATTAGTTATCTGGCCCTGTTTTCTGCGCTGACGATGGGAGGTGAGTGCATGGAGAGGGGAGGAGATAAGCCAGAATGTCTTGTAGAGGTGATCCCGATGCGAAGCAAATCCAATGACCCCAAAATGCTTTCTCCTGAAGCTTGGGTGATGGGTAGTGGTGCGTACGTTTCATGGGCTTTGGATCATGTGACCACCTGCTGCCTCCTTTCCTTTACGCAAAATGCACGGGCAGCCCTTTCCGCTCTCTCAAGCTCAACCACTTGCCGATGCAATCACACGTGCCAAGTCCCAGCATTTACCACGATCTCCACTCCTTGAATCTTTGCATCAGAGGCTCAGCACGAGGACTGTATCATCCCTTTTTATGGGTTTCCAGCGTCTATAAGAAGTTCCAGGGCGAAAATCATTCGCAGCTTTCGAGTTTTAACCTAAAAATGAGAATGGTGTAAAACCAGGAACAGTTTTGGATAATTAGCTCCCCAGGTATGGTCGCGTGATGACAAAGATTCAGATCTGCACAGCAGGTCTCGAGTTCAAATCAAATACATGTATTATAAGAGTTTAGAGCAACCAGCTGGTGTGACATTAGGAGATGGATAATTAAAACCTGTTGGTGTTATTTTCCGAGTCATTTTTTTGCCCCCTGGCTTCGGTGTGCTGCTGATCTTGCCGACCAGCTAGGGATACAAGGGATCTTCATGGCCCAGCCGGAATCCCAATATTTCAATTTGATATGGTTAATTATGGCTCAATATCGACCCAAGGGCCATGGCAGGAAAAGTTTCAAAGCACAGCAACAAAGTTTGGGTCCGACCCATCCTTTAATTATACTTGTATTATCTTCTATGATCATTTCATCTTTGAAAATGAATATAGTGTGCGTGCGTGCCATGCATCTATCGGTCAAAACCCCACCGTTGCCACAGACTCGTTTCTTACTGGCCACCATGCGATCTAGCCTTGAATACTGTTCTTTTTTCTTATTTATTTAATAGCTTAACTTTTTCTTTTAAGAAAAAAACCACTCCAATTCCAATTATGTATATTTTAGCTTAACTTTTTCTTTTAAGAAAAAAACCACTCCAATTCCAATTATGTATATTTTTCCTTATTGATTGTTTAGTAACTTGGTTAACGTTATTTTTAAAAGTATTTTCCTCTTAAAAATATATTAAATTGATATTTTTTTTTAAATTATTGTGATAACAAGAATTATAATGTCAAACCTAAAAAACTATAATGTCAAATTCTGAACCAACCATCATAATTAAAGATAAAACTGAAAAATAAATTAAAAAAAGGGATAATTTTTTTTTTTTTTTAAAAAATAGATTTGAAAAGAACGAGGACCTTCGATACAAAAAGAAAATCTCAGGCTTCTTCTTATTATTTAATATTTTTTTCCTCCGAGCTTTAAAGCTTGTAGCAGGGGGAAAAAGACTGATTCTGCAGGGATTTTACACATCTGCCACTCTCAATGTTTCCATCTCTGCTGGCTGGTAAAAAGCAGAAGCGAAGATTCGGAGAAATTTCTCTTTTTTGTCGGCAAATAAAGTAGGAGTTGAATTCACCCAAGTAAAAAACGAAAGAATAAAAAGTTAGGATTTGAGCATTAAATTAATCCACGAATGCCCTTTTAGGGGAATTAACCAACTAGCAATCATGGTCATTGGATCTTCAGGATTTTGTGATGGTCCAATAAAGATCAAGTGTAATCCTCAACCAGATTGGTGGTTATATGATGCCAGGTAAGAGTATCATCGCAATGGCATGATTTTGTAATTTCACTCAACGACCGTTGCAGCAGCGAGCACACAACAGTATCTACAACTCCTTTCATCGTGACCTGAGAACCACAGCTGCTGCTGCACTGTGGCATCAACCGATTCGACAGATTTGTTTATATATATATACATAGATTAGCAAATATTTCTTCACAATATACGCTTTGTTTAGAGCAATTTTTTTTACTTGGAAAATTATTAGGGTGAAATACCTTGAAATTTACATTATTGGTTAAAGTGGTAATTTAAATAATAATAAAAAAATAAATTGACAATAAAGAAAAAAAGTAAGAGAAACAAATCTGAATCTATTTGGATTATCACACAATTTAATGTTAACTAATAGAAGACAAACCTCAAAAATAATATAAAAAACAAGCAAATTTAGATGAATTTTCTAAACCTTATCTAATTTCTAAGACTTGCAACTAATTAAATCTTAAACTTGATTTCAATAAAAAAACTTAACTCTCAACCAAATTAGTTTGAACAATGAAGTCGTAGGAAAGGATTAACAAGAAAAACTTGCAAAGTACAAAAAAAAAAAAAGTAGCAACAAAAGAAATTAGATAAAGTTTGAAAGAAAAAAACTTCTAAGGATAAAAAATAAAAAACAAATATGATTCAAAACAAAATAAATAGCAATTAAAAAAATAAAGATAAAATTTGAAAAATTAAAAAATTTATAGGAGTGAAATTAAATAAACCCAAAAGAATATGATAAAATATAAGAAACATCAACTTAAAAATATAGAAAAAGAACAAGCAAGGCAAACCTTTTAAAACTTACAACTTGTAAAATCCTGAACCAGACTCAACTAAGAAGCTTAACTCTCAATAAATTTATTTTTAAATGATGAAATTATGGAGAAATATTAATAAAAAACCTTACAAAAGAAAAAAAAAAAGGACATTAAATTTGGTAGAAAAACACCAAAGAATGATGAAATCTATAAATAAATACCATATCCCTAACAGAATAAATAGCAACTAGGAGAACGATGACCAAATTTGAAAGAAAAGAGAATTATAGGGTGAGTGAAATTGAAAAAGATACATTTATAATTTGATAGATTATCTATATAATTAAAAACAATAGAGGGGTGAAATTAAATATATCTTTTGATTTGATAGATTATTTCGAGATTAAAAATGGCAGGGGATGAAAATGAGAAAAACTTGTTATTTCATACCATATTCTAAAAATAAAAACTTGTATCAGAGAGTTACATTGTGTCTGTCTCAAAGAGCATCCAAACGATTTAATTATTCTGAAAAAAATATAAATGACAAAAACACTGTCAGGACAAGAGCACAAGAGTGTTTTATTCTAATTTGATGCATGTCAGGATTTGCAATGCCGTCCGAAGCAGGGAGGATGCTCCATAACTAGGGAGTTATAGCAGATTAGAGGAGTTAACTGTAAGGCGGCACCGACAGGTTATGAGCAGGAGACATGTAGGTCGATCCATGTAAACCTTTTTTCCATGAAAGCCTATCACCATCGACACTAAACGACACCAAAATTGAAATAATAGAGGGTCAGCGCAAAAATAAATAAATAAAGGCACTTACACAGCTGGCCGTGATTCCATGTGGTCCATGCCAAACAGTCTTACTTTGCTGTCAACCTCAAAACCGTATAACACTTGATCACTTATTTGGCATTGTATTTCGTAAATGTTTATTAAAAAATTTGATAATTTTTTATTTTAAATTAATTTTTTAATGATTTTAGATTATTTTCATGTGCTGATATCAAAAGTAATTTTTTTAAAATAAAAATATATCATTTTAATATATTTTTGAATAAAAAACACTTTCAAAAGTAACTTTAACTATACTTTCAAACATAAATACCAAATAAACTCTTTAAACACCTATTGCAATCATCATATATTTCATGGTTGTTCATGAATATAGTTCATTTATATTTGGATGTATAATTATATTTAACTCTGTTTATTCAATTTTGTATCCATAAATTTACTATGAATATTACAAATATCTATGAATTTGGCTTATATTCCCCATTTTCATAAATCTATATCCAGAGAAAAATCTACAGCATAGAGTATAGGTGTCATAGGATCTCCAATATTAAATTCTAGTTACCTCTATTTTTCTCTCCTGTAAAGAGACAAGTTCTTTTTTTTCTATATTGAATTAATTTATAGGAAGCTCACTAACAAGCAATTTGAAGCTAAAGTATTTTCAAATAAAATAAAAATAAATATTTAATCCACAAACTATTAAGTATGAAAATAAATTATTTGTAGGGTATATAGGTTGGGTCGGGTTGGCTGAGCATTGCCACAAAATTAGAAACAAAAACAACAAAAATGCTAACAAAAAAAATTATGAAAAAACATATGTGCACTTTTGCTCTGATTAGACCACTCAAAACAACCCGAGGGTTTATTTTCATTTATTTTTTTTATATAAGAAAAACCCGATACTGAACTTGATATTTTATTTTTCAAAAACAAATAAACAAAGCCTGAACTGATATGTCCAGGCTAGCAAGCCTGTGTCCTAAGTGATCACTACCTTTGACTGCAAGTGTTTTATGTGGTTCCTGGCTCCAAATCGTTGAAGAAAGATATTCTGTCATCCAATAAATGCGAGGAGAAGCTAGTAGTTGCAGGAATAAAAGTCTAAAGATTAGGCCGTGGCAACAGGATTTTGAACGGATCATAAAAAAAAAAAAATTAGAAAATCATATCTTTCGAAACCGCAAATCCCATGTGCTGAAGATCGTATATACTAGCCATGAAAAAATCATGATACACGAAGCAACCTTGTATTTCAGGGAGCATGCATGGGGCCAGCAGGTTGCATCTTTTCATTTTCCAGTTGCAATATTTGAATAGGAATTTCTTTTGCATCAGACGTGGGAAATTGGCCCTACCCTTTTAAAAACAAATTTCGGCAAAGCATTCTCTTCACGGTAAAATACAAATCTATATGAAACAAAATGTGTTCCCCTGCCTGTACACTTTTTTTTTCCAAGCCGAAGCCCCAGCTTGGAATTCTCTAAAGTTTGTTTCTTAGAAGCCACTCCTGGAGAATATATACACATACCTTCCAGGGAGCCTAGAATCCTTCTTATTCAAGCCATTCATCATTCTCCCCTCTCTCTCTCTCACTTTTACAATTTCTTCCACATCAATTCTTTGAATTGTTCAGGCAAAGGGTTTTTAACCTTTCTTTTCATTAAAATTCTAAACCCAGAAGCATCATGCTTACACTAACATTCTTATCCTAATTTTTTTTATATTTTTTTGGCTGAGAAACATTTTAACTCCTCTGTCTATAAAGTATTATCTCAAGAGGCAAGGCAGTATAAACCTGGAGTGAATCATGGCAGAAATCACAACATACACTATGGAGAACAAGTTGGGTTGTGGCCTGACAAGGGGAGCTTTCCTACGCCGGCTATTCTGGCCGAGAAAGACCTCAGTGCATTCACTCCCTGCAGAGAGCAGCACCAATATCACCAGCCTGCCCAGTTTTGATAGTAATTCAAAGAGGCAACAGAACAAGCCCGAGCCTGGCATCCTTTATCCCTCCAATTTTCCCAAGTCTTCGTCAAAAAACTGGGAAAAAAACGACATAGTTTGGTTCCTCCAAGACCCTCGACTTCTCTTAAAAAATAAACAAGGTAGGAGACCCTCAGATGCTGCAAGAAACTCAGCATCATCCGCATCAAGCTCAGGGCGGATTAAAGTATTTCAAACCGACAGGGCTGAGCTGAAAAGGGACTCTGCCAGTGACTCCATAGAGCTTAGCAGCAGAAATGTCATGGCTAATCATCAAAAGTCCAATGACAGCAAAGCTCTTGTTCGAGCCACTTCTGGCAACGCAATGTTGTCAGGCAATTTGGGCAACCTAAGACAGTCAATAAACGGGAGTTTTATAGGGAACAACAGTCCTAACGCAACCATTAAGACAGTGGATTACCTTCACAAGAACCTTCAGAAGGTAAATTTCTCTTCGAGACCCAGAAATGGCTATAGTAAACTTGGCACCAGCTGCGTTATGGGCAACATTGTGAGGCAGCCTAGTGACGAGTTTCAGCAGGGACAGGGTCTGATTATTAGCATGGATCCTGAGGTTTTAAAGAACAGGGGAAATGAGAGGTACAAGCAGGGAAGATTTGAAGAGGCCTTGGCTTTCTATGATCGCGCAATTGCCCGTGATTCAACCAAGGCAACATATAGAAGCAATAGAAGTGCTGCTTTGATAGGATTAGGCCGTCTTATAGAAGCCGTTGCTGAGTGCAAAGAAGCTATTAGGCTCGATCCTTCTTATCAAAGAGCCCATTACCGTTTGGCAACAATATATTTCAGGTATGCCTTATTTGACTGCCAGTAGAGTTTTGTGTACTAAACAGAGCTCAGAAATTAAAACCTGTGTGTTTTTCCTGTTTATTCTATAATAATTAACTTTATTTACGAATGATACAAATGGAACGGTGAAGAGATTCTATAATAATTAATGTGAATCTCACCATGCAGACTGGGAGAAACACAGAAGGCTCTGAGTCACTACGAACAGTCAGGCCCCATTGCAGATTCCGAAGACCTTGCTCAAGCTCATGCTCTTGAAAAGAACCTGAACAGGTGCACCGAAGCTCGAAAACTAGAAGAATGGTCTCGATTGCTGAAAGAGACTGAGCGAGCAATTTCCTTCGGTGCTGATTCAGCTCCACAGGTGAGCAAATTTGAACCTTTTTTTCTCTTCTCTCTTTACTTTTATTTCAACGGCAGAGGAAAATAGTTCCACAGGTGAGCAATTGTATAAACTACCTGTAGCTATTAAACTTATTCTCAAGCAGGTTACTTCTTTTCTACACCTAGGTTTTCGCTATGCAAGCTGAGGCACTATTGAGGCTCCACAGGCACCAAGAGGCCTACACGGCCTACCAAAAGGGACCGAATTTTTCTGCTGACTCTTGCGCCAAGTTTTTTGGCTCGACTATCGCATCTTATCTCTTAGTGACCCGAGCTCGGGTTTACATGGCTGCCGGAAGGTTGGTAAAAGTATTTCATTTCGCATGTTAGGCTCTTGTATCCTGAATTCCTGATGTCGAATGAGTCTCCACGCAAGCAATAACTTGAGAAACAAGAGAGCAACACTTTATTCTCAGAATTCCCACTAAAGAATGATGTTGACGAATGAAAATGTCGATCGTTTGGGCCATCTCTTTTCCCTTCCCTGGAATTTCCAAGAGAGGTGTCATCAAAAGGGAATTGTTGCTCTCGTTTCCTTTTTCCTTTTTCTTTGTTAGATGCTGTTCGGACTTTATTTAACAACAAATAGAGAGATTAATTAGCAGATGATGGAGCTAATTTTTGCATTGATGAAATTATTCTGTTACGCTGCTGAATTTACGAACACTCAGATATTGATCACAAAATTGAGCAATTTTAATCAAACTCGGTTGCTGTCAATAGGTTTGAAGATGCTATCGCTACAGCCCAGCAAGCTGCTCGACTCGATCCCAGCAACAGGGTGGTTAGCACGGTGGTAAAGAGTGCTAAAGCTGTAGCATCTGCTAGATTGAGTGGCAACTTGTTATTCAAGGCATCAAAATTCACCGAGGCATGTATCGCATACAGTGAAGGCCTCGAGCATGAACCTTGCAACTCCATTTTACTATGCAACCGAGCAGCCTGTCGGTTCAAGCTCGGCCAATTTGAAAAGGCCATAGAAGACTGCACTGCGGCTCTTAGCTTACAACCCAGTTATAGCAAGGCAAGGCTTCGAAGGGCTCATTGCAATGCCGAGGTAAGTAGGAGTATCACTAATGACCAGAGTGTTTCAAGAAGGGCGTGGCTGTCAAAATTATAGCCATTGCTCAAAAATCGGTTCAGTTTAATTTATTTATTCATTGCTTGATTAGCTGGGAAGATGGGAGGCTTCAATCCAGGATTTTGAGATGCTGATAAGAGAGAGTCCAGCAGATGAGGAAGTGGGCCGGGCCTTGTTCGAAGCCCAGGTCCAGCTTAAAAAGCAACGTGGCGAAGACACCCAGGACCTCAAATTCGGCTCCAATTTGGTGTTTGTTTCCTGTAACGAGCGTTTTAGACACTTCGTAACTTCACCTGGTAAGTCCAGAATCTAAGCATTTGCGCGCGTGTGTGTAGGGCATGTTTTTTTAAGCATTCAATTGATGCATGAATTGGCAGGGATGGCGGTGGTGCTCTTTTGTGGCAAAGAGAGTGATCAAACAGTGTGGCAGCTGATGCAGCAAGTCTCCAAGAAATTCCCATCCGTCAACTTTCTCAAGGTCAGCTATCTGCTGCAACCATTGCATTGTAAAGTAAATAAATCCAGTGAGAGTTGACTATAATTTCGAAGGGAATCTCAGAGAAAAAGGTCAGAGTGGACAGTAAATGATAATAATTGATCGTTTTTGCATTGATGATTTCAGGTGGAGGTGGAAGACCATCCCTACTTGGCAAAGTCAGAGAGGGTGACACTTTTGCCATCATTCAAGATATACAAGAACGGATCCAGGGTGAAGGAGATTCCCGGCAACCACCGCGAATTATTAGAAAAATCAGTCAAGTTATACAGCCGTTGAAGACAATTTGACACGACGGTATACATGGATATGTGCACATAGCATTGGAATGGAGACAGAAAAGAAAACTCGTGGAGAGAAAAATAATATGGGCTGGTTGCATCTGGTCTGCAAATTTGCCAGCAAGGAACATAGAGGAGATTTAAAAAAAAAAAAAAAAAATTGATGAGAAATCGACGTCGCAGCACCTCGGATTAAACTAATGTGGAGATAAATTAGAGTTGGAATTGCTTGAGGATAATTAAATTCTTTAAATAGATTAAACTAAGATCAAGGGACGATTTGTGCACTCCTTTATTCTCCCTCCCCCATTTTTTTTCTTTTTTGCCGGATCAGCAAACTATCCAGTTCGCTCGTGATTTGTTGAAAAGGAAAGGAGATTGTTTTTTCCCGGTGTATTGGTTAACTTAAAAAAAAAAAAAAGTATTTAGAAATATTGTGATGGTGATTATCAATGGAAAGAACATGATTTCTGTTGATTTCCCTATGATTGATATTATGGTGTGCTTGGTATCCAATTGCTTCTTTTTTTCTTCACTTTCTTATGTATTTTGTAGAGTAGAAATTAATTTTAATGATAAAATAAAAGTATATATATTCTAGAGATATAAAATGTTGTTTTAATGTCAACAAGTTCATATGGACTGAAAAATATCATTAAATTGTTTTTTAGATTTTATCTCATCGGAAAAAATAGACCGGGGTTAAGAAAGAATTTTGTAGTTGGTTTAATTTTTTTTTTTTAGAACTTATTTAAGGGTGTTTTGGGGCTAGAAATTAATTTAATGGGTATTTTTAGGTTGAAACTAGGTTTTTTCTATCAAAATAAAATAAGAAAAAACAAAATAACTAAAACGAGTTATTTTATAAATTGCCAATTCATGCTGTAATAAAGCTTCCTATTATATTAGTTTTCCAAATGAATATTTGTTTTTTTAAGGAAAAAGAGAGAGCTTGATATCACTATCACACCAACGTCTTAAGACTGTAAAATGTAGATTGCCTTCGAAACTTCTTTCTTTTCCATGGTTAGCATAAAATTGTTTTTTTTAATAATTCTTTTATATTAAATTAAAAAATAGTGATTTTAAATCATTTTTATGTGATAATATTAAAAATAATATAAATAAAATAATAATAAAATATATTTTTTTAATGGGCTATTTACCAATGCATTATGAGGCTCTCTGCTAGTGCATTCTCATTCCCTACCATTTGGACGGGCCTCACTGGGTGCAGCGTGACAATCGACGAATGACAGCCGAAACCCACTCGTGCTTTTTCAACACAAGAGCCTGTAAGAGCATCTTATGGGAGTAAGCATTTTGGAGAGCCAAATCTTTAAAATGGATATTTAAATAGTATATATATGGTTTTTTTTGTTGATCTGTGCTTTAATGGTAAAAGCCATTTTGGAGAGCTATTTTTTTATATATTATTTTAAATATAATGCAATTATTTTATATGTAGTTTAATTATACAATTAATAGGAATAAGTTATATAATTAAATAATTATTTTTAAAAAACCTTCCAACAATATATTTATTAATTTGTATATAATTTTTTAGTATTGTTGAGGTATTTTTAAATAAAAACAAAAACAAAAACAAATATTTTTGATATATTTACATTATTTTCTAATATATATATATATATATATATATATATATATCACGTCTTCTCCTTTACCTTTTCTAATATATATATATATATATATATATATATATATATATATATATATATATATATATATATATATATATCACGTCTTCTCCTTTACCTTTCCCGTCTCCCCTGTCCCTTTGCCTTTCCCTTTCCATGACTCTCAGATTCCCCCAGACTCCCAGACTCCACGCCTCAGACCCCAGTGCTGCACACACACACAGAGCACTCCCTTCTCCCACCACACCCCCTCGATCCTCCCCCAAACCAAGGTACCAAAGTATGCCCCAAGCTTCACACACACATACAACACTCTCTTCTCCCACCCCCACACAGAAAGCACCCACCGATCCTTCTCGAGACCAAGGTATGGGTTTTTAATGTTTTTTAATTTTTGCCTTCTCTCTCAACACATGTAGGAATGGCTTCGGAGGCAAAAAAAGCCATTTTGGCTACCCGGATGCCTCTCCCGCTGGAGACAACAATAGAAATGAAAATAGCCAAAAGCTAAAAATTTTAGATTTGGCTGCTGGGATAGCTCTTCCGCTGGAGATGCCATAAGGCCACCATATTCCGACACGAACTTTGGTGATGGTCGTGATAGGATGAGGCCAAAAAAAGAAGAAGGTTGTTTTCTAGAGTAGATTTGTCCCAAATACATGCTACAATAAAATGAAATTTGAACAGAAATTGGTCTACAATTATATTAATGTAGCAATTATCTCTAGGTTCGGTCAAAATCAAGAGATATTTGAGTTAACAAGGGATGCTAAGTAAATGGTGCTTAGAATTAATATCTAAAAGGTGATCACAATTAATCTCTTATACGTATTAGAAGATGCCGTTGCAAGCTGTTTTCATGATTCTAGAGTCATTAGATGGATTGAAAATAAATAAATACTTCACATCAATGAAGGAGGAGAGTGGTGGAAGAGCACTAAGAAATCCTTGCTCATTACAAAAGAGCTAAAACAGCTCGGTTTTGCCACTGTAGCACGTGACTCAGATTGACTGTGGACTGGACATTTGGCGTTCGTGCGTCGCGCGAGCATGTCCACCTTTTTTTTTTTTTTTTTTCATATTAGAACAGTGTATTCGCGAAACAGCCCCCCAAAAAAGACAAAAAAGGCTGCCAGACCGGGGGGCTGCGTTGTAATTGCACAAGTCGAACCGACCCTGTCCGGTCTGCCCAGTCAGTTCTCCGCTTATTATATTAATTTTTGAAAATGGCTATATACGGTTCTGTCCCTTAATCAGACAAAAACGCTGTTCAAGGTACAGGGGCAGGTCAGTAATTGACCCTATATTTAAATCATTTTTCTTGGTGTCTGTCAGGCTGTCCCTGCACGCGCCACAACGTTTTCCGTCGCACGCCCTATTTAGCTGGCGCGTCTGTTGTCATACGTTGACCGGAGATGGGCAACCGCCATCGTCATCGGTGCGCCTCGGCGTCATCTTCCTCCCGCGTCGGCGCGTTTCACCATCCGATATGTGTGGACGGCCCGTCGGCCGGTTGAAGACGGAGGAAGCGTTTCTCTCTCTCCCCTGCACGTTGCAGTTCGGTCCCTGAACTTGCAATTTTTTTTTTCGCCCTTATATCTGTTGCATTAGGTCTTAATTTGGTTCAATTTCGTCCTTCAGCTTCAAATGAATGAAGTATTCACCTTTCATTTCGGTCCTGTAACTTTTTATTTCCGGCTTCGGTCCAAAGAGGTTAATCAATTCGGTCCACAGGTTTGAATTTCTTCGATTTTGTCCTCGCATGGAAATTGAAAAAAAAAGTTACTTTTATTTGAGCCCTTAAACTTTTTATTTATGGTTTCAATCCCTGTATAGCTCATTTTCAGTTTAGCCCTTCAATTTTGAATTTCTTATTACTTATCAAATAATTTCTATGTTTTCCTCATAATTTTTATTTCGAATTTGTTTTCCCTTTTACTGGTTTTACATTTCGTCCACATTTTTCTCTCTGTTTCATTTATTTCTGCCGCTTACATTTGTTTTAATAATAATAATAATAATAATAATAATAATAATAATAAGACTAATAATCATAATAATAATTGCTATCAACTATTTCCAATTTGTTTTTCCTATTACTGGTGTTACATTTTGCCCAGAATTTTCTCACTCTTTCATTTATTTGTCCCGTTTACATTCATTCCAATAATAATAATACTAATACTAATAATAATAATAATAATAATTGCTATCAACATTTTCGAATACATTTAATCATAATAATAATAATAATGCTAATCATAATAATAAAATAACAAATGACCTACCTTTTTTGTGAAGCAAATAATTGCTATCAACATTCGAAAATATATTTCATATAATAGTGTGATGAATAAATTTGATAAAATCATATAACATATATTTTGGCGTCAATTTTGTTTTTTGTAATGTTTTTTTCTTAATTTTTTTCTTTTCGTTGTATTTCAGATTTAACATTAATTTTAAAAGAGTTTGGGCACTACCTGTTAAGTAGGACTAATTATCGTTGTTGACATACAATTTCTACCAATGCTTTACACACGTATGTCGATTTTGATCAAAAACAAAAAATGGTTTTGTTTCCAAAATAGCTTGGCTGCCAACTATTCCCCAAGACTTATTGTCGTTGTGGGTTTACAGTTTTTCCCATTCATTCACACATGTTTTTACCACCTTACGCACACCACGACTACTTTTTGGAGGAATTTTTGTATTCAATTATAGTTTTTCCTTCTTTTTTTTTTCCATTCAAACATTTTCCCCCCTTTTTATAACTAAGGTATCCAAATAAGCTTAGCCGTTATGCATTTTTTCCTTTGCAACAATTTTTTTTTGTTGCCCAGTCTACCACGCTGTAGATAATCCTTTAACTCATTTTTCCAACACTTTTCATCCTTTAACTTATTTTTCCAACACTTTTCATGTTCTTTTCACCACCTATATAATTCTTTATAATTAATTAAAATATGAAAGCCAATTTGCACACACTACCACTTTTAATATTTTATTAGTGTTAATGGTGAAAGAGCAAAAACATCTTAATTTATAACTATTACCGCATATTCGAATCCACTATAAATTGCTTATTATGCTGTTCATTTAAACGACTAGAATGCTGAATAGACTACTGTTTTAAACAGTTTTAACATTGTGTTAATTACACTGTGAAAAAATATTTTTTAATAATGCGTCATTTTTAATGTAATACAGTACGTTGCAATTTCAAGAACACAGCATGTCAGACATGGTGCATACACTGCTGTTTGTACATATTCGAAGGCTAAAAAAGCCAGACTGACGCTGCCATTTCAATGCACCCTTCTCTTCTTTCTTCCACGAAATAACAACGGGTTGTTATATTTCGCGATATTTCTCTGTATTTCGCTTAAGTCATTTCCCATTAATATTCATTTGGATTTCAATGATACGATTGGAATTATTCAATTTGAACTGCTTTAAATAATCCAATCTTGACAGACAAACGTTTGACAAAAAATACTTCCCATTAACATCAATCCACACAATTGATCTTTCAATCTGTTAATCAAAATAAAATTGCAACAGACGCGCAAAATGAACCTGCGTTGTTTCCAGATTCGCCCAATGCAGTGCCTTTCTAATTTTCTATCTTTGACGCGTCTATACACTACTGATTTTAAAAGATCACATTCCAAGCGGGCATGCACTCCGTTTCTGCAAATTAAAACCTCAAAACACACAGACTCACGCTAAGTCGGTTGCGGTTGAAATGAAAGATTGCAGCGTGTTCTCTACTTCATCACAGCGCGCTTTCTTCTGCGTGCCAAGCAATTTAAGATACAACGCCGAATAAAATCCCATTTCACACAAATGCTTTTGCAATTTCTGGAACTACACGCGACAGACAGTCGTTGTTTCAACAATTACCGCAGGCGTTCCGTTGATTCAATGAGAGGCAACTTCTCTTTTCAAGATTGCACACACGTGGCATCAAGCGCTGCTGCTTCAAGAAAATTTCAAATTTACACAGACTAAAAATTCAACTAAAACTTACACTGCACCGCATGATCTTTAATGCTTCTCATTATCAATTTTGTTTTTCATTAAACAATTAATATCTCATGCATCAAAAGCTTCGTGTGCTTACAGATTTAAAACAATATTTCGCTCCGTGTCAGACCTATTTAATGCATACCATGATTAATTGTGACTTCGCGATCAAAAGAAAAAATCAACCTGCACATTCATTAATTTCCTTTGACAATAAGTGCATTCGACGGCGTGGAAATTCCTTGCCACCTGGCATTGTAAATCATCACTTGCAGTATCATTTTACCTTTTCCACATGCAATCTATTCACCCGTTTTTTTTCATTTCACCTCTCCTTTCTCACATATCTGATTTTCGTTTTTTCTGGTCTCTCTATCCGTTGTTTTCTCCAATTTCTCACTTGCTCTGTCTCCAATTTCTCACCTGCTCTGTCTCCACCTTCTTCCTTCATCGACTTTCAGCCTTCAATTGCTCCTTCTACGGTAAGACTATTTTCTTTCCTATCCATCACATCTTCGTGTTAAATAATTTCCTTCCCTTCAGTGCCTCAATACAGTTGACAATCCTTTTTTTCACAGTTTTGTTGGCTTTGGATTTTTAATTTACACATGCAACTTCTGCAACGATTTTTTTCATGTTATTTCTCCTTTCTCACATTTGTTCACTTTGTTTTTTCTACACTGTGTGTCCGTTTTATTTTCCAGTTTGTTGCTCCGTTTGTCTGCAATTTATTTCTCACCAGCTATCAGCCATCAATCCCTTCTTCTACGGTTAGTTTTTTTCTTCGGCTCTCTCATATGTTCAACTTAAATAATTTCCTTAGCTTGGATGGCTCAATAGACTTGACAATACTCAATAGACTTGACAATAATTTGTTTAACAGTCGTTTTCTTCATTTTCGATTTTTGTTTGCACAGTTTGAAATGTGCTCTATATTCGGTTTGCTGCTTCCATCCATTGCTCATCTGTCACAGCTACTGCAATTGGTTAGTATTTTTTCTTCTGTATTACAATTCATAAATTGCTTGTGGCTGCATGTTGGAATAAAATTTGTTGCATGTTAGCATGCTTCGAAATTGTTGTTTGCTGTCTTCTTCATTGTCTACCATGATACCATTAAAATTAATATTGTTTTTGCTATCTGTACAAATATTTCTATTTCTTTCTTTCTGCTTAACAGTTCGACAACTCATGTATTCCTCTACTTTACAATTTCCAGCTGTTGCTAATGTATTACAATTGATTTCATCGTCTTTATTCTCCCGTTGAAAAACATTGTTCATTCGGTTGTCACTTGGTGCTCTCCAATTTTCATTTCTATTATTGTTTTCATAACTACTTTGTTAGATGAACAATCAATTTCGTTTTCAGTTTTTTAATTTCTTCACATAAATGGTTATTCGATTTTGTATTACTGCTTTCATTTCTTTGCTCAATTAATAATTTCATTATTATTTTGTTGTTCATACTTTGTAAATTCCTTTTCAATTGCTGATTTCAGTTGTTTATTTAATAGCTTTTCCAATCGATTAAATTGCAATTTCAGTGTGTTTATTATAAATATTTCTTGCCATTTTTATGAATTCAGTTTTATATTGCTGTTTCATTTTATTTTTTTTAACTCTCGATTATATTAATATCCTGTTATTAATGCTTTTGATGTCGCTTTAATTTTGTTTAACTGCTTCATACAGCAGGTTCTTATTTTCGTTCATGTTGCTGTTGCCATTTTCTGCTTCTTTTATTTCAATTATCAGTTTCATTCGTGTTTCGCTGTTAATGCTTTTCAGCTTTCTTTTGATTTTCTAATTATGATGTTTTATTTGATAGTTAGTTTATTCAATTGAAGATCATTTTTCGTTTAAGTGCTTTCAAATTTTCTTCCAATGATTATTGTTTCCGTTTGACAATGTTGTTTGCAATTCTTAATTTCAATTAACAATTTGATTATTATTATGTTGTTGCTGGTGCGTTTAGCGTTGTTTTAATTCAGTTAAATTATTTCTTCCAAGATCTGCTCATTTTTTTTTTGTTTTCGCTTCCATTTTTTATCTGATATTTATTTTGTTACATTGAACAACAATTACGTTTTGGCTGTTGTAGTTTTTCCAACCAAATGTATTGTTGGTGCCCATGATTTTTTTTTTTAATTGCTGATTTTATGGCTGGTTCGTTGGCTGAAGGACCTATTTTCATCCTATTTTAATTTCCTCACATAATTACTGATTTCATTTTCTATTGTTGGTTTCATTTGTTTATTCAATGGATAATTTAATTATCATTTTATTGTTTATGCCTTTCAAATTCCTTTCCAATTCCTGATTTCAGTTGCCTATTTGGTAGCTTTTTCAATGGGTTGAATTGTAGTTTCAAGCTGATTATTATAAATATTTCTTGCCATTTTCATTACTTCAGTTTTATATTGTTGTTTTGATTTTGTTTCCCAATTGTCAATTATATTAATATTCTGTTGTTAATGCTTTTGACATTGCTTTAATTGTGTTTGATTGCTTTCTGCAGCAAATAGTAAATTTTTTTCATGTTACTATTCTCATATTCTGCTTTTTTTATTTTAATTGTCAGTTTAATTGTTCTTTCACTATTAATACTTTTGAGATTTATATTCAATTTCTAATTACAAATTTTATTTCATACCTGTTTCGTTCAATTCAAGATCAATTTTTGTTTCACTGTTTTGAAATGTCTTCCCGGTGATTATTGTTTTAATTTTGTGATATTGTTTGCAATTCTTAATTTCAATTATCAATTCGATTATTATTATGTTGTTACTGGTGCGTTTAGCATTGTTTTAATTCAGATGAATTTATTCTTGCAATATATGCTCATATTGTTTTTATCTTGCTGTTTTCACTGTCTACTTTCTTTTTTCATCTGATATTTATTTTGTTAAATTTAACATCAATTTGCTTTCAATTCTCTTGATTTTCTTATCCAAATATATTATTAATGCCTATAAATTTTTATTTCTATTATTAATTTCGTGGCTGCTTCATTGACTAAAGGTCTAATTTTGATGTGACTATTGAATTTTTTTCCATATAATTGCTGATTTTGTTTTCTATAGCTGCTTTCATTTCTTTATTCAATGAATAATTCTATTATCATTTTGTTGTTTATGCTTTTATTTGATACTTTTTCGATGAGTTTAATTACAAATTCAAAGTAATTATTATAAATATTTCTTGCCGTTTTTTTTAATTTTGTTTCGCATTGCTGTTTCGTTTTTCTCTTAAACTGTTAATTACATTAGTATTCTATGGTTAATGCTTTTGACGTTGCTTTAATTCTATTCACTTGCTTTTACATCAAATGCTAATTTTAGTTCAACTTACTGTCCTCATTTTCTGCTTCTTTTCCTCAAATTATCAGTTTCATTGTTCTTTCGCTGTTAATACTTTCTACATTTGTTTTGAATTTCTAATTGCTATTTTTATTTGATAGTTGGTTTGTTGAATTCAAGAGCAATTGTTCTTTCAGTGTTTTGAAAATTTTTCACCGATAATTATTGTTTTAGTTTAATGAAATTGTTTACAACTCTTAATTTCAATTATCAATTCAATTATTATTATGCTGCTGTTAGTGCGTTTAACATTGTTTTAATTCAGTTAAATTTATTCTTGCAAGATATTCTCATATTCTTTTTATCTTTCTGTTTTCACTTTTTGCTTTCAATTTTTTATCTGATATTTATTTTGTTAAATTTAACAGCAATTTCCTTTCAATTCTCTTGATTTTTTTATTCAAATATATTGTTCATGCCCATGAATTTTTATTTCTATTGCTAATTTCATGCCTGCACCGGTAACTGAAAGACCAATTTCGGTTTCATTATTTCTATGTCTTCCACATAATTATTGATCATGCTTTCTATTGCTGGTTTCAAATCTTTTTTCAATTAATAATTTCATCATCATTTTGTTGTTTATGCTTTTGAAATTCCTTTACAATTCTTGATTTTAGTTGCTTATTTGATCGCTTTTTTTGATGGGTTAAATTGAAATTCTGATATGATTATTATAAATATTTCTTACCTTTTTTGTCATTTCATTTTTATAATCCCCTTTCCAATTTTTGTTTTTAATAGCCAATTAATTTACTATTCAGTTGTTAATGCCTTTGAGATTGCTTTAGTTATCTCTAATTTTTCACCGATGACTGTTGATTTAGCTTTACATTATTGTTTTCCCTTTTTTTCACTTCAATCTCTACGTTGCTGTTACTTTGGTATATTTTATTATAATTATTGTTTTGATATATTTATCAAAGTTTTCCTACTCCATCAAACACAATTATTCTTTAGTCTTTGTTCTGTTTTGTTACAATTTCTTTAAATTTTTTTCCCCATTGCCGCCGCTTTCTTACCAATTTCTTCACTTAATGTCACATCAAAGTAAAACAATGACAAATACCATATATAAAATGTTTATTTTCTGAATTATCTTCACATAGTTACCAAATTATAAATATAACATTTAATTTTGTTTAGGTAGCAAATTGTTCTTATCTCATGATGCAAGCAATCTCTGTTATCCATTTCACAAATACTATCTACGTCTAAAAATTTTCACCCCACAAAATAAATCATTATATTTAAAAAAATACTTGGTTATTAATTAGACCACTTCGTCCATTGATTGATTGCTTCATTGTTGTGTTAGGCAACATTCCATAGGAAA
Source organism: Salix koriyanagi (assembly GCA_029228605.1). Classification (NCBI taxonomy): domain Eukaryota; kingdom Viridiplantae; phylum Streptophyta; class Magnoliopsida; order Malpighiales; family Salicaceae; genus Salix; species Salix koriyanagi. The sequence continues at coordinate 6,445,840 of CM055331.1, read as the reverse complement.
ATTAATAGTAAAGAAACGTGTGTTTTTTGTTATCATTGCTTATTACACTCTGTAATTTAGCTTGGCAATTTTTCAATTATGTTTTTTATCTATCATGGAAAATTGATCTCACACATGTTAATAAATTTTCTTGCTGCTGCTTTTGTTTCTTTTACAGGTGATATCAGCTCTGTGCTTATTACGCCACCGCTTAAGACTAAAACTTCCTGCAATTTCTTTATTCGTACGTCCAACATTTACTTTCATGTTTTTTAATTTGTTGTCATTTATTTATTATTTGCTGTTTTTTAAATTGTTGCTGCTTGCATTCAGTATGACATTGTAATCAAAAACATTTTTAAACAATTGCAACAATTAATCATCTTCGAAAATCAATGGAACAACTCATATTTATAAAAAAAATTTATGTGCTTTTCTATTATTTATTAAACATGTTATCCTTGCATGTTCAAATTAGCAATAACTTCTGCATTTCCAAATAACAACTACTTTCTTTAGTTAACAAAAATTGAAGCCATCATTCTGAACCAAATTATATAACTTATTATGCTCATAGCTCAAATAATTGTCTTCTTCATTCTAAGATCAACAAATAGCTTTAGTTGCTATTACACCTCACTCATCACCTTGATATTTATGCTTCTTTTCCAGTAACTCAATTCTGGTCTCCATTTCATTTTAATTCTTCTTACATTGTTTAATCGCTCCAGTTTCAATACATGCACCAATGAGTAACAAACGACAGCGATTACAAGAGTCACATATAGATACTAATCAGGAAGATTGTTCATTTAATACACCGCAACTAGAGAATGAATGTTCTTCATCCTCATATGGTGTGTTAACACAATCTTCAACGCTGCAAAGAAATCATAATCCTTTCCCCACTGATAGTCAACGCTATCCATTATTTCACGGTGAGGCTTCTTCATCTAATGCGCCATTGCCCACTCAGAATCAACACAATCATCACCCATCAGATTCAACATCTCTATCATTAGTACAACATCATGTTCCACCAGAGTCAGCCCCTTCCACTAATGATCTTGGATTTTCTATCAATGACCACGAAACAACTGGCCAGGCTTCATATCAAAGAAAAAGAGGAAGTTTGTTCAAAACTTATTTTACTTCTTTCTAATTTATCAGTATGTTTTATTCCAATGTATTTATAGCCACATTTCACACTAAATTTTCATGCCCAGGAATTTCATATGCCTACATTGACTTTGGGGATAAAACATTCAAGTGCTGTCATTGCATGGTGCTTTTTTGGGTCAATGAGCGCCTCGCACAATCAAGCCAGCGTCATCCAAGATTCTCTCTTTGTTGTCTTGGCGGAAAAATTAAACTTCCGCGGCCACCACCAACTCCTCATTCTCTTGATGACTTGCTTAACAGTTTATTGGGTCAGAAATCCAAGATATTCCACAGATGTATTCGTTCCTACAACTCTATGTTCGCTTTTACATCCATAGGAGTTAATATTGATCAATCAGTTAACCGTCAGTCTGGCCCATATGTTTTTAAGATAAATGGCCATTGTCATCATCTGATGGGATCTTTGTTACCTTCTAATGAGAATGCTCCAAAATTTGCACAACTCTATATTTATAATGTGTCAAATGAAGTTTCAAATTGGATATCGCAATTTCCACATTCAACCTCTGATTCATGCTTGGATCAAACTATTGTTAGTGATCTTATTAAAATGCTTGCCTCAACTAATTGTTTGGTTGGATTATTTTGCCATGCATCACAAAAACTCTCAGAACCTAACAATCCTGGATATAAATTGCAATTATTGTGTCAAAGAACAAATGACAACAGAGAATATAGTAATCCAACTTAAGATGACATTGGTGGCTTAATTGTTGGCGATATTGGTGCTTATCGATCACAACGAGATATAATTATTGAAAGTTTCTCAAACACTTTACAAAGAATCTCTAAACTTCATCCAAAGTTTATGGCCTTGCAATATCCTCTTCTATTTCCATTTGGTGAAGACGGTTATCGCACCAACATTAGCTTTGCAGATAATCACAATAATATTTCTAGAAAGCGTCAAAGAGTCCCTATGAGAGGTTTTTATGCTTATGTTATTCAAGAAAGGGAATATGGCGAAGACACTCTCACAAAAGGTGGTCGCTTATACCAACAATTTTTAGTTGATGCTTTTGCAAACATTGAAGAAGATAGGCTTGATTACATCAGAATGAACCAAAATGATCTCCGATCTGATTTATATCAAAATATTAGTGAAGCTGTGCTTAAAGGAGATGTTGAAGGATCATCAACTGGAAAAATTATCCTTCCATCTTCTTTCACTGGTGGCCCATGATATATGATTAATAATTACCAAGATGCCATGGCAATTTGCAGAGCCTATGGAAATCCTGATCTTTTCATTACATTCACCTGCAACACAAAATGGCCTGAAATCGAGAGAGAACTTGATAAAAACAAAGGTTACAAACCTGAAGACAAACCTGATATTATTACACGGATTTTCAGAACAAAACTTCTTGATATGTTAAAGTTCATCAAATCTGGTGCTCCTTTTGGCGAAACAATTGCTGGTAATGCCACCATCACAATTTCTTTCTCAGATTCTACCATTTATTAGATAAACTAATTCTGTTTAACACTTTTGTAGATGTCCATTCAATTGAGTTCCAAAAAAGAGGCCTTCCACATACACATATCTTGGTTTGGCTTGCCTCGAAATTCAAATTCAAAACTCCTGCTGATATTGACTCCATTGTCTCAGCTGAGATACCAGATAAAAACATTGATCCTTTATGTCATGATATTGTCTCCAAATTCATGCTTCATGGTCCATGTGGTGTTGCAAAGCCAGGCGCACAATGCATGTCAGGAAATGTATGCACAAAGTCATTCCCGAAGAAATTCAAAAGCTTAACTACTTTAGATGAAAATGGATTTGTATATTATAAAAGAAGAGAATTCCATGATAATTTCGTCCTGAAAAATGGAATATGTTGTTCAACGACTCTGTTGTCCCATACAACAAAGAACTTTTGATGCGTTATAATGCCCATATCAATGTTGAGATATGCTGTCAATCAATGCTCATCAAGTATTTATTCAAATATGTCAATAAAAACCCTGACAGGTGTCGAGCCGTAATACAGCATGACAGAAATGATGAGGTCCAAGCATATCTCAATTGTCGATTTATCTGTCCTTATGAAGTTGTTTGACGTATTTTGCAATTCCCCATTCATTCAAGTTACCCTCCAGTTGAAAGGCTTCAAATTCATTTGCCTTTTCAGCAAAATATTGTTTTCTCAGGCAGCGAATCTCTTCAATCTGTTCTTAGAAGAACAGGTATCAGGAACACAATGCTTACAGAATGGTTTGAATGCAACAAACAATTTCCTGATGCAAGGAAGCTATATTATTCCGAATTTCCAAACAAATTTGTTTGGGATTCTAGGCAAAAACAGTGGACTATGAGGTCCAAAGGGTTCAGCCTTGGACGTATACCATATGTGCACCCTGCTATCGGAGAACTTTATTTCTTGAGGCTGCTTTTAAACCATATTAAAGGATCTATCAGCTTTGCAGATTTAAGAAATGTCCATGGGGTTCTTCATCCAACATTTCAGCTTGCCTGTAAAGCACATGGACTTTTAGGAGATGATAAAGAATGGTCTGAAGCTTTCTGTGAGGCAATAGCAACTGCATCATCACCATAACTTAAACAGCTTTTTGTTGGTATTATATTATTCTGCCAGGTTGCTGACCCTTTGATCCTATTCGACCAGTTTTGGCGATCAATGCATGATGACATCCTTTACAAGTTAAAATCATCTTTTAGAATGCCAAACCTGATTTTGCCTGATGATCAGCTGAAAAATTATGTGTTATATGAGCTTGAGCAACTTTTTAATGCTTCTGCAACAACGCTTCAAGATCATAGCTTGTCCATGCCTCATGGCCAACTTCTTAAAGAAATTACAAACAAACTTCTAAGAGAAGAGCTTGATTATGATTTATCTGAACTTAAAAGTCAACATTCCTTGAATTTTGCTTCTCTCAACCATCGACAGAGAGTTATATATGATTCAATTATTGCAGCCATATTTGCTAAAAAACAAGCTCTGGTCTTCGTGCACGGTCATGGAGGAACTGGCAAGACTTTTTTATGGCACACCATCATAAATCATGTAAGATCTGAGTCTTTAATTGTCCTTGCAGTAGCATCATCTGGTATTGCATCTCTTCTCCTTCCAAATGGTCGCACTGCCCATTCAAGATTCAAAATACCGCTTTCTATTGATGAATCATCAACATGTGCCATTAAAAAAAACACACATCTTTCCAACCTTCTTCAAAAAACTACTCTTATAGTTTGGGATGAGGCACCAATGGTTAACAAATGTTGTTTAGAAGCTCTTGATTGTTCAATGCGTGATGTTCTTTCAGAAGGAACCAACTACAACAAAGATCTACCCTTTGGTGGAAAAACCATTTTACTTGGTGGTGATTTTCGACAAATATTGCCAGTTATTCTCGGTGGCAGCAAAGAGCAAATAATCAATGCTTCTTTGACCAGCTCAATTTTATGGCCAAAATTTACTGTCATGACTCTTACAGAAAACATGCGTCTGTCCACAGATGGTCTGTCCTTAGAAGAAAAAGCTGAAATTAAAGAGTTCTTTGAATGGATTCTAAGTGTTGGTAATGGTCAAATTTCTGATTTGCCTTCTCTTAGTGAAGCTGATGAATCTTTTGTCACTATTCCTTTCCATCTTCTCCTTCAAGCTTCATGTGATCCAATTCCAACAATTGTTTCAACAATTTATCCAAATATTTGTGATGTTCAGATTGACCCTGGATATTATAGAGAAAGAGCTATAGTGACAACAAAAAATACAACAGTTGCTGAGATCAATGATTTTGTGCTTCGCATTACACCTGGAACAAAACGTGTATATCTTAGCGTTGATTCTGTTTCAACGTCGTCAACAAAGAGTGATGATGCAAGCTCATTATATCCCATAGAAAACATAAATCAATTGGAATTCAATGGGGTCCCATCTCATGAACTTGCTCTCAAAATTAGGACACCAGTGATGTTGCTTGGAAATATAAGCCCATCTATTGGTCTATGCAATGGGACTAGGCTTATCATCACACAGCTTTCATCAAAAGTCATCCAAGCACAGATAATAACTGGATCTAACATTGGCAATCAAGTCTTCATACCAAGAATCATCTTTTTAATCAATGAAATCAGATGTCCTTTTACAATTAAAAGGCATCAATTTCCTTTAAAGCCATGTTATGCTATGACAATAAATAAAAGTCAAGGACAATCTTTAAAAATTGTCGGTGTTTTTCTTCAAGACCAAGTCTTCACCCATGGTCAGCTTTATGTCGCTCTCTCAACTTCCAAAAAAGGTTTAAAGATTATATCATGTGATAATGAAGGACGTCCTTCTACCTATGTAAAAAATATTGTCTACAAGGACATTATAAGCACTCTTCCTAAAGGTCTTTTATCTTTTTTGAATCTTTAGCAAAATAAATTCTTGCTCATTGTTAAGTCATGAATATTTTGCATATGACAACCATTGCGCTATACTTCTTCAAATATTTTGTTATTCATTCAATCTTAAAAAAAAAAATGTTTCACCATCAATATTTTGCTTATCAGCAACATTAACCATTAGTTGCAAATCATGCATCTATTACCTTCATATTTACACTATTTATCAACATTATTAATTTTTTTTCCTAGGTTTGCATCATGCTTATATATGCTTTCAACAATTTATATTTGTTTATCCATTATGCGTTAAATTTCTTTCATCATTTATCATTATTGATTCTTATACTTAGTTGTTTGTATCTTTGCTCTCAGAGTAATGGCGGTATCAATTGAAAACATTAAAAAATACAACTTCTACCAATCATTACGTGGGAGAGTGTGCCGTGTTTGGATCCCAACAATGAATGGTCAAAATAGCAGTTATAATTGCCTCTTCGTTGATACCACAGTAAGTTTACATTTAACACGCTTCCTTTATCATGTTTTTCTTCTTGCGTATTGCTTTTTGTTACAACATACCATACCTTATTCTTAAATATTCATAGTGAATCCAATGCCAAACACAAATTTTTAGTCTTAATCATAAAATGTTTATAATACAAAAAATTATATGCGTTATTTTAAAACCAGTGTAATACTTTCATCCAAGTGTACATTATGAATGATTAAATTGAATACTATAAATTACTTACTTTCTAAAAACACTTGCCTTTTTTTTTCATTCCACTACTATTACAACAAACCCTAAATTCAATCCTGCACATATTTTATTAACATCAGTAACAAATTTTTTCCATTATTACAATCCATTTACTGTAATTACATCTTCTATGTCGTTTTTTATTTTTTTTAATCAAAGTACTTGCATTTATTCCTTTGAAAACCTCATATTTCGATTTTTGTGTGGAATAGCACCTGCATCACACCAATCCTATAATTACATGAAGAACAACTCTGTTTTCGCACATGAATTTAAACATAAATATAAACTGATTACCGATACATAAAACATTTATGCATATACAACCCAGTTTGGTTTTCAGAAGAAACACCAATTGAACTTGAAAATGCCACACCCTCTATTGAATGGACTTCGAAGGTAAGAACGCACCAAACTAATAAATTCTCAAAGCAAAAGTTACTTGACTGTGTGATATCTAAAGAAAAAAGGGGTAGAATGCTGTATTGAAAAGAAACAAAGTTTTTTTATAAAGTACTGTAATGTTTCTTTATTGATACAGCTCTTCAACGTGAACTACTAGGCTATACAATTAGGATATTTATACTAATATGGTACAAAGATTTCAATCAATTAATAAAGAAAATTCCATGAAATTATTATCTCTCTCTGCTGCTATTATGGCTTTACGAAATCTTCTCTTCAATTGTGAAGATCTATTGTTGATTACAAATAGGATCTGCTCTATTGACTCCTCTTTTATTACCATTGGTTCCAGCTGATTTGCTGCCTTGATTAGTTGATATCCTGCTGTGTAATTTGATTGTTGTTACCGTTAGTTGATTTGCTGCATTGAATATTTATTTGCTGCTGGATTTGTTCATTGTTGCCATTTCTGGAATCCTCCACTTGAATCTCTAGAATGCTACGGTTAGTTCATTTGCTGCTTTCACTCTGCTACATTTGCTCATTGTTGCCATTTCTGGAATGCTGCACTTGGATTTCTTAAATGCTGAATTTAATGTTGCATGGCCGGGTTGCATTGTTAATAGTGTCCATATCTTTTAAGCTCATCATATAGATTTATCAACTGGCCTTTTCACTTCTACATAACCATATTGTGACAGCAAGACAAACAAGGATGCTCCACCTTTTACACCATGTGTCTTAATTTCGTATAAAGCCAGTTTCTCCCGACTATACAAAATCTTGAGACTCTGTAGAAACGTTGGTTTGTGTTTATTTTTGGGACAGTTGGTGTATGAATTGAGAAGATGCCAACATCAAGATTCTAAGATGGGATTACTACGGAATTTAGCTAATTGTTAGTCTTTTTTTTTCATTCGGGAAGATATGTATGAAATGGGTTTCTATCAAATTTTGTAAGGTTGGAACAAATTTCCATGGGGAACAGGTGTTTAAATTGGGATTCTGGAAAGGTTGGGTTTCTGAGTTAAGGTTGTTGGGGAGTTAAGATTTTCAAAACAAGGTTTTGGGACTTTTCATTAAACAAAGAGTAAAGTTAGGGATTAAACAACAAATCGGTAAATTGCACTTAGTTGTATAATAACATTATTAAGTACACACATAAATCTCTGATTAGAAAAAAAAAACTGCTGCTTTACAATTTCCTTCACTCAAATTGCAATTTTTTCCTCTCTGTTTCTCTGGTGAACACTTCGGTCAATGCTACAGCAGTTCTAAGAAAACATTGATAAACTTATCATTATAAACACAGATAAATGTTGGATTGGGCATAGCTGCAGTTAATGTTGTCATTTTGAGCAGAAAACTACAACGTGTATATATGTATATAAAATATCCAGGGAATTAAAACCTAAGCTGGGCAGGGAAAACCATCGCAGTAATCGATTTATAAATTTCAAATGTCAGAGCTTGTAATGTTGGGTGTAAATATAGTTTAACTGAGGCTTTGCAATTATCCTTCTCTTGAGACATTCACCGTCTCCACTCTACAACAACTCTAACCCCATTAGCTGCTGAAAACATGTAACAAAAACAAGAAAAAAAATTATCTACACCGTAGAACTACTAAGAAATATTGTTGCTTTATTCCCACAATAGAGATGACAATGTTCCTTTGTTCCCAAAATCATTTTCTTCCCGTACATGTTCATATGATTCCATTTCAATGCTCTGTAAATTAACAAACATTGGTTTCCCTAAATATAGTATATTTTCTCTGGAAAAAATAATTCAGGATCATTCATTCACTCAAATTAGTTCACTAAACACACAATCTTCAAAGTATGAAAACATATTCAGTGTCTGCAACAATTAGCTGATGTAACTTAATCCAGCAAACAACAAATAAAACGGCAGAGTTTAGGTTCAGATATGGCTATGAAATGCCTGTCAATGCATTATCCAGATGGCATGTTTGTGTTTGTCATGATCCAATACCTATACGTTGGAACATTCAGTTCAGCTATTTGATTATATTTAAGTTTTTCAATATGTGGGATGAATCATTTTCTTTATTACTAGCAAGTTGTGGTTTCATCTTAATTTTTCCTGCCCATACGTTCATTTTGTGCTTTTAACTGACGATATCTTCTCTAACCATGTTTGTTTTCCATCATTCTAATATTGAATTTTAACTTATTTATCAATAGTCACATGCAGTATTTTTTACAGAGCATTGAAATATACTCATTGTCTGCACATTCTATTGACATCTCAACTGCATACATGTCACTCAACAGCCATATACGTGCCTTCCAAATATCATAGATACAAATTTTCATTTCACTGCAAATCTACAATGATTTATTTGTTCGTGTATCTGAAGGCTCCCTTTTCTGATACTTTTAAATCCAACAACAGCAAATTTTACACAACCAACTTCTTCCTTCATTTCATTTGATTCCAAACAGCATAATCTAATTCTCTACAATAAAATCATTTCTGAAAATAGAGTTTACATGTTGCTTTGTTCCTATAATTATTTTATTTTCATACACATTCATATCCTTCCATTTCAATACTGTGTCAATTAACAGAAATTCATTTCCTAAAAGATAACATTTGTTCACGTCAACATGAATGTGCAAGTTGTACTTTAGTTCCTTTGCATGACCATCTTTAAATTAGTTCATTTGAAGCAATCCTCTACAAGATATAATGTCTTCTGTCAAATTCAGGCTCATTAATCACTGAAATTGGTTGAGTAAACAAACAATCATGTTGACAAGAAATATACAATGATTCATTGGTTTATTTATCTGAGGCTCTCTTTTGTGATCATTTTACATTTAGCATTTACAACAAATCACACACCCAGCTTTTTCATTCATTGCATTTGATTACATATCATCTTCTCTAATTTCAGTCAACACGATCTAATTCTCTAGAATAAGAATTATTACACAGCCACCCAACCCTCACATCACATCATTAAAAAAATAGCTTATCACAGCCTCTGCTTAATCACAAAAAGAAAAACTCTGATCCAGTTGGCTTTAATTAAATTTCAATATTTCCTCTCATAGCTGATGAACACAGCTTCTGCCAAATCCACTTTCTCCATTCAAAAAATTATCTTGCAGGGAAGGGAAGAAATTCATTGGTAGCAATAAAAAACTAAAAACCTGCACAGAAAGTAGGCCACCTATATGTGAACATTAGCATTAACAGTAAGACAAAACTTTCCACTGTTGTTTATGGTTTGCATCAATTACTTAAATGAATTTATCACAAGCCATGCCCCAAAAGAAATCAGCTGAAAGAATGTTAATTAGTAACAATCTCACCAAATCTATCAACAATTGGCAATTGTCGAGTTCAATGTCTTTGGTGCATTTACAGTAAACATAAATATATGAGCAGAAAAAGTTAAAGCCATTTCTATTTCCTTTTAAAAACCTCCGTAAAGAGCACAAAAAACACAGTAATAGTTTCAAAAATCATTATATAATCCATCTCTCCTACCTCAGGTCAAAAAAATTAACATTCAAAAACACTGCTTTAACATTTGAAAACTACAGTAACAACTTCAACAATATTTTGTATAATTTATAGCCTAATTACTTATGCACGATGTCTTTAATTTTGTTACTAATAGTTTATATTTTCATCAAACAGGGTAACGCAATACAGGCATCTGCTAAAGGCAAAAACATAGGACCATTTGCTGCTTCAATTATTGAAGGTGATTATTATCAAGTCTATGGATTTTACACCTTTGAAAATAGATATACAAATTCTGTTGTTTCCGACGAAGCAATCATTGATCTTAAGTCTGACACCAAAATTACAAGAATCGATCCAATGACCCCCACAATACCACGCCATTACTTTAACTTCATCGACTTCGCACATCTGTTCACTACAGGAAGACAATCAGGAGTGCTCACAGGTTTCATCACAAACTAGCATTCTTTATATTTTATTATGCTTCTATTATATTTCTTTTCACCACTAACCTTTTTTCTCTACATTAGATGTGCTTGGTCGATTAAAAGGCGTTCAGCCGCTTGAACAAATTATGGTTCGAGGTCAAGATCTGACGGACAAAAAAGAATTTATCATTGAAAATATAAGGTTTGCAATCTTAATCTCATGCATTTATCAACTTAATACATTTTTTTTAAAACTCTAAATTTCATGTAGGGGTGAAGAGCTCAGGTTACTCTGTGGGGTGATGTTGCAAAAAGGTTTAATGATTCTGATGTAGCCAATCAATCAAGTCCACTTATAATTGTCTTTGCTGGCTTTCGAATTACTGAGTTCAAAGGTTTTTCTCATAAACCATTTCCCTTTAATTTCTCATCATTCAATCATTAATTAATGTTAATAGCTCTATACATTTATTGCCTTATTAAATTCAATATCAACTAATCCCAGTATATACACTCTTTTTCTAACTCACAGGAAAACCAAATCTCGCCAGCACTGTTGCTTCCTTATGGTATTTCAACCCGGACATCAAAGAAATCCTTCCCTATAAACATTAGTGAGCGTTCTATGTCTTTATTTATCATTATAAACTAATGCTTCATAAACCTATTCATAACAAACATTTTCAATGTTAAGCTATAAGGATATTCCTGTTGAGGTTCATCAACTCCCTTCTACAACAACCGCTCAGACCATTGATCAGCAGTTAAAAGAAAATAGAAAGACAATCAAAGAAATCCTTTGCATGGATCCAAACGAATACAAAGTATGCCAACAATGATCTACCCTTTTCTCCTCACACATTAGCCTTAATTTGTTTTCCTGTTAACTATTCAGTCATATATATGTGTTCATTTATTATTCAAAAAATTGCAGAGCCAAAGATTTACATGTAAAGCCTCAATAGCTGATTATGATCTTCATCGAGGCTGGTGGTATCATAGCTGCCCATTGTGCACAAAATCAGTATCTGACAAAGGCGCAGGTTTTAGATGCATTGAACATAATGACGTCACGCCAATTCCATGGTAAACAAAAATTTTACATTACTTTTCACTTCCACAACTACATTATACATGTTTTACACATCCTTCATATTGCGTCTCATATTTGATTATCTCATTTATAACATTTTCACAGGTTTAGAGTTGATTGTATTGTCACTGATGACACTGATGTCACAACAATTCTTATGGTCGGGAAAACTGCTGAAAACTTCTTTGGCTCCTCTGCCCATAGTTATGTCTATGATAAAGGGTTCATTGATTCCATTCCACCTCCTATGATAGACAAATTACAAAAACCCAAAATTTTTCAGCTACGATTTGGCACCTTTCGCTCAATGATGAATCGTTGTGATATCATCGTTGCCAATGTTTTCGATGACATAACAGAAGTTGAATCTCCACAGCATGTTGCACCAGAGCTTCATGATTCAAATGTTCCTTTAATGGAACAAGCTTCTGCATCTTCCTCTTCAAAAGACCCTGTTACCCCAACACCTATTCCACCATCTAGAGCTGACATCGCTTCTCCTTCACCATCACATGCTAAGAAACATCTTCTATTTGAAGATGAAACACCTGTACAAAGGTCATATGTTTCTTTCTCTCTTCAAAACTTTTTCCTTTAAACTGCAATCATATCATTTATATATTTTTACTTTGTCAATACTAAACACACAATCTGTTTTTTCTTTTCCCTGTGTCACAGCTTGGCAACAACTACTGCAACTAAACCTCCAGATGTGATCCCATTAGTCGATCCCAGCGCATCAACAATGCCTGAAGAAGATGATCAAGCAAAAAAACGTCACTGCCCGTCAAAATCACTTGATGATTAGGTTAGTTTTCACTTGCTCATCACTTAAGCCATTTCACAAACTATATCTTTATCTACATTGCATTTTCATCACACAAACAAAAATTCCCGTGCAAATGATGCACAAATAGCTGTATACACAAGTAACCTGTTAGAATGCCATGTTTATGGAACCGAAAAGTTTTACATATATATTTTCTTGCCTGCCCTGTTTCTTTATCACCGTGCTTCCTGATCTCTATCCCTTTCTTAATTAATCCCATCTCCACCTTTCATTTCTTCTCTGCTCAAATGAAATACCTTTCGCTATTTAGTTAAAAATTCCCGTGCAAATGATGTGCAAATTACTATTTGCACAAGTAACCTGTAAGAATGCCATGTTTATGGAACCGAAACATTTTACATATGTATTTTCTTGCCTCCTCTGTTTGTTTATCACCGTGCTTCCTGATCTCTATCCCTTTCCTAATTAATCCCATCTCCACCTTTCATTTCTTCTCTGCTCAAATCAATTACCTTCCGTTATTTTGTTAAGACAGGGGTCTTATAACGTGGTGGAAAAAATTCTTTAATGCTGATGCTTTTTGTTACATTTGAAACTAATAGACAAAAGAACACCCAGCAAAAACAGATAGGATCTGACTATTGCATGTTATTTCCCTTTTAAAAATAAAATCAGTCAAATTTAAGTCCCTGTTAATTAGTTCTAAGCAGATTAATTGAGATTATCGCTGGTAACAATAGCCATAGTGTAAAAAAACGTTGCCCATTTGTATGGCCTCTTTCCCCTTTATTTCCTCAAAAAAACGATACACTGTAAATTATACAAACCAACATGCCAATGGTTTTTATTACATTTGAAGCTAATAAACAAAAGAAAACCCACCAAAACAAATTGCATCTGACTATTGCATGTTATTTCCCTTTTAAAAAAAAATCTCTCAAATTTGAGTCCTTATTAATTAGTTCTGGGCAGAACAATTGAGATTACCACTGCTAACAATAGCCATAGTGTGCAAAAACGTAACCTATTTTTATCGCTTCTTTCCCCTTTATTTCCTCAAAAAAAACATACACTGTAAATTATGCAAACCAACATTAAACTTTCTGCATAAACAATATCAAAAAAAAATACTTATAATTCTAACATCAATTTTTATACCAGTACAACAACACACTAACTGTTATTGCCCACACACTGCACCATTTGCTCATCCACAACCCACATACTGTTAAACAAAACAGAGGTTAATATGTTTAATTAGCTTAACTTTTAAAATTTTGGGCAACGAGACAATTAGAGGTATTATCATTTATATATTTGCTATTTGAAGACACCACACACTATAGTCTCATATTTTTAACAGCTGAAACAAAAAATTCACCAAATGTTTCCCAGAACTTAGCCTTAAACTTCCAAGCTCTGTATTTTCCAAGTCAACCAATCTCTTCAACAGTCTTTTCTCACAAGCATACACCAGCATTAACTGCAAAAGGTTTAAAGCAAACATAAAAAAACAGAAACATGCACAAAATGCCAATCTTAGCAAAACTAAAGTTAGCTCATACGCTCTGTAACTGAGAAAAAAAATAAAGGTTCATATGCTAATAAAATTCATATAATGTAACACAAAATATTCTACACAAGAAACAAATATCAATATAGCTGGCTCATAAATCATGTATAATTTGTTGCTTTGTAATACATTGGATAAAATTTTTTTATTGAAGTTTCAAATCTAACACGTCCACAACATAAATGTCAATTAAGAAAAACACAGTTGAAGATTCATGCATAATTAAACTACGCTTCATAGATTATTTTTCTAATGATAAACATTTCAATCAATCTCTATACGTTTTTCATTTGCAGGATCCCCTGAGAAACATGGTTTCAGCTAATTTTGCATCCCTCCTTGCACTATTTCCAGGTCACTATCCTCTCTGGAAAAACAATAGTGCTTTTTGGCATTGTAATAACATCCTTTTGTTATAGTGACATCGTATGTTAATTTTATTATGCTTTCAACTCCTAAACTGCTTGGCTAATCTACTAACTGTTTTGGATGTCAAATATAGACAATGTAATAGATAGACCAGTTTAATACTATAATAGTTTCATGACATAATATCTATATACTTTAAAAATTATTGTTCTTTTGCACAAAACCAATTAATAATTGGATTTCATGCAGTTCAATTTGAGTATCAATACATTGATTTTGGATTACTGTTATTTCAAAATGAAGTTTTCAATTACTGATAGGTGAGTGTTATCAAGTTTTCAACTGGTTGCTGCCAACTTTTTAAATAAACTGTTTACAGCATAATTAATATGCTTATGCTTTTAAAATAGCTTTGTCAACCCCAGCAAACACCTTGCATATTATTCTCCAAGTTCCTTACAAATGTTTTTAATTGTTAACTTCCAAATTGGGGCCCTACATGTTTTCAATAATCATTTACATTAGTTAAAACTGTTTTTATGTTTTTCGGTTAAGACAAAATATAGCTACTATAACAACACTGCAGACAATGCTCATATAATGAAAACTAGATATCTTTTGTTGAGACAGAATGGTTTAGAAACTGTCTTCACTGGTGGATTATTTACCTATTTATTTGCTGTCACTAACTGTCTTAATTACATGCATTAATACAAACAATAATCAAAGATTTGCGCTTCATTATTGCCCCCCATTTCTCATTATATGATATCATTTACTGTCATATGTTTGCCTGCTCACCAAGAATCAAGGTCATTCATATGGAAAACATATTCTGCACTCTGCCGTCATTTATATAGAGTTCACGATCTGATAGATGCCAGTTTAGCAAACAAAATACTAAAATTCGAGTCTAATAAGAGCTAAAAATCTACAAACAAAAAACCTATGATGTAGCCGAAAGCTCCACCCCCGCTGTTACATTATCTTGCATCATTTTGATTCCTTTGCCAGCACACACGTTGTTTCCAGTGTTTCTTCTTGAAGACAGAGGCGTTTTTCCTTTTGTGTTGTACAAATGCTTACTCCTTCGTTGAATTTTGATTACCAAAATAAGTCTTTAGCTTAATACTATTGTACTGTTTTAATATATAACTATTATTGCTTTATTCCCACAATAAAATTCAAATGGTTCTTTCTTCCCAGAGTTATTTCATTTCCATACACATTCATATCATTCAATTTCAATGCTTACTAAATTAACAGAAATTGCCTTCATAGGAGCTGCAAATGTATAAATAAGAAGATTATCATCTAGCCGAAAGCCCCCCCACACACACACTTTTAGATTATATTGCATTATATTTATTCTTTTGCCAGCACAAATGTTTTTTCCAGTTTTTATCAGCCTACATCAGCAAAAAATCTACAAATAAGAAGGCTATCATATAGAAGATATTATAGCGTTTTTCCTTCTATCCTATAAAAATGTCAGATGCTTGCTTAAATTTTTAGTGCCAAAATAAGTGTTCAACTTCATACTATTTTTGTGTTTTAATATATAAATGTTGTTGCTTCATTCCCAAAATAAAATTAACATATTGCTTTCTTCCCAAAATTATTTCATTTCCATACGCATTCATATCATTCAATTGCAATGCTCTGTACATTAACAAACCTCATTATCATCAATCATTTTTTTTGCCATTACACTAATCATCTGAGCCAAAAATAACAAACCTGTTTACCATCAATAAAATCACTCTTCGCGACCAACGGCTCAATTTTATCACCAATTCACCCACCGTTCACTAATTTTTTTAATTTCTGCAACCACGCCTTTATTCTCCCACTCTTTCCTCATCAGTCCCTGCTGTCATGAACTGACACAAAAAAATTAGACTGTCAAACAACCTTCTCCAACCCACAGTATCACAAAGTCTAACAAAATAGAGCTCTTTGCTCTGCTCCATAGTCAAACAAACACACAGCCAATACAATACCAAATACCAAAGATTCTATAAATATTACAACTTCTCTTCCTCAATCAGCAAAACAGCCCAAATCATTATCCAGTCAACAAAAAAATATAAGATACACTGCATAACAAGTGTAAAATCAAATTTAAAATTTCCCACATTCAAACCTTGGTTCATCGATAAAAAATTGAAGACAAATTAAACTACACTCCACAATCAATCCATTTCCAAATAAAAACATAACTCATTTTCAATAACAATTAACCAATTAAAACACATTCACCCATTAATCAATCAACAAAAAAAAATATTACATGCCGAACAATCAATTAATTCACTGTAAAAAAAAGTGAACGCAACTGACTAAAAAAAATTAAATGATAAGCCAAACAATTATAAAACAACCAACCACCAACAAATTCCCAATTGACTACAACAAAGAAAATACATCTCTAATTAATTTAATGTATTATATTTTTCCCAACAACTGGTTATA
The DNA here is from genome assembly GCA_029228605.1 of Salix koriyanagi. Taxonomy (NCBI): domain Eukaryota; kingdom Viridiplantae; phylum Streptophyta; class Magnoliopsida; order Malpighiales; family Salicaceae; genus Salix; species Salix koriyanagi. Next base: position 6,428,916 of record CM055331.1, on the reverse strand, counting down.
TAATTGTCAAACCAATTAAAACACACCAACTAATCGATGCATTACAGTTTTACAATCTATCAATTACATAAATCGACACACAATTAAAACACAAACTGCAATAAAATTATTCTCCTACCCGGTTGAATAATGGTAACAATAAACCAAATCAATGCAAACAAGAAATAATCTATCTTTAATAAATTTAAGCGACTGCAATATTAGTATCAACCAATTAATCAATTAATTCACTATAAAAAAAAGTGTTGTAACCAGTCAACACAACTAACTAAAGAAAAATTAAATGATAAGCAAAACAATCATGAAACAAACAACCACAAACAAATTCCCAATTGACTACAAGAAACAAAATACATCTCTAATTAATTTAATCTATTATATTTTTCACAGCAACTGGTTATATAATTGTCAAACCAATTAAAACACACCAACTAATCGATACATTACAGTTTTGCAATCTATCAATTACATAAATTGACACACAATTAAAACACAAACTGCAATTAAATTATTCTCCTACCTGGTTAAATAATGATAACAATAAACCAAATCAATGCAAGCAAGAAATAATCTATCTTTGATAAATTTGAGCAACTACAATATTAGTATCAACCAATTAAATGCTTAATTATTCATAAAAAAAACTCAACTATCAAGACTTTCAATTAAAAAAAACAAAAATTCATCTTTCATTTATTTTATTTATTGCAAATTTAAATCCACCAATGAAATAACCGTAAAAACAGTTATAATATACACAACAATTAATCAATTATAGTTTTTCAAAATCCAAATTACAATTCACTCATCTTTCTATCCACCAGTTATTATCAAAGTCCTTAAATTTATAACAATAATCAACTAATTTAATACATAAAAAAAAAATATTACAACATAATTTAAAAAAAAAAAATTCCTATCAACCAACTAAAAACTTCTTTGTTTACCACATAAATAATCAATTTGCTACATCAATTTACCCAATCAAGTTGTCATTTTTTTTAAGAGTTTCAACAGAGCAGCTACGCTAAACAAATTAAACAAGCCCGGCGCAACGCGCGGGCCACAAAACTAGTATATATATATATATGAGGACTGTTTTTATTTTACCTTTTCATCCTTTGTCAACTTATGATAGAACTATACCATTTCTGATGATTTTTGGTTTTAAATAACCTTTATATTCAATGTTGGTAAAGAACAATTGCTATAATACACTATACAAAAGATATATAGTAATGGCAATTATGAGATCTCATTATAATAAATATCTATCATAACATTTATTTATTTATTTGGTACACATTTATTTGAATAAAGTTTTTAGGCAAATACCAAAAGAACAAAATGGAAATTGAACATAACTACCATCTCACTAGTATTGGTGTTCGTGCTATGTCAAGTGGCCAAAATATTTTTTATATAGAAAATTATGTTTAATTGTCAAAGATTTTATTTAAAACAATTACTTGATTTCGATGATATACTCAACTAAGTTGAATAAAAATACTTTAATTCATTTAGATAAAAAAAAATACTAGATAGCACAATGATCATAAGAAAAAATGGTTCTGATCAATCTAAGTTAAAATGATAAACTTCTAATCCTTGTAATTAGAGTCGAGTTAACACAAAGATCTCTAGTTAAGCTCATTTTATCATTCTCAATTATATAAAAGGGTAAAGAAATATCATTTAAAAAAAATAAGGATCAAAGTCAAAAATAAAATACTTTATTTGATTGAGGGGTGAAAATGAAATAAAATATTAAATTTTCAAAATGACCAAAAATAAAGAATGGGGATCAACATTGACATAAAAAAAATATTTTGGTTGAAGAGTAAAATAAGAAAGAATAGTATTTTTCAAAGGAAGAGAGAGAAAAAAAAGTTAAAATATATAGATCTATTGACGGCAAACCAGACTACTATCGGGGACACGCATCTCACCCACAAGAAAAGGATATATCAGTGCTTCCAATGACATGGTGAAATGGTAGTTTTGCATCTTAAAAGATGTTGCACGTGCTCACAAAGTGACTAGGCATGTCCACATGTTGTACATATGTACTCAACATTTTTTTCTTTATTTAGCTAAATATAAAATTACCCTTGAACTAACTTTATAATTACAAAAGAATCATTATAAATGGATTTAAAAAACACCTAAATATCGATTTCGTTAACTATAAATGGGTTTATAAAGCCCAAAGAGTTGTTTCTAGTAATATAGAACAATGTAAAACTAGACTTGTTATAAAAAATTACACTAAAAAAACATATCTTATCATAATATTTTTTTTCTTGTTTATAAGAAGGATTTATTAGTATCGTATTTTAATTTAGAATAGCATCAAACAACTATTAAAAAATCATTTTTAAATGAAATTTTGGATATGTTTTTATAATGACATAAATAGCAACTTGTATGGTAATCTAAAGAAATCTATATATGGACTAAAATAGGCCTTCTAATTTGAAAATAACAAATAGGTCATGTGAAAAGACCTGAAACTCTTAAAAATCAATGTTGAGTTCTTATAGTGGAGTAGAGATAATATTATTATAATCCTAGCTACTTTTCTATGGCAAATTTAGGTTTTGTTAATGCCAATGTTAATGTTTATTAATATTGTTTCCAACGAAAAAAGAATACTCACTATTACAACATAAATTCTGTCACATGGACGAAGGGCATTCTATTTAGTCATTTTTTATACGAGGCTGTTTCAGCATGGCTTGACAGGACAGCAATCAATTCTCCTTTTGACCTCTACTTTCTCCACAGTGCGGAAAGTGACATCAGCTGTCGTCACCATATTGGTATAATCTCGACAACCAAAGTAGGATCACTGATGTTAGATCTCAGATTCCCAGTTTTCCATAATCCTGGCGGCCGTGGTAAAGAGCATGTCAATTTTAACAGCTATATATATATATATATATATAATTTTGGTGTTCGGTCAGTTTTTGTTTAGCTTAATTATCTAACAGGCTTTAAACTTATCGACTTAAACTTATGATTCTTGAAGAGCACATCCAAGATTGGAGTTAACAAATTATTGCTGAAATTCTTTAGTATTTCGATGAAGATTTTGCTAGAGATTTCTATTCCCCTCCAAGGCAAACCATAAGCTCATTTTGTGAAAAATAAATCAGCAAACGAGCTTGTGAGAGACAGGGAACCTGTATCAAATTGCATGTGACACTTCGATTGTTATGTAATAGACAATAAAAGCTTTACTCTCATCAGATTCTGAATTGAGTAGGTAGGCCAAGTTACAGTACAGGATATACATGGCAGGGAAAGGATAGAAAAGCTGTACAAAACCAGGAATGGTGACCAGGATTTGATTTCCAAATCCCACACAACAATTCTGAATGAAAACAAAAAGATATAAAAAGATTAACTATTGAACAGAGAGATAGTAATTACCTTGCAGGGACCTTGTAAGATGGAAAAAGAAGCAGGATCACCAGGTTCATGATCATCTCTTCCAACTTCTACTTCTTGATAATGGATCTCTCATTCCACCAACAACCCATGTTTCTTTTGCTATATCAGTTGAAAGTTTATAGAAATCAGTATCATAGCCCATCACGACCACCTTCTCTGTTTTACTATTTCTTCTCTCTTCCTCCATTAAAGCCTTTAAACTCTTTCCTTTCTTCTCTTCTTCCTTCCCTTCCTCTTCTTCTTCTTCCTCTTCGTATTCTTCTTCTTCTTCTTCGTCTTCTTCTTCCTGCCAACTCTTTGCCGGAGCAGACCTACACCTCATAAGCATGAGAGCATTAGGTGGTGGAACAGAGGGTGCAGCTAGAGACTCATCACTGCGAGACCTCTGTTTCTGTTTAATTTCTTCTTCTAAGAGCCCAGTTGTGCTCTTTTGATTCTCTTGCAGCATCATGAACCATTTAGAAGATATGGTTCTTGAATCCTCATTGTCACCTTTTCCCTCGACACCAACATGGTTTTCTTGATATGCCTCACACTCTTCATCATCTTCGTCATCATCACTGGTGATATCTGATTGAGCTGGAAATGAACCAAAGCATTGAAAATCGAATCTTATGTTTCTTAAACATGTCAAGAAATGCATTATATCTTTCTTGAATCCAAATGAGTCAATCCAAGCTGGTTTTTTTACGTGTTTCCTGCTGTTGTGAATTCTTTCAATCTCTTCCATGACTGATTGCCAGTTCTTGCAGGAACTTGCCTTGTGCCTGACTTTGATCTGCCCAGCACACGTTACTTTTGGTGATGTTGGTTCTGATAACTCTGATCCCATTTGCCTGGGTTTGGCCCATAAGAGAGGCCTTGCCCGGCTGCCAACACCCCTGGTGCTTGATTTCTTCAAGTGGTGCTGGCGTTGCTGCTGGTGGTGATGGCGGTTCTGGTGGGGTTTGCTGGTTTCTGAGGGCCTTGCAGGACTGCAAATGGGTTTGGGCATTAACGTTAGATGGGCTCTAGAAGGAAAACACACTAACAGATCTGCTGATGGAGCTCTCTTGGTTTGTCTTCCTTTCATTATGAATTTTTTCGAACCAATAACTCAGCTTCTCTTTTTCTAGTTTAGCTCTTTTCTGTAGATCTTGAGGTTTGATGAACTATTAAGTTTTTCCTGCTGATGGAAGGCTTTAAAAGGAAGGAGGGAGGGGACTTGACAGCCTGCATCTGCTATTATTGCCTCTCTTTTTTATCAGCGTCTTTCTTTAACATCAGTTTCTTCATTTTTATAACACTCCTTTTTGCTGCCCTTTGAAATGGGGTTTCTTTCTTAGCTTTACTTTTCTCATGCTCGCCGAACTTATTTTAAAATTTAGTTAAGGAGATGAGTAGTAAAGTCGAAACCCACGAGCCCTGTTTCTTGAACCAATCACACCCACAACTTGCGACTTTGTGTGCCCTTGCCAGATATTACTCAATCCTATCTTGGCTAGCGCCTGCACAAACTTTAAAGCAACCCCTTCATGCAGAGCTGTTAGCTTTATGCTCATCAATTAGTATATGATACAGAGCTTACAGCTTAATTAAACTCGAACAAAATGAAGGTGAAAGCAGAAAAAGAGATTATTTTAGAGGGAGGCAGGGAATGTTGGTTCTTATGGGATTGATTGGCGAAGTGAGTATGACATAATGAAGGATGTAGTGCACTTGAGAGAGAGCATGGGGGAGATTAGCCTTTCTTTGGGACCTTTCACGAAGGAGGTCCTATATTTTTTCTGGTCTCGAATGCTTCTCTTTATGATTTATAGGTACCAACTATCATCATGATGATATGATATCTACGAGAGGCTGGAGCTCGAGATTGCAATCCAAACCATGTCGCTTCTAATCCATGTATGTTGTTTGGTGCTGTTTAATCTACTTTATCTGCAACGCCTTTGCAGTTAGAAACATTTTTCTTCGTAAATTTGGCTTCTTTCTTCTTTTTTTTTTTGTTTTTTTTTATTAAGATGAATATCTGGATCAATTTATGTACCTATAGATTAATTTCACGAATTCTGAAATAAAAAACCATGTAAATCTCTGGTTGCTCGAGCATCCAAGCTGCAATCCAGGTCCGATGAGCAAAAAAGAGATGGACAGGGGGGGGGGGAGCATGCTAAAGTAGTATCTCATGGTATGACAAGACCTATTATTATATCTATTCATGATGGAGACAATGATGGGTATGAAGTGGGTGGTTACAAGAGGAGAAGCTTAGTTTGGTTACAAGAGGAGAAGCTTAGTTTTAAAAACTGTTTTTTTTTTATTATTATTAATATGAATATCTTGATCAGTTTGTACGCACATTGACTATTCTTATGAACCTTGAAATTAATAATCATATAAATATTTAGTAACCATTGTATTAGCAACCATAAAATGCAAACCTGAAATCATAGAGAAAACAAACATTTTAATTCCAAGACCATCTCCTATCCTTCCTATCATGAGTTGTAGCATCTCTATCTTCTTATCATGTGGGTCTTAGCTTTTTCACAATTCATTTAATTTCACATCACCAGTTTGTCAAAGAAAATAGGAAGTTGAATTGTAATTGATCGCTGACAAATGATGGCATTAGAAAAGTTGAACAGAAGAATCTTGCTTTAAAATGCACTCAAATATGCTCTTTATTGATTAGGATAATTCCACCCTCAAATGCAATTATTCTACTGATTATTTATTATATGGATCTACTACTTCATGTGGATTATTAGACTATACAATTACACGATGATCACAATAATAATACACTTCATTAACCAATCAAATACTTTTGGCCCATATGAATCCAACCCCTCCCCTCTGCTATTATTATTATTATTATTATTATTATTATTATTATTATTATTATTATTATTAACAATAATAATCTTTGTGATTAATATTTGCTTAGTTAAATAATAGATCGATGAAACCTCATTTCACTGAATCATTATATAATGTTTCTTCTAAGATATTACTATATGTTCCCTGTTCCTAGTACCATCCTTTTTCCTTCCTAATGTATGTAACCACATGATCAATGATATGTGTTTCTACTGCAAAATTGCAATAATTGTTTCAATAACATCTTTATTTTATGCTATCAATATGTTTAGAGACATTAATAAAATAAAATATTGTTTCTTTACTAGCTTGTCGCAGACTCAAAGAAGAAGATTGATATAAACACATGGAAAAAAATTTGAACAAACACTACAAAAAAAAAAGTTTCAAAAAGATATGACTTGCTCTCATAGTCTTTTTCTAATACTAATTGATATGAATCTCATGAGCTTGTAAACCACAATTTAAATTGAGATATGTTCCTAAAAAGCTAAAAAAGGTTTGATAGGAGTTTTATGCTATGAAAACTTATTTCAAAACACCAAAACTATTTTAAAAATAAGCCTTGAATCATAACTTACAAAATAAAAATAAAGTCTATAAATCTAAATCTTGTTTTACTTTGAGAAAAGAAGAAGTAAAGGAAACCACTAAAGGTTATATTATAGCTTATAACAAGACTTATCCAAACAAGACTTATTTATAGTTTATATTATTGCATAATAATTCAAGGAACTAAAGGAGAAGTTATAGCCATTTTGGTTTCCTAGGTAAAATAAGATTATAATCTTGACCTTGTATTTATCCTCTTTTGAAATGAAAAGAATGTTGATTAACTTATCCTTCTTTTGAAATGAAAAGGATTGTTGTGGTCCTTTTTTTGCCACATGTGTTTTCTATGTTAGATTGGATTCCTTTATTTTCTTTGTTGTGTTTTCATCTCATTAAAATTTAATAGCTTTGTTGTCAAAACTTGCATACTTAGTCTATTCAATGCTTTTTTCAAACCATGGAACTTGTGGCAGACCTATTTAAAATATGTTAAGGGTCTTTGGTGTTTGCGGGTTGATCTATATCAAACTTTTTTTTTATTTTGTTGTGTTTTTTTATTATTAAATAGAGTAAAGTACACTTTGGTATTAGATATCATTAAAAAAAATGGTTGGTCCATGCAATATACAAGGATATGACATTCAATCCATTCATGACGCCTCAATTATTAAGGCCCATGTGGCCAACAAACCTCTTATTTGGTGCCGATGATTTTTTTTACTTTTTTTCTCTCTCTCCTTTTGGATTTTAATGTCACACCCTTTATTTTTTTTAATGTAACTCTTGAATTTATTTATTTTTCAGATTTAATCCTTATTCTATTTACTACTATTTAGTTTATTTGAAATACCTTATAATTTGGTTTTGATTTCTTCCTCTATTTTCCCATCTATTGAATTTGGTCTCTATTTTCTTTTTTTGTTTTTTATTTTATTTGAGTTAATTTTTAAAATGATTTTTTTATGATTTCATATTTATTCATTTTTTTCAGCAAAATTTATCTTCATTTTTTATTGTTATTTTTTTACTTTGTCAAAAAAAATTAAAATGATATTTTTTTCTTGTTTCATTCTTAAACATTAAATTAGTTGAGAAGTAAGCTTCTTGATTGACTTCAAGTCTAGGATTTCATGGGCTACGAATTTGAGAGATTAAATTAGGTTTATGATATTCACCCGGGTTTGAATTTTTTTTAATGAAATCATGCTTTTTTTTTTGTCTCATCTATCATTGTTTGTTTAATTGAATATAGGGCTTTATTATTTATTTATTCTCTCTATTGAACTTTTTATTGAATTTGAAAATAATTTAAATGATGCTTATATTGTTGCCTCGAAGGTATAATTTGATTGCAATCAAACCAGGTGGTAAAAAGTCGAATTCTCACATTGCGATTCCCATCGACAATACATTAGAGCCTTAGGCCCCGTTTGTTTACTGGAAAATGGTTTCCTTTTGGGAAGTGCATTCCGGGGAAAGTGAATTCCTCGAAAGTGAATTCCGATGTGTTGGCAGTGTTATGGAAAATGAATTGGAAAACACTTTCCAGTGTTTGTTTGTGTTATGGAAAATGAACTGGAAAATAATTTATTAATAAATTATTTTTTTTTCAAGTTTATTAAAATAATGAGGAATAAATCTTACAAATTAAAAAGTTGAATGAGAATGAAATTGAAAAAAAAATATAATTTCATAAATTATCTCAAATAAAATAAATAATAATCAAAATAATAGAGATCAAATCTAAAAATTTAAAAAAAATGAAAGGTGAATAAATTAAAATAATAATAATTAACATTTCATAAATTATTTCAAATAAAATAAGTAACAATAAAAAAAATGAGGACCAAATTTGATAGATAAAAAATTTCAATAAAAAATGATAAGAAAAAAAAATAGCAATTATAAAAAATAAGGACCAAAATTAATATAAAAATTAAATTTTTAAGAGATGGAATTGAAAAATAAATATTCAAAACAAATTATATATAGCAATCAAAAGTTTGAGGATCAAATTTGATATAATCAGACAAATAATGACATTTCTAAATTTTTTCACAACTTCAGGAAAGTGTTTTCCGCCCAAATTTTCCGGGAAAACACTTTCGTGAAAACCAAGCCAAATTTTTCTTTGACTGGAAAGTGTTTTCCGTTGACCAACTTTCCGGAAGGCAAACAAACACAGGAAAGTTTGGAAAGTGGTTTCATTCCGGGAAACAAACACAGCCTTAGTCTACGCTTAATCCTATGATCATTGTATATCATAAATAAATATATCATTTTTTTACGAAACAATGTATACTATAACTTCAAATTTATTATATATATATATATATATATATATATATATATATATATGTAAGGTTTTAGATTTAATATATACATTATGCTAATATATTTATTAAATAATGAATAAAAACAAAGCCATGTAAGCTAAGTGAGATAATATAAGATGTGGCCTACATTAATGATATATTAGGCTCTTAAATGGTTTATAAAATACCGATGTGGAAACTTTATTAGTCAATTTTAAGTTCATGTGTAATATTTAAGGAGTATATTTAGAAAAATTATTGTACATTAAAATTAAGGAAAAGGTTTAGGAAATTTCAAATCCAATAATATTTGAATTTGCAGCTGCACAGAGAGAACCTTCGTCTTCAAAACTTGGATGAAAAAGGAACGACAATGATGAGAAGCGTTTTAGGCATGACTGAAACAAGTTGGAGGGGAACCATGTCTCCCTCTTTATCTGTATTTACTCTCCGTCATGTTTATAAGTTATTCATAGCTTAAAACTCATTAAATCTCTTTTCTACTTGTAAATCCAAAGTCATAATCAATGAGGTTAAAAATAGAATTTTAGGTTACTGTTACAAATCTGAAAGAAAAAGGGACAAATTTGACCTAAAAAATAAAACAAAATTCTTTTTCATGTATAATATTAAAAAAACAAAAAACTTCACTTTGGTCCTTGGATTTTATTATTAACGTATAGTCCTTTTAGCTTTTTGCATTTTGATCCTAAAGTTTTTTTTTCTCACATTTCAATTCTAGAATATCAATACAGGAGAGAGAATCATTAAAAAAATAAAAAAAGAGAGAAATGAATAGTTTATGACATTTCACTCACGAGAAGATAGATTTTAGTGGCAATGAGTTTATTTTAAAGAGAAAAAGTTTGTGATCTGCACAACAAGTTTTGACTTTGAGTCAGGACGTGTATCTCTTGTAAGAACCCGAGATAGTTAGAGTTTACTCGCTCATCTAGATTAACAAAATATGTTTTTCAAGAGGTGATATTTTCTCGCTTCCAAAAAAAAAGTTTGCCCTTCAAACATGCAGATAAAAGTATATAAGAAGCCATGAATCTTATTTTGATTCAGTTTGATGTATTATTTTAAAATTGGTTAAATGGTGTTTTAAGCTTTGGGTATGGTTTTATTGAGGTTTCTATGATATTTTTTTAATGTTAAAATAAGTTAAAATTGGATTTCTTGGGTCTTAAAACTCTATCCTTGACTTTTCACTCATTAAAGGTGGCTGAAATTTGAACGAGAAAACAATGCATTGTTCGCTCATATGGACGACCTGTTCAATTAAAAGCATTTAAGGCATACCATGTGTGTATACACCTATATATATATAATTTTAATTGTTGTGTTTTTAGAAAAAACTATATTAAGTTTCATATAAATAAATGCCGAACGAGTACTGGTCAATTATCTTTTTTTTTTTGCATAACGTCTTAATTATCAACGACAAAAAAACGCCATATTTATCTCAAACGCTCATCTCCTTCTAACGACTGATAGTTTATCCTCATTCCTCAACGGTGACGATGAATTGCTCTTATAAATGTAATTCAAGGGTTGCCACGGCAGGCCATGTTGAGGTTGGCAACAATCAAAGCCAACTATAAAACACGGGTTTCATTTCCGATGCGATTATTCGCGCAGCAGAGTGGCCACCATACAAGCGTTAACTCGGTCCCTGAGTTGCAGGTTTTCGTGTTCATTTCTTGTAGCAAATCTATGCATGGGGAGATGTTAAAATGTTGTTTTCATTATACTGTCCCCTCGACGCTGGCTATCCTCATCTCGGACAGCGGAGATGAAATCGTAGCTATCTACTTGGATCTGGGCTGGAAGTATCATGATATTTCCACCAATTCAGATGAAAGTACAGGACAAGAGATCGAAATGCTAAAATCTTATTATTCTCAAAAACATGTGGACGTGAATACAACCTCAAATGTAAGATTCTAAACAGCAAACAGCAAACAGCAAAACGTAAACATTAGAAGGAATTCATTTCCAGTAAATAACTCTTGTTCTTAAGAAGTACCTGTACAGCTTCTCCGTCAATCCCACCACCGAACGCACCTAATGCCAGCTCAGCATCCTCCCCATCCCCGCCAACGCTACAAGGCCTGACCACCACCAACGTCACGTCTTCTATCCAAACTCCATTCTTCAACTGCACTCTTTGCTCGTGCCTCATCCTCATCCTCACACACGGCACTACCGTCCTCCTCCCATCCTCCTCCCACTCTCCTCCACGCGCAGCCACCCTACTCTCCTCCCTACACTCTCCTCCACGCGCAGCCACCCTACTCTCCTCCCTACACTCCCTCAACCCTTCCTTCTCCATCGCCACCGTCCCTTCCCCTTCTCTGTCCACCAACACCAGCCTCTCCATCTCCCTATGCTCCTTGACGACTTCGTTCAGCAGATAATGCCTCGCCGATGCTGCAATCAACGCACTAATTGTCCACACAACTCTTGTTTTTAAGCCTCCCGTAAAATCAATTTCAGCGCCAGCACTGTTTCCCTCGGGATTTGCTGCCCGGCGAAACCCAAGAATAACGCAGCTTTTTAACGACTTGCCGAATTCAGCTCTCCATTTGATAACGGCTCCCTTCTCTAATTTCAAGTCGCCAGCTGGCAGTTCGATTTGGAGGTCACGGATCCGGTGGAACTGGGAGAGGATTCGGGCCGGGGAGTTCTGGGTTTGGTTTCGAGCTGTGGGTTTGGTGTCGGGATTGAAGAGATCGTGGATGGATTTGAGGAGCGATTTGAAGAAAGTGAAGAGCGAGTCGGAGTCCGACTCGGGTGAGATGACGCAGTCGACTTTGAGAGAGAGGGATTCGGTTTGGGGGACGAGAGAGTTGAAACGTTTCGAAACGGAACGGCAACGGATTAGTGCCTTGATGTCGGAGATGGAGTTGAAGACGATGAGGATTAAGGAGTCCGGGAGCCGATCAAAGCTGTCCATTCCTCCAATCCTTTGTCTTTTGGACGATGATCGTTTTTTATTCCTCGTGTCGTTGCTTAGCTTTCTTTATTGAGAAAAGAAGACATCAGCGAAGTAACCTTTCATTTTAGATGAAGTAGAACTATATTATAACAGGAGCGAGCGTGTGCTTTGGCTTTCGAGAATGGCTGTATATTTGACCGTTGACCTGCCGAGTTCCGGGGCCCACTTCAGTGTTTTCTTTTCCAGAAAATAAAAAAAAAACAAATACAGTGCCGACTTTTGAATTTTAAAATGTCGGTATTAATTGGAAGGTTTTTTCAGGTGTCGTGATGAAGTACGGCCACGCGTGAGCAACAGCAGTCTACTGGTTGCTATGCCACCCACCACGCAAGCCAGCGTCCCACAGCCAGCCGTGATACCTTCTCTTAAATTTTATCAGCAACTGCTAAGATTTCTTATAGTTTATTGTCAATGATGATTGGTTTGAGGCTGCGGGTGAAGTATTTTGAACATCACGGTTCCCTTCTCTAACCAGTCTCCAAGCATGGAGATTAATAAATATATGTTAGTTGAAATTGTTCAGCCCATGACCACAGAAGCAGAAGCTGTCAAATTCTTCAAGCTCTTTGGGATACGACATGTCTCATCAGGATTGTGACATGGCGCTTCCCGTTTGATGACTCCCTCGAGTAATTAGCAAAACAACAAAAGCTGGTAACAAAAATTAAAAAAATGTCGATCGATAAGCAGGCAGCGTGCTTCGGTTTCCGAGCCAGGATTTACAATGGTGGAAAAGAAAAAGAAATTGCATGTGGCTTGATTGGGCATCTTTTGTTGGGTTTATCTGTTTTCAGGCTGCCTTCCAGGCTCCAGCTGCCACTGTCTCGTGTAAACCAAAAAACAAGGCCCATTGAGTGTTGCCTCTATATTTTAAATTCTTTGAAGACCTATTATTAAAACCCGCCCGGCCTTCGGGGCGAACTGAGCTAAGTGTAGGGTGGTTTAATTATTTTGTGATGCTGTACGGGAAAAACAGAATAAAATTGAAAGTCTTGGTTACTCAAGCTAATAGCGAGCCCCCCCATCCTCGACAGCAACGACGAATATCATCCTCATCAACAACTAATAGGTTCTACATCTATGTTTCATTTCAGTTGACATTTTATTTTTTTAATTGAAATGAAATATTTTGATTTTAAAATGTTTCGGCGCGCCGTTTCGGAGTTGTACTGTTCATATATAATTAATTAATTATATATATGAAAAAATTAAAATATTAATTTAACAAATATAATTCTAATTCAAGATAAATTAATTTTAAATTATATAATACAAACACAAAGTCAAACAAACATAATCTCAAAATTAGAAACATCTCTAAAATTCCAAAATATCATGAAAGTAAAATGTCCTAAAATAAAAAAAATATAAATCAAACATCCTCTACATCATTAACATAAAAATAAGGATCTTGATCTTGTGGTATACGTAAGGAAAGTCATCAACTAGACCTTCTGATAGTTGATCATTTCGACCAAGCTCATTCTCCTTATTAAAACATGTCTCTTCATCTTCTAAATTTAAAGTTGACAAAGGTGGCTCAATAGTCTCCAACTTATATCATCTCCACCAAGAAAGTTGAGTTCTTCACAAATCCATTCATTTAATAGGTCAATGTTATCAAGGCTAATGGGATCTAAAACATCTCTTGTTTTGCTCAAATTCCTACAAAAAATAAACATGAAAGAAATTAAAAATTAATATCAATGTAATAGAAAATAATTATTATTTTTAATATTATTAATATAATAGTATTGATATTTACCTCTGTTGAATCCTTATATTATAATGATTAAGCAATTGAGTTTCTTATAATTCAACGATACCTGAGGTAATTGGGTTATAGAAATGGGAAATGATCTGCACAGTTTAGGCAGGGAAGTGAAGAAAGTGAGAGATGAAGTAGCGTTAACCATATAAAGGTAAGAGATTTTTTTACAGCCGTTTGATCCTTTGAAGCACTGGTGATTATTGTATTGACCAGGGATTAATGGTAGTTGAAGGAGAGATTGTGGGGTTTTGGGTTTCTTTCATGAGATGGCGTTACAACTATTCTGATACAGGTACACGTGTACTAGAGCATGTAATGGGTCCCACTAAGACAAATTTGGAAGCTATGATTGGTTGTTTATCTTACAAGTACACGAAGACACGAACCTTATTGATTTTTTTTCAAGGCCGAAGCGGCACAGACAGTATGATACAGACGCGTTTCGGCCAATATTTGGCCAAAAAATCCGGAATAGACTGGAATTTAAACCGAGATAAAGACGATATCGTTTTGTCTCTTTTTTAACTTGTACGAAAGGTTTCTAACAACAAAACACATATATGAAATATATAATTGAGGTTTGATTAATTTTTTTAAAACTAGGTTGTTGTAAATCATAAGTATTTGGTCTCCAACAACAAAACACATGAACTATCAATGAAAAATATCATAAAACTCTTTTAGAAAAGAGATATTGATATACCTTGAGTGTTAGCTCTTTGTTTTCTCTATTCTTCCTATTTGTATGGAGGGATGTGTACAATACATTTTCTATGTTTATAAAATATAAGACATGATACTCTATTTATATATAAAAAACTTAATAACCTTATTAATAAAAAAAAATATCATTTTGCTTCTTAAATAATATGACGTATATTATTTCAAGACAATTTTAGAAATTTATTTAATCAAGTCTTTACTTGATTTCTCTTAGTATAAAATTGTAATTTCTTATATTAATTACATTCCAATCCTTAATTTTTAAAATTTATTTACAATCAAGTGAAACTTAATTAATCATCCCAATTTAATTTCTAACTCATGTTTTTAATTGTATATGACCTATTAGATTCTTAGTATGTTGACCCAAATATAAATTTTAATACTAAATAAACTAGGATTAAATAAATTAAATATTTTAACTCATTGTTGACTTAATATGGCTACTAGATGGAATCATTGAAGTATATATTTGGATCATTAATGGGATATTGGTTTTTTTTGCTTTTGCACTGGCCTTATTTCTATCATAATACATAGCTACTAGATTAATAACGTCCAGAGTCATCTCTAGTTCATATATGAACTTCTTAATCTAAACAATTTGTTATGGTCTATTGTTTGAAACCTTTTCAACTCATAACACCATTATTTAAAGTAAAAAAACATATATTGATTGATATTTGTTATCATTAATATTTGATTGAATACCATGATTTGCTAGTTTAACTCTTTCATGGATCATCAAGATATTCTTAATTATTTTTAAGTACTTAACAACATGTTTAACTATTTTCTAGTCACCTATATTAGATTGATATCGATTCATTATGGTTAAAGCATAAGATAAATTTAATTTTTTGCATAACATCACATATATGATGGGTTTTATAACTATTTAAGGAATCCTTTCCATCATATCCTTTTCAATTTACGTATTAAGTAATGTATCTTTAAAGAGACATATTCCATGTAAAATTGGTAAGTACATTTTCTTGGATTATTCCATGCAAAATTATTTTAACATTTTATCTATATATGTGTATTAAAACGATCCAAGCCAAAGTATAAGGAATCCTTTCCATCGTATCTCTTTCAATTTATGTATTAAGACATATATCTTTAAAGAGACATATTCCATGTAAAATTTATAAGTATGTTTTCTTGGATTCTTCCATGCTATTAAGACAATCAAAATAACCTTTAGATCTATATATTAAGTGCTTGTTCTTTATATAAAATTTGTTTCTCACATATCTTTTATAAAGCAATTCTTAGACAACCAAGTATTTACCAACTAAAACAAAAAAAATATCATTTCCTATGAATAATATGTCATTATATATAATATTAAAAAAACTCCTCTCTTACTAACCTTTTTATAAACACAAGGCCTATAAATATCTTTGATAAAATCAAACTATTTAATTATCTCATTAAAAATAAATATTTCAACTCCTTAAAGTTATTTTAAGTCTATAAATGAATATTTTATAACTAAAACAAATGGATATTTTATAGCTTATATACTATAAATATGTTTGTTGACTATCTTTAAGTATTTTTATATCCAGTTCACAAATATGGATATGACATTATATTACAAACATTTAAAGAAAGATCACAAACCCCTCACTTAGATGAAATTTGTGTTAAATAATGAAGGTGATTGATTTAAAATAGAACAAATGAAAGTTCATGTTAATGAAGAACATGAGGAGGAACAACAATAGCCTGCTGGTGGTAATGATGAGTTTTGTTGACATGTTTGCAACATCATCCATAACTTCCTCATAATAAAATATTTGCACATGATATTGGTGATCAAGAATGAACGGCCAATTAGAGCATATTAGAAGCAAGGTGCATCACATTCAAGTGAATATATATGATATCAAAGATATGATGACTAGTCAACTCTCTCGATATCCAACACCTTAGGTGATTATACTATTAGCTTATGGTTCACATATTAATATTTTATGCATTTTGATGATAGTAAGTAAATGCAACTAGACTAATAATATACTTTAATGAGATTAAGTTTAAACAGGTCTATTTATGAGGAAATTCATCACTAAGTCAATGATACAAAACATATAAAGACTAGTTATTAAGGATTTATTTTAATGTTTATTGTTAAATATTTATCTCTTACTCAGTAAAAATCTAAAATAAAAACACATACTTCATATTGCATACATAAATAGTATTGATATACATTTAATTGGTTTAAGTTTCACCAAGTCTGAAACTACAAAAACCAATTTTTACGATGAATTGGTCGACCATTTGGGCATACCAAGTGAACAAGTCAATCGTTGTTCATATGTGATGAACACCTAAGACTTTTATAGGAATCGGTCTACCAAATATTATTTTTATTTGAATTGGTTAGTTGCTTTAGCCCTCAAAGACATTCTATTTGCTATAAACAACTAGTTTCTTTTGGAAACATATATATAGGCCTTTTTTATGCAAAATTAATGAGAGATTCTAAAGATACATGATATAAAAACAATTATAAGAGAAAAATAAACTAGAAATCATCAATCCTAATGTACTCTAAGTTGTGCTGGATTAAATCATTATATTCTAGCACAATAATATAAAATCTCACTCTCATTATATTTACACCTCTTCTATCGTCATAAGTGCTATTGGGTGAGTTTTAGAGATTATAGTTTTCAATTGTATTATATACTCTTTAAGAGAATGAATCTTACTTTAAACAAATCATAATTATCAACACTTAAAAGTTTGGATAAACTCTTGGCATGGTGATGTATTGTCACCAAGAAAAAAAAATCTTGAAGCGAAAATATCTTCAAATGATAATTTTTTTTTTAGTGTGGATTCATCAAGGACATTGTATCTTTTATTTAGATTAGTAAGAGTACAATAAGTACGGTTAGCATTTGAGGTGTGAATGTAGGTTTGCCAAATTATATAAAAATCTAAATTTTTAATTTCTCCCCCCTTATTTGTTTACTTTAAGCACTTAAATTATATTGTCGATTATTATTTTATATGTGCTTAGTGTGTTTATTTGCATTATTTGACATAATTATTGGAATCAATCCGTAACTTCAATATTGGTTTCTCCATGCCCATCTCCTTATGCTTTTTTCGTGAAATAATTCTTAAAATCTATTCACAAGAATGGTAGCTTCTCAATCATTATTGTCACTGGAAAGCAGTTACTCAACACCATTTCTTTTGCTTGAATCTCATAGAAGATTAATTAGATATCTTATAAATAATAAATCATAGAGTTAGAGTCCACCATTTTAAAGTCCAAAAACTTACCGACCATAAATATTTTATTGTCAACATCCTTAATCAAAAGAATGCATCAAAAGTAGGTTTGATGCAATGATAAAAATCTCTTAATTATGATTTACCCAGCTTCGATTCTCAACAACTATTTTTTTTTTAATGCTGTTCAAATAAAAAATAAATCTTCATGATGTTTTCAAAAGTTAAAGCTTATTTGGTTTAGCGTAACAAAAATGTTTTTGAGAAAATTGGAAATTTTTATATTTTTCTTGTTTTCTTAGTGTTTGTAGATTGTTTTAATATGGTGATGCAAAAGTAAATTTTAAAAATAAAAAAAATATTGTTTTGATATACTTTTAGGTACAAAAATATTTTTAAAAGTAATTACTACTATAATATTAAACAAGCTATTATTGCCTTAATTAATTTGACGTCTCAAATCATTTTAGGAGGTTTTGCCAATAAAATAGAATTAACCAGTGTCAGCCCACCTAAAAATAAGTGATCCTCCCTATCTCCTAGCCTCCTTTTGACAGTTGCCGCCTTTCCTGGAAAACTTCAATTCTCCAATCCACATGCACAACCCTCGGCCTCCTTAACACCGCTCCTCATTTTCCAATGACGGAGCAGGTCCCAACAGTCCCATATTCTGATGCAATCCCTGAAATTCACGACCCTGTTGCCACCCCGAACCAACCCATTTTTGATCCACATTCCTAGACATCAAGTTTATCGTCTCCACAACCTGAAAATACCAAAGAAATCCATGTCGAAAGAAGCACAGGTCGTGTTGTTTTATTGCCATTGCCATTGTTATTGCAGGACTCTCTTTTACTTTACTCAAGCCTCAGGATCCCAAATTTCGAGCTCAACGCTTTCTGGAACAAGTTTCCAAAAATAAATACTCAAACTTTGACAGCAGGCTGAATGTTCATAACTCGAATCGGAGATCAAGCACTTTGTACCAGCATGGTGGTGCTGTTTCACTTTCATCCAAGTAACAAAATGTTAAAGTTTCCAACAAGGTCCATGTATTAACCTAACAGGCCAAACACCAGTAATTGCTAATCACCCACCACTTGGTAATTTTTTTAGCCTGCTGCTGGTGTTTTAAAATATCTCAATTGTCAATTTTATGATGTGCATACATAGCATTCTTAAACGTAGATTGATTGATTGATTTTTCAAAATAAAATAAAAAAAAGCATAGAAATATGAATCCACCATCAAGCTTGAGCATCTTCCCGAGACAGGATGACTAAGTTTTTAATAACAAAAGCCCACTAGCCAGAGAAGCCCACCCTCAAGTGCCTAACACTCCACCAGACCAAGAAATGTGACGAATCTTTGAATCCAGGAGATCGAGATGGTTCAAGAAGATAGCGCCCCGACAAAGCAGGATCATGCTCTGAAGCAAGGGAGTTCGCGTCTACAGGCATGATTATTCCTTGTGATCCAAACATAATGTTATTTTACTTTAGAGACAACAACAACAACAATAATATATTCAATCATTACATCTCATTTTAGGACGACAAATTTCCTGCCTAGAAACGCACTTCACTCCCAACCAAATAAACCATACAAGTGCCAATCAGGTGTTTGGTAAAAAAGCAGCCGTACGTGCCAAAAAATAATAATAAAAAAGCAGCTGTAGAAATGACATAGCTGTTCATCAGGCTGGCTCACTAAAGTATTTTTTCGCTCTTTGATTTCTATCTAGCATCACGTGGAAGATGGGTATACTTTCCAAAGTAAAGAAGTAAGACCTTGTCTAAGGAAAAATAACTGATCCCAGGTAAACAAACTTTTTTAAAAAGGAACTAAAATTATTGAAAAGTAAATTACATTTTAATTTCGTTGAAAAACAAAAGAATTGGTTTATTGGTTGGAAATTGATCGATCAATTGAATTAAAAAAATCTTATGGTCAGTTGAGATCGGTTCACTAGGGAATATTTTTCTAATGAGATTCGAATTAGTTTTCTTGTTTAGTTTAAATCCTATATTGTTTAGGACTTGAGACCTATAAGTAAAATTTATAATCAGAAGTATAACTCATAAGAGTTTAGAAAGGAATATAAGAGTTTAGGAAGGAATACAGTAGCGAAAACAATCAATAAGATTACTTATCTCTCAATATTTTTAATGTTTAGTTTTGCAACTTTGCATTGTTGTCCAAAAGATTTTTACTACATTTATGTTCTTCCAAAAGTGTATCAGAATTTGTTTCTGATTATTTGACATGATCAATTCAAACTTTTAACTTCAATGTCTTTGATAAAGAAAAACTATGAAACTGGATGTATTGGTATGAAAGCTTGGCTAGGTTCCTAAAACATAAGAGAAATAGTTGGAAAAAAAAAATCTTTGAAGAGCCTATAAAAGCAGTAACATTGACTTCATCCCAAAGAGAGGGCATGTAAAATGAGCAAATGAATGATCAACAAACACTCACAATTATCCACCAATATTTGGATGGTGCCACTTTTGAGATAGTGTTTAATGTAATCACTGTTAAGCAAGAAGCTAATAATGTAAGAAATGCCTACAAAAGTCACATGTTACTTTGAAGAATTATGCATACTTGAATCAATGAATATTTTAGATTATTTTGCTAGAGCATTAGCCATATATAATCAAATGAAGAGATAAATCCTACACTCGCTCTAAAAGGAATTCCATTATGTTATGGTCGCGATAAAAGAGCTATAAGATACAAACTTTCCGACAATTCAAACACTCATGGAAAAAATTACAAGTCCGTGAAGAAAAAATCAATGAAATTCAAGAAGATATAGATGTTCAAACACTCTTCTCAACAAGCCAACCAATTGACCAAATAGATCAAACCGCTCAACTGGTTCTACTGATAGTGACACTCAAATTTGACAAAATAGAAGTTAAGTGTTATAATTATTAGAAAATAGATCACTATGCTAGGGATTGTTGGAATCCAACCAAAAGTATTCCACTCTTGTAGTAAAAGAGAATGAAAGAAATCGTGATATTACTAGTCCATGATGAACAAATACAAAACGAAGAAAATATATGATATCTTTATAATGGTGACAACAATCACATGCGTGGAGATAAAAACAAGTTTATGAAGCTTGATGAATCAATTAATAATAATGTTGGCTTTGTGTATCATTAAAGTTGCTATTAAGGAGAAACAATAATTATCATTAGATTAAAAAATTAAAGTCCTCAGTTTATTGGTGATATTTATTATATCTCAATTATAAGAAACAATAAATTGAGTTTGAGATAATTATTGAAGAAGGATATGAAATTTAGATGAAAGATAATACATTGACATTAATTGATACTTGTGGAATTATAATTGAAAAGGTAATCATGACAAATAATATGAGGTTCTTACTAAATATAAAGATGAGTTTTCCTAAATGCTGAAAGTCATATGTAAAGGATGACACTTGGCTTTGACATACAAGATTTATGCATGTAAACTTTGATAGTTTAAAGATGATGATGCAAAAAGATAGGTTGAAAGGTCTACCATCAACTAGGTAACCAAATTAGTTCTAGAAAGAATGTTTAGTGGGTGAATAATTCAGTAAGATCATTCCAAAGAAGTCTATATCTAGAGTAAGTTAACCCTATAAAAGATACATGCAAATGTATGTGTTCCTATTCAACCATGTTTGTTTAGTAAAAAAATTGTATTTTCTACTTTTAATTGATGATTGTAGTAGAAAGCTTTTAGCCATATCATCAAAAGAAGAACCGTATGTAATGCCATCATTGTTTTTATTTTTCTATTAGAATATCCAATGGTCGAATTACATATCATTATCATAATTTCATTTGTAATGTTGTAAGTGATTAAACAATAGTATTTTTAGTATTTTTTCAACTCTTTAGAATGTCACTATGAACTTATTCTATTAGTTAGTTAACATTATCAATGACATTTGCTAAAATTCTTTTCCAACTATCGATTATGCCATCTTTAATGATTTTAAAATATATTGCAAAAAAGTAGAAAATTAATATAAAAATAAATTATCTTAATATAAAAATAAAATATTTATTACAAATTTAAATATTTGTACGTTCAAATATAATGAAACTAAAATAGCGACAACGTTGGAGGAGAAGAGAAGGAAAAAGAGTTTAGTCCTTGCCGGGACCTTGAAGCCAATTAGGGGGTGCATATGAACCACCCATCTATGATCTCATTTTCATTACCACTTGGTAGGGTTCTTGATAATCAATATTGAGTCCTTCATATTATTCAGTAAGATGGGTAGTATTATCCTATACTCCTTGATAAAACATCGTCGCAAGCTTTAGTTTTTGAGTGCTCAAAGCTGCTTACGAGCATCTAACAATTGAAAAACTGCAGGTCTTCCATAAGTTCTCAACTGCAGTGTTAAGAGTTTTATACACTCGATTTCTATCAGGTCCACTAGACAATCTTGCTTCTAACCATAAATCTAGATTGATATTTGAGCCCATGTCAATTTTTTGGCGTCCTAGATTGAGGGGTTTCATGATAGACTTAGAAAAATAAAAGTTATCTTTCAGTTTGTTCCCTTCAAGTAAAATGCTTCTTGTCCATTTGAAAATTGTATCATAATTGGTCTCATTCAATCCATGATCTGAATTGATGATGAACACCTATGTAATGATTGATAATTTATTATGATTTGTTCAACTATCCCATAATGGTTTGTTAGAATATCTTAAAAGATTAAGAAACATGGTAGAGTCTATATTAAGTTCTTTATATATGATTAGAGATTGACTGACATAATCCTTAGTCATTTTCATTGCATCTTTCATAACCCAATTTTTGGGTTACTCTCCAAAATATACCAAAAAATAAAATAAAAAGGGTCGACATTTGTAAGAAATCAATGTGGAAATTTTGGTTATTTTTCGAGAGTCCAACCGTATCTCTTTTGTACCCAAAAAATAAAGGAAAGAACAGTTTAAGGAAAAAATAATTTATCATTGGATAAATCTGTGTAAAAATTGAGTCGAAGGGCATAATTATATTTTTTATAGGCCAATTTAATTTAATCGTGAGCTGATTTAGAGTATAATTATATATGAGAATTAATTTAAGATCCAATTGAAGGATTTAATTAAGTGCAAGGAATTAATTATACTTTAAATTAGTCAAATTAATTTTATTAAGGGCTTAATCGATGAGAAATCAAGTTCTTGAATTTAATTCGGGATCGAATTGATTGTTTTAAGCCAATTAAGTGAAATGAGGGGCCAAATTGAACAAATTGAGAGTCTAATGGTCAATTGAGGGTTAAATCGCACAAATCGAAAACCAGTGAACAAAATAAAAAAGGCGCGCAAAGCTAAGGATGCTCTTGAAATTCTGACGGGGATACAATTGCACAAAATAAAAAGTTTAAAACCAATTGGAGATGCAATTAGAACAATTGCAAATTAAAGGACCTAATCGCAATTTCCCAAAACCAAACTTGTATGTGCCTGCACTGTTCCAACACCTGAACAATGCAAAGCAAGGCGTTGCAGCCCTCTGCAAATTCAGAGGTAGAGGCAGCAGCTCCTCACATAATGCATGTCCCCTTCCCCAATAAATTACATGTTTGCAGCACGCAGAAGGAGAAAGAGAGTAGAAGAGAAAAACAGAGAATTACGTGAAAGAGAAAGAAAATGCCCAGAGAAAAACAGAGGAGAAACGGAGAAGAAACGAGGGGAAGTTATGGAATTCATGGGAGTTTTTAGCAAATAAAAACAAGAAAAACAAGGGAAGATCACACGAAATAACACCATCATCTTCATCTTCCTTCACAACCCCTTTCTCTCTATATATACAGTATCTCAGCTCTCTCTCTCTCTCCACCATTAGAGGCCATTCAATCACTTAAAACCGCCATTATAACCACCGTGAACTTCCCCCACACACTAGCAATCAAGCCACACTTTCAAGCGAAGCAAAGATCACGGTTGCAGTAGCTGTAACGTAAGCCCCAACGACTTTGGAAGCTTCCTCCAGCCACCACAGATCACCTTGACCTCCTTTACCCAACGGTACTCATAGGTACACCTTTCATCACACTTGAAAAATTACTGTTCATTCTTCTTCATTCTCTCGACGCTGCATGCAGTGGGACGTAATTCACGTCCCACTGTTTATGCAGGCCAAGCCGGTGTGAGGTGGGCGGGGCTTTGTGCCCGACCCACATGCATAGAGGAGCTGGGCTTCTAACCCACCTGGACTGGAGGCCCAGTCCATAAGAAGTGGGCTGATAGCCCACCTGGTCTGTCAGCCCAGCCCATGTATAGTGGGTTGTCAGTCCGGCCCATCAGGGCTGGACAGTCAACCCACTGATTTTCTATTTATTTATTTATTAATTTTTTCTTTATTTTATTTTAAAAAATAAAAAATATAATAATACAAAAAAATAAAAATATAAAAAGGTATTATTTTCGTGTATACGGTCGAATTCCAAGATTTTTTCCATCATATTTTTCGTAATAAAAAAAATATATTTCATCTTTCTCATATTTAAAAACGAAAATTGGATATTGTAACTGGATTACGATTATCCGTTCGAATTTGGCCAAAATATAAAAAATAATTATAACTATTTTTTTTATCTGTTAGGAAGTAAATTTACATTTTAACGTACATCCATAGATAATAAAAAGGATTTTCAAATACGGTGTAAAATTACATTGTAAAGTATATTCGTAGATAAAAAAAGTTTTGTAATTGCGATGTAAAATTACATTGTAAAAAGTACACCCGCAGATAAAAAAAAGTATTTTTTTTGAAATGCAGTGTAAAACGTTTAACTTAGTAGAACAATCAAGCAACAATGTAACTTACCTTAGGTAGGGTGCACTGGGGGTGATGCGTCTTCCCCTTGCACAACAAGTCCCCTTACCCAAAACTCTCGCGGATCAATAGGTTTTCTAATGATCATAATACTAGGTGATGACGCCTAATAATGATAATCGTAATTTGTATGACTATAACACCCCTTTTATTTTCACCGCGCATCGTTATCTACTTTAATCCAGGAGATGGCGGGGTGTGAAAAAAACATCGTCGTGACAACATTTATAATCATACTCCTATAAGAATTACTATTGTCATCTATAACTTTATGCATATTATTAGCATTAGAATTTATCCCAACCATCATTTTTATCATGGTATCATGAGGAACAAAAGGTTCTTCATGTGCATACCAGCACAAATATTTCTCCATAAATTTTTCTATAGAAGATATTTGGATCAAAAAACTTTTTATTTTACACCTCTTCCATGAATATCTAATATCGTCTCCACTAATATTTATCATATTGAACCCCATTACAATAATTCATCATTAACCCTTGGTATGAATCTTAATACATCCATAAATGATCATTGATTACTATATCAAACCTATATAAAATAATGTTGACAACATGTATTAATTAACTACGTTAACTAAACAAATTTGCAAAACAATTGGTTTACCTCAAGTTTATTCAAGCTATTTTAATAGTTATCTTAATTCATTATCAATGATCTATATAAATTTAAATTTATACACATTTTATGGAAATTAAAACTCAACAATAAAATTAAAAAAAAATATAAAATGAACATGTTAAATAAGGCATTATTTATTTCATAACAAAAAATAAAATTTACAGAAAAATAAAATTTCAAAAAACCTTAACATGTAGAAATTATAAATCCATACAATAAATTTATTTGAAAAAAAAACTGTAAAAGAAGAAAACGCCTAAACAAAATAAATCTACTATAAAAATATGAAAAAAATTAGCATTTTAAAATTTTGTTCAAATTAAAAAAAAGTAGATTTGCTTTAATGTAAGATTTTTAGATTTTCAAAGAAATTCCAAGATCAAAAACCATTTTGATATTGGTTAAAAAAGTAAGAGAATCCTTAATAAAATTTAAATCAAAGAACAAATGCTGATAAATTGAGTTTTATGGTGGCCAAATTTATTGTAAGAGGTTGAATTATATTAAGATCGGGGGGGGGGGGTTGGAGTCTACTATCAAGTCATAAATTAAATCTTCCTGATGGAATTACTGATGACATTTAATGGTAATGTTGTTGACCATTGATTTGCCCCACTATAATACCCTTTGTAATGTCATTGGTATATACCGACAAAAGCTTTTCATCGACATATTTGCAAACAAATTGTCTTGTCAGGTTAATTGCGTTGATGACACCGTCTGTAAAATTTACGCATCATCATATTGTTTCTTTTTTTATTCCTTTTTTTCAACTATAATTTTCTTGATATATACCATGACAATATTCATGTAAGTGTTTACTGGTAGATTTAGCGATGGAAAAATCTTATGGTAAATATCATCACAAAATCCTGATAAAAAAATTCATTTGGTTTTTATGTTTGTACTTGCCAATATTATAGTAATCTTTGAGATATTTGACATGAACCCAAGTAGATATTTGACATGCACTTAGGAGTAGGGTTATTGAGCAAGTTTATGGAAATACCACCTATAACACATTTTAAAGCTTTAAAGTGAATTATTCCATGACAGAATTAAGCACATCAACACAACATTTCATTACCTATGAGATTGCGTTATGGACAAGGAAGTTGAAGTCAAGTATGTCAAGAATCAATATCAAGTCAAATATATTTTCACATTAATTTAAACACGATATTTTTATTAAGATGAGAGATATGTTGAGAATTATAAAAAATCAAGTTTAAGGGGGATGTTGAAAATTAATTTAGAATTTGGTTTCTTTGAAAAATAAAGGAACTGGTCAACTAATTGAATTAAATAAACTGAATGACTATAGGAAAACTAACTTGTCTTTCCTTTGATATTATTCATCTTTAAATAGAGATTTTACAGGAGTATATGTAACTTACATAGCTAATATCATGGCTGTCTATTGTGCTATACATGGAACATTATGTGCTATACATGGAAACATAATCTCAGCCTATCATGCTGTGTATGGAAGGCAATTACATACACAAAGCAGAGTAATGAAGTCAGGGACTAGAATCATGCTTGACAGATCTTGCTTGACAGACTGTATCTTTTCATCCCTCTCAAGCTCAAGGTGGTATTGGACTGGTGAAGAGCTTGGTTCTATTTGGTAAAAATTTGGCCGCGCATAATGGTTTTGTAAAGATGTCAGCAATTTGAGAAGGACCAGAGATATGTTGCAGAGAAAGGCTTCCACGAGCAACTTGTTCCCGAACAAAATGAACATCAATCTCAATATGTTTCGTGCGATGGTGGAAGACAGGATTTTGGCCATGTTGAGAGCACTTAGATTGTCACATTATAATATGGGAGCTGGAGGTGAATAACCGATGCTTTTCAAAAGATTTATAAACCACATAAGTTCAGCAGTGGTGGACGCTAAAGCACGATACTCAGCCTCCGCTGTTGAAGGAGATACTGTAGCTTACTTTTTAGCTCCCCAGGACAATAAATTATCTCCTATATAAATGGCAAAACTAGTTGTTGAATGACGATCATCCCTTGAGCCAGCCCAGTCCGCATCACAAAAACCACGAAGTGTAATATGAGGAGTTTTAACAAAGTGAAGACCAATATTAATAGTACCTTTGAGATACCGAAATATACGCTTGACTCCAATGAGATGAGAGTCATGAGGGTGTTGCATGAATTGGCAGACATTCTGGACTACATAGGAAACATCGGGGCGTGTCAAAGTTAGATACTGAAGCGAGCCAACAAGACGACGATAATAAGTCGAATCAGATAGAAGAGAGCCTTCATCAGCAGTCAACGATGTACCAGAAGCCATAGGAGTGGAGACTGGTTTGGCACTAGCTAGACCAAACTTCTCAAGTAGAGAAAGAAGATAGCGGGTCTGGGTTACAGTGATGTTCGACTCATCACGTGTAATTTGGAGCCCCAAGAAGAAGTGAGCATCTCCAAGGTCCTTCATATGAAAAACAACAGATAGGTGAGAAATAAAACTTCTGATGCTGGAAGGAGAGCTCCCTGTGATAAGGATATCATCGACATAGATCAATAGCATGATAATATCTGAACCTTGGCGTCAAGTAAATAAAGATTGATCATAGGGACATCGATGGAAACACATTTGCTGAATATAAGCACTGAAGTTCATGTACCAGGCTCTTGGAGCCTGTTTTAAACCGTAAAGTGCTTTATGCAAATGACAAACATGCTGAGGGTGAGATGGGTCTTCAAAGCCAGGCGGTTGAGATAAATAGACTCGTTCTTGCAATTCTCCATGAAGGAACGCATTACTGACATCAAGTTGTTTAATGGACCAGCCATGGCACAAACCAAGTGTGAGAACCAATCTGATGGTACCATGTTTAACCACTGGACTAAAGGTTTCATCATAGTCTAAGCTGGGTAATTGGGTGAAGCCACGGGCAACTAGTCGGGCTTTATAGCACTCGATTGAGCCATCAGATCGGGTTTTAATTTTAAACACCCATTTACTGCTGACTATGTTCATGTCTGGTCGTCGAGGCACCAAAGTCCATGTATTGTTGCTGGCGAGGGCAGTCATTTCAGATTGCATGGCCAGCTGCCATTTTGGATCATTAAGGGCTTGTTTATACGACCGAGGCTCTTGTGGATGATTTGCAAAATCTGCAAGAAAGCATGCAGATATTGGATATCTAGTAGAAAAGAAAGTTTTAGGCTTTAAGGAGCCTGTTTGAGCTCGAGTGACCATATGAGGCCAGCGACATGGAGCAGATGATGGAAAAGACTCAGGTTGCAGAGGAGATAACTCTATTGCATCAATGGGAGGAGAAATGTCTGGTGCATCCTGAGTGACTGTAATAGGAGAAGGGTCCTGGCATGGAGTGGACTGAGACATTGATATAGAGTTGGAAACAGGAGATAAAGACTGCTCATTGTCAATAACATTGACAGTTGGAAGCAAAGAAGTCCTGGGTATAGATTCCACGGTTGTAAGTTGAAGGGACCTGGGAAGTGCACGAACTTTGAACTCACGAAAATCAGATGTGGTGCTCCTTTGTGCGAACCTGAAGGGAAAGGTTAGTTCATCAAATTTAACATGCCGAGAGATGTATATGCGACCTGTTTGCATGTTTAAGCACTGATATCCCTTGTGCTGCGTAGAGTAGCCTAAGAACACACAACGAACAAATTTATAGTCCAGTTTGGATCTCCCAAACGGGGTAAGTAAAGGGTAACAGGCACACCCGAAAACTCGTAAAAGAGTATAAGATGGTGGTGATCCAAACAAAAGCTCACAAGGGGATTTATTTCCAAGAATAGAAGTTGGAAGTCCATTGATCAGGAATACTGCAGTTGTGAATGCAGCTGTCCAGAATCGCGGTGGAATGGATGCATGCGCCATTAAAGTTAAACCAATCTCCACAACATGCCGATGTCGACGTTCGGCCAATCCATTTTGCTTTGGTGTGCCAAGACATGATAATCTGTGAATAATCCCAGTGGATACAAAATAGTCTCGTAAACTATGATTTACAAATTCTCCTCCACCATCACTTTGAATTATTTTTACAGTAGTATTGAACTGATTAGTCATTTGCTGCAGGAATGCTGGAAATATAGTAATAACATCAGATTTGCGAGCCATAGGAAAATGCCATATGTATCGGGAATATTCATCGACGATTATTAAATAAAATCAAAATCCATCATAGGATGGAATTGAAGCAGGTCCCCACACATCGGTATGAAGAGTGTGCAAAAAAGTAGTAACATATGTTTTTTGTGAGCAAAATGGTAGCTTTGTTGATTTACCCAAAGCACAACTTTCACAAAAACCAACAGTATTATTCAAAGAAAATAAACGTAAAAGCTGAAGAATTTGAGATTGAGGATGTCCCAGCCGAGCATGCCACAAGCTGCTAGATTCTTTTGTTGATAGCAGACCAACTGGAGATTTCACATATTGTCGTAGCTGGAGTGGATACAAACCATCAACCATGTAGCCCTTAAGTAGCACCTATTTCGTCCTCAAGTCCTTAAGAAGAAAGCCCCAAGAATAAAATATAAAATAGCAGTTATGTTTCTTTGTAAGTTGAGATACGGATAGCAATTTCTTTTTAATGTCAGGGACAACAAGAACATTATTGAGTTTAATATTAGTAGTAGGTAGTGAAACTTGTCCAATACCAGATATTTGTAATCCATTTCCATTTCCAACCATAACATAATCATTGCCAAGATAAGAATGAATACCTTGCACCTCACTTGTATCAACTGTCATATGGTTATTTGCTCCTGTGTCCGTGTACCAAGTTTCTTCTGTAGGATCTGCAACTTGAATTGCAGCGAAGGCTTTAAACTATCCTGCTTCCTCATTAGTGGCAAAGCATCCATCAACCTTATGATTTGGACCTCCACATATGAAACAGGTTATGCCTCCACGTCCACGGCCAGCACTGCGTCCACCACGATTTGGAAATGTTTGAGTACGAGTGCCAGGATTACCTCTTGTAAGGCGTGGTAGACGACCATCTCTCTGATGGAATTGAGGAGACGACTGGTTTGGTGTAGTATCATTACGACCACGAGAACCATAAGTTCCATGAAACTTATTACTGGTTCTGCCACGATTTGTGAAAAATGCAACATTAGGAGGAGGCACATTCACTCGTGTTGCTTGAAGACGTATTTCAAAATCACGTAACTTTCCAATCACTCCTTCAAGAGGTGGAAAAACATCTCTAGCATTCAAGGCTGCCACTATAGGATCAAACTCAGACCCTAAGCCTCGAAGAATACATATGATGAACTCATTGTCATCCATTGGCTTACCTGCACCTCGCAAGGACAAGGATAGAGATTTGGCCTTGTGCAGGTAATCTTCCAAAAAAGAACTGCCTTTGTTGAGCGACTGCAATTCGCCCTTTATCTGTTCAAGACGATCCCTAGTGTGACTTCCATAAAGAGTCTGCAAAACATGTCAAGCATCATAGGAGGTTTCACTGCTGATGACTTGGGATTGAGGACCATCAGAGAGGGAGCTATTGATCCACCCAAGGATCAATTGATCAGTACGCAGCCACATAGCTGCTGCTGGATTGGTTTTAGACACACCATCTTCACCAGTGATGGTTTGTGATGGGCACGAATCTTGATTCTGCACATAGCTAAGAAGCCCATTGCCACGTAGAATGGGAATGACTTGTGTTTTCCACAACAGGTAATTATTGGAAGCTAGCTTAACAAAGATATCAGGTAAATGAGGAACAACAGGTGAAGTTTCAAAGGAATGAGAACTTGTCACAGGTGGGATCACAGAGGTAGAAGACTCCATTGTTGGTGATACCTCTAAAAGCTCTGATACCATGTAGGAAAACTAACTTGTCTTTCCTTTGATATTACTCATCTTTAAATACAGATTTTACAGGAGTATATGTAACGGTTACATAGCTAATATCATGGCTGTCTATTGTGCTATACATGGAACATTATGTGCTATACATGGAAACATAATCTCAGCCTATCATGCTGTGTATGGAAGGCAATCACGTACACAAAGCAGAGTAATGAAGTCAGGGACTAGAATCATGCTTGACAGATCATGCTTGACAGTGTATCTCTTCAATGACTAGTTGAGAAATCATCAACCAACAAAGTTGACATAATGTTTTTCTAATCAAATTAGAAATTAATTTTATTATTTAGTTTAAATCCTTGATTGTCTAGGAATTGATACCTATAATACATTTATAATCAAAAGTATAATTCATAAGAGTGTAGAGATGAATACATTAGAGAAAACAATTAATAAGATTATCTTCCTCTGAGATCTTCTTCTTGTTCTTTAATTTTATAACTTTGCATTGTTGTCCATAAGTTTCTACTATAACTATTTTCCTTCCCATAAAAATGTTGCAGGTGGTAATTATCAAAAGGAAGATAAGATTAGAGATTAAGGAGAGAAGTCAAAGTAAACCTACCACTACCATTTTAAAACAAAAGCTTCTTTACTTCCTGCCAAGACACACCCACACATCTAGTGACATTATGATTTCTTAATTACAAAAAGTATAATTCTTGAATAAACTACGAACATATGTATATATATATATATATATGAACACGTACGAAAGCAGTGATATATTTAAGTAGAGTCTACAGGTACCATATAATAGCTTACCACTTCTGTCTTTGTTTAACGTATTGCTTGTTGTATTCGAAAATAATCTATGATCGGGCTGTCGCGGATTCCTTATTGTAAGGTGCTATTATTATTATTATTATTATTGCACTCATAAAATGAACAGGTACGATTGAAGCAGCAACCCTAATATACGAACACATTATTCATTTGTTCCCTGTGACAAGGTCATATGAGTCACATGGGAAATGAATTATACAATGCTGAAAAAAGCCCTACCATTGCGTTATACAGTACCTTTTATATTTGATTATTCCTGTGAAAACTGCGCCAACTTACCTTGCTGGCTACAGCTCGGCCCTCTAAGCGGGGACCAGTTTGGGAGGACTCGTACGATGAGTTTGTGTTCATCTATTATTGAGGATCTCCGAAGCAAAATCAAACTTGGCCTTAGGACCGCTCTCAAACAGACCAAACAATGTCAAATCAGAAAGCTTTGGTTTCTCTGCATGTACGCTTCATCTGGATGCATGAGATTGGCTTCTTTTTAACCTGTACTTTCGAGCGCTGAAGATTAAAACTAGGTTTTTGTATTTCTTAGTCGTACTTCGTTTGTTGGGCTCGTCTAGAAATTAAACTAAGCACAGTATGACCAGTAACACAGATTTATATGTAGAACAGCTAATAAATTCTTCGATTGAATGATTTGTCTGAAATATTCTGTTAAATCTATGTTAGTGATCATGGTAGTTGGTGGTTCAAGGAAAGCGCCTCGCCCACACCAATAATTAGGGTTTCTAGTAGTTTAGTTTAAGGCGTCCAATAATGGATGGAATCTAGTGGAACCTTTCCTTTACACGTTTGATCGAGCCAGAGAGGTATTTTCCATTGTTTGGAAGCATGCTGGATGTCCCAATAAAAAAATATTATGTCCTCTTCAAACCAAGCACTTAGAGTGGATTCCAACTCCTCTGCAGCCATGGATATCTCCTTCACCTCTTAGTGGGTCTCCCTTTCACTACCTAACCATTGAAAATAACCAACCATTAAACTAGAATTTCGATCTATCAGAAAAAACAAAAAAATAAAATAAACACATCCCCACTTCCTTAAATATCCTACTGAAGGTGGGATCTCGCAAATCTAATTGCCCAATGGTTTAGTTCGATATTTCTGTTTGTGAGCAATCGTCTGGTTTCTACTGATTCAGGACTAATATCTGCGTATTTTTCTTGTCTTTTCTTTTTAAGGGTTAGTAGGAACACATGTTACCCTTCAGCCAAAAAAAAATAAAAAAATAGAGAAGAAAATCTTTTCTTTTAATTGACTGTCTTAAATAAATACCTGTTCAAGATGTATGATCTAAGTTCTATTAATTATTTTGGTCCCTTACTGCCTATAAGCAATCGCAACTCTTTCCTTCTCCTTCTTTAGCTTATTATTATTATTAATTTTTTTTTGTCATCGCAATATAAAATAAAACTAATTTCGTTAAAAGTGTAAAGATTAATCAAGAATAAAATACACCAATAGTAAATTATAAAAGAAAAGGTTTAAGCAAGGCTGACACTTAATAAAAAAGGCTGATGGAGATTTTTGAATAATAATATATAAAGCGGCCGGGAAAAAAGATATACGGGTGTAATACAAGAAAAGTATAGAAGGTACTATCCATGATAATTTAAATGATAAGTTTAATATACAAACAATAAAATTCAATGAATGAAACGATAATATAATTTACTATCAAGGTTGCTTGGTGGGAAGATGGAAGAAGTTGTTGTTGTTGATATGGTGAAGAATGGGGGCATGTCATTGCTGGCTGGATTGGTAGTAATGGCTTAGCGTGGTAATGTGCTACATAAGATCTAGGGCTTATGAATGGATTTTGAATTTGAGGGTGTGGACATGCCCATGGATTGTTTAATTG
This sequence comes from Salix koriyanagi, assembly GCA_029228605.1. Taxonomy (NCBI): domain Eukaryota; kingdom Viridiplantae; phylum Streptophyta; class Magnoliopsida; order Malpighiales; family Salicaceae; genus Salix; species Salix koriyanagi. The sequence continues at coordinate 6,394,908 of CM055331.1, read as the reverse complement.
TGAGAACATTTTTTCTTAAAAAAACATGCTTGGATACCAAAGTTGTTGTGAGACAGAGATTTGAACATGAAGTAATAGGCTAAAAAGATGAAGCTAAAGAAATAAAATAAAAGGTTAAGGAAGAGAACAATGGGTTGGAGAAGTGTGTGACTTTGTAAATTTTATTCGATTAATCAAAATTGTCTAATATTTAAAAAAAATATGATATGAATACTAAAACCCTAACAAGAACAGATTATTAAGCTTATGACCTTATAAATAGAATATTTAACAATAGCTAAGTTAATCCCAACAAATATAGCTTAATTAATAAACCTTAACTAAAAGGTCAAATAAATTAAACCAAAAACGTAAGCTAAAGTCCAATCTCTCAATAACTTCGGCTATCTTTCATAATCTATAATCATACAAATACATAAACAATATCTTGGATATGGTATTCCCCACCATATTATGGAATAGGAGGCTGGAAATAATTAATGGATATGTTTGGATAATATGTTTAACTTACGTACTTAATAGATATATCTAAGGAAATTGTTGCTTCAATTATTGCTCTTAATTAAAGACAATACTGAAAGGCAACAAGTTTGTGTGAATTGAAGAATGAGATCATTATCATCAATAATTAAGGATTATCTGTTACGATATATGAAGATTGTGGAATCGCCATGCTTAGTTGTGGTGTCTAGTCTTATTTATATTAAAGTTATATCATAAAGTTATAGATAAAGAGAAAAGCATTCAAATAAATACAAATTCAATCCTAGTTATCTATTGTAATCTTCTATATTTTAAGGAATTATTGTTAACATTATCTTATGACAATTTTATGGATTGTATTATAACAAATCCTCTTATAATGATATCATCTCTTCACAAGCCTTATATGTGAGAGTCTTAAACACATAACTTAGAATGAAGAAAGATGGGTATTGAGCAACCAAAATGTTTCATAAACATGTCTACTAGTTTGAGATGAGCTGGAACATATTGAACTTAAAGTTTTCTAGAGGCCACTTACTCCCGAACAAAGTGATAATCTAGATCAATATGTTTTGATTGTTTATGTGATATTGGACTGGCAACAAGAAAAATTAAGATGTGGTTATCATAAAGGATGACTAAGAGAAACAAAAGAGACTTTAAGATGATAAAAAAAGGTGGTTTGAGCCATTTAACTCCAAAAACAATGAAAGCAAGGGCACAATATTCACTCATAACTAGAACTTTGAGATCATAAACTGCTTTAGATTTCCAGGAAAAAAGATTATCACCAAAATAGATTGTAAATTTAGAAAGAGAACACCTTGTGTTAGGACAACTAGCCAAATCTACATCTAAGTATGCAAGAAGTGCTTTGTGAAGAAGATTGGGTTAGAGATAAGCCATTTTGAAGAGTACCTTTCAATGTACTGAATAATCCTTTTGACAGCTTAAAAAATGATCAAGGCTTGTGCATAAACGAACTTCTGACAATAACAACATGAGCAATATTAGGTTTTATGATTGTGAGGTAGTGAAGGGGCAAAACATTTGATAAAGAATCCCAAAATAACATAAATGATAATGGAACATTTGATTGGTACATTGTGTTCCTCCATTACTTTGAATTTTTTGTAATTTTAACCAGAAATTGATTTTCTACAAGTTTTCGAACTGGAGAAAAATACTGAAGAAATTAAACTTTAATTTGAAAGGATATAACCACTTAAACCTGGAATAGTCATTAACAAATATGAAATAATATTTAAAGCCAGTTTTGGAAAATAATGAGATTAATCCCTACAATCACAATGAATATGCTTTAATACAGTTAAAACATGCTTTTCATTGGGTTAAAGGGAAGACGATAACTTTTAGCAAGTTAGAAACTAGAGCAAACATTGAAGCAATGAAGTTACACCTATTTTATGTTTCTTATGAATAAAGAAAAAATAGAGTTAGATGCATGACTTGAACAAGCATGCAAGACATTAAAAGAAGCTCTTATACAATTATCATAAATGAAAGAATGATGTTCTTGTTGAAGAACATATAGCCTATTTTCACACTAACCGGTTCTCACTACTTTTCTTGTGACTCGATTTTGTATGACTAAATAATTTTTTAATAAAAGGTATGCCTATAACAGCGAACTGATCATATGTAGTTTAAAATTCATGAGAAAATTCAATAACACTACATAATTGTTTTTAATGCTATGCAAATCATCCTTTAAATGGAGTTCATGAGATATGGAGCGATGACTGAAGGTGCTCTCTAGTGTGGACCAAACATCATGTGAGAAAGATAATCAAACCACGATAGACATAGTATTTTTAGTTAAATAAAATAGTATAAACTTAACACCAGGTGGTTCATTTGTTACCATTCAATAAGTTTTGGATTTTCAAGACAAGAATCATAGAAGTAGAAGGATTAGAAATAGAACTATCAACATATCAAAATAAATATTGAGATTGTAACAATGGAAGCACCTGACTATGATAAAAAAAAGATAGTTGGAAGAGGATAGTTTAATGGTTGGAAGGTATACCAAAGTATTGAAGGACAATGAGGTGAATGGTTGATGGAAGCCATGAAAATTTTAAAAAAAAATAAAATTTTTATAGAGGTAGCTCTGATACCATGTGAAGATCATGGAATCATCATGCTTAGCTGTGGTGTTCTAGTTTTATTTATATTAAAGTTATATTATAGAGTTACAAATAAATTAAAATACATTGAAATAAATAGAAATTAAATCCTAGCTATTATTGCTATCTCGTATATTCAAGGAATTGTCATCAATATGAACTGATGACAATTTTGTGAATTGTATTATAGTAGATCCTCTTCCAAGACTATTATGTACGTGCTATATAATTAGGTGGCAAGAGTGGAAACTACTACTTCTAGTTCAATAATGGATCGATATGGGGCAAACACAACTAGTAGTTGAAAATGAAGAATCTAAGGAAAAGGCTTATAATTAGAAGATAACAATCCGACAAACTCTCTCAGTTTCAATATTCGAGTCACATCCATAATTATCTCTTGTTTTCTTTCTTTTTTTCAAAAACAACTTTTTATAGTTGACATTATCGCCGATCATAGGACCATGCATGATTTGAATTTTTCTCATTCCCGAGCTAGCTCAAAGATGTAAAATCTCCCGTTACATATGGGCTGGTGTAATTATATGCATGATGCATTCTTGGTAAAAGTGGGTTACATGTGAAATGAAGTGCTATATAGTCTTCTGCTTTTTTATGCAAATTAGAAAGTTAGACTCTATTTTTGAGTGGAAGGCATCCACTTGAATACAAATGATTATTTCTAGACCACCCGATATATTCGAAACCACACAGAACTCCGACTAATCTAGATTCGAGCCGGTAGGACCACCAGGGTGTAAAAGCTCTCCCAACCAAGTAGTTTGATGCAGCTGCATTTTCAAGTCTCCAACCAAAAAGTTTGGTTAAGCTAGAGCAGCCCGTGCTAACTGTGCTAGCTGATCTATGCACTCGGTGGTTAATTACAGATGATTGAAACAAAGTGTTCGCACAACCTGTTTATGCTCGAGAGGAGTTGGTGCTCAACTCGCAATTTTGTGAAGGCTAGCTAGTGATGGGGGGCAACTCCCTAGGGTTTGTTGGGTTTTATACTAAAAACAAAAGTAGCAAAACCTATGCATCTTTGTTGACCTAAATTTACTCCAATCTAATGTCCAAAGAGTGAAATGACGCTGGCTGGCTGGCTGGCTCGCTCGATATCCTTACAACTGTTATAGATGCTCTCCATTATTGAGTTTTCAACACAATGTGTGTTGGCGTGGACACCACGGTGGTGAGAACACTAAGTTCAAGAACTCATTTCACGTTGCGTTTGACTGCCCACCATTCCATTTGCCAATTTCTTGGCGTCGGGGAAATAAACAAGAGACCACAGATCTCACAGAGAACACACACACAGATACACACACACACACACACACATATATATATATATATATATATATATATATATATATATACGTATGTATACGTGAGGGGTTGCAAAAATATTGGAGCACGAAGCACATGGCATACGGGGTGACGTCAAGCACTGCAGAACAGCATGACTTAATTAGTATGGACTCGAAGAAAGCACAGTAATTAATAAATGAAGTCCAGGTCTGGTGTTCACGAGTCCTTCGATAACCAATTGAAAGCCAGCATGTTTTGCCAGTTCAGGTATACGTGCCATTAAACAAATTCTAAGTCACTGATTATCGAGCCCGGCGGTTCTTGAGAGGACGATCGATTTGGTGAAAAAATGTTCTTCCAACTAATAGCTGACAATTCTTGTCCTCGCAGGCACTTCAAAGCTCAAAAAATATTGCATACAGCTGGTAATGGTTTTTGTCGGTTTGTTCACTTAATCAGTGGGAAACTAATTATCTGACCAGAGTCTGCTGCCAGCTCAATAGTTTGTTTTTCAATTTTCTTTTTAATAAAATTTAGTTATTTTAAGTAAATGAATACTAATTATAAATATAAAACTATACAATAATTTAATTAAATAAATTTAAAACTATCTGTGTTAATAAATACAAAAACATTATTAGCACGTTTATTAAGCTGACCTCACTGTAGGTTAACTAATATTTTTCTAATTAAAATATTTAATGTGTTATTTCTATTAACATGATTTTTATAAAAAAATCAAGTAAAAAATATAATTGTGAAGAAAAAAATGTTGCATTTCTACTTTGAAATGCTATTTTCTTAGTCTTTAAATGATAATTGTTTTAAAGAAAAAATAATGAATAAAAAATTAAAAAATAATCTATTTTAAAAAGAAACTAAGAAAATATTATAAAAAAAGATGGTGATAAATATGCCAAATATAAAATGATAAACATTCCAAGTATAAATCTAAAACAAAAATTATAGATTTGTTACTGCTACAGCCACAATAAAAGAATTAGCAAAATCTATAATTATATCATTTCTACAATAAAGAACTCATTTTTTCAGTAAATATATAATATAATATAATGCTGTCCATGGTTATGTTCACATATACTCAAACTATTCTCGGTTCTTCAAAATATAGTGTGTTTCAAGTTACATCGATTTTCTGAGGACCATTGTCCAAAAAGTAATAGCTAGCTCTTAATTGTTATGCTGAACTCGTTGTGTGCTGTGAACCAAACGAATATTGCGAGCCACACCTCTTGTTCTAATAAGTAAACGCTTCATATATATCATAAGACATCTCACAGAAGACAGTGGGCATGCTCGAGAAGAGAGAGAGAGAGAGAGAGAGAGAGATCCCACAGTAGTATGGAATTTCTTGTATTCCACCTTTTTTTATTTCCCCATCAATTTATAATGTCTAAATAAACAGTAAAATTACATATTTTAATCCCATCCTTGACCAGCTTCTAGGTGGGATGGAATCAACTTCATCTACTATAGTCTTACACTCTACATTGTCCTTGTAACGTTGATCGCTTCCACTCAACCAAACGCCGTAAAAAGTCTTTGACCTGTTGAAAATCATCCATGATTAGCACCGGAAACTAAACAAAAACCCTTTTGCTAGCAAAATCAAGGTGCTTGCCTCTGTTGGCTCCTGTAGAGAATAAGAGGCATTTGTTTCCTTGGGAACTTTAGAAACAAGAATCCCAAGCCCTTGTCCCCTGCTTCTAAGGACCTGTTTAGTGCATGCATATAACCAGTTGCTTAGAACAAGAATTGAAATTTGGAGATAATGAATTAATGAATGTAATATGATATGAACCTTGAATGCATCCTCATCAGTTCGATCATCTCCAATATAAACTGGCAAAACATCAGTAGAATTGGCATATCCTGAGAAAAAAAACAATCAGCTGCTGTTAATCTACCATTGTATGAGAGATTAAGTAGAGCGTAATCAAGGGACAAAAGTATATATCATCACCTAATGATTCTAACAGGAATTCAAGAGCTTTGCCCTTGTCCCATTTGATGGTGGGTCGGATCTCTAAAACCTGTTTCAGTTAATAAAAGATGGTCACGCAGAGTAATCACGTAGTATAATCAATTTTATGACGACAAAAATAAGGAAGCAGGTTCTTGTAAGAAAATACCTTCCTCCCTTGAGTTAATCTAAGTTTTGGATAACCATTCAGAACTGATCTAACTCGCTCTACTAATGTAGCCCACATCTGTCGGGGGGAAGTCGAGACAGCTATTAGTAATCATCACCTTATCCATCGAAGCAAATGAAGGTGAAAATAAAATACGAAAATGTACCTTCTCCTCAACACAGCGAAAGTGTACGGATATGCAAAATTTGTTGTCTTCTACTTTAGCTCCCGGGATACATTTTGTTCTCTCCAGCAAAACATTGTACACCTGAAAATAAATAAATAAAACGTAGAAATTTAGATCCTTTTTATAAATCAAGTACTTACTTATTTTTGACAGAAGGTAAAAGGAAACAAACCTCATCAATCATGCGTAAAAACTCGCTGGCAGGTTGAAAGAGTACATCTTGATAATCCTGAATAATACGAAATTATTTGGTTAATAAATACGACTAAAACAAATTGTAATAGGAAGCACCAGGTTGAAAGACATCGTTGCTCACTTTTTTGTTTCTGCAACTATTCTTGGATGGTCCCTTGATGTCCATGCCATGGCTACCAGCGTAGTAAAGCCCTGCCAATCTTACAAAGCTGTACACCTGCAAGAATTTTACAAGGAGAGGAAAACAACATTATTGATTACAATACAGTTTAAAACCTCCATAAACACCCATCTTCTTTCAAAAAACAACAACAACAATAATAATAATAATAACAACAACAACAACAACAAAAGGATACCTTATCCCGACACCTTCCCGTCACTATAGCTGTTGGAAAGTATCTACCGACGTCCCTAACAGCTTCTCTCATCTAAAATTTTGGAGGAATACAAAAGTTATTGTAGAGAAATTAGAAAAAATCCGTAAAACTAAGGGATTGTATATAGTACGTATATGAAGGCTACACTAACCTCGTTGGTCATGAATGCCCTGTCAGGATCTTCAACAATGGGTGACAGTGTACCGTCATAATCTAGAAACATTACAATCTGCTTTCCCTTTGAGCCATTCACTATTTGCTCAAACATGTTCAAAGCAGAAGGATGGTTTACCTGTTTTATATTTAATTAAAATCACAAACTATCAGCGAAGTTGGAGGAAGAGAAATAAAGAACGAGTTTACAGAATGATAGTGTGAAAGTACTACTATGAAGTGTCTGGTCTTCGAAAACTTACAATCCAAGTATTTTTCTCCTCAGTTTCTGATAATGAAGTGGTGGGCTTGGCACGGGTAGGTGAAGAATCTCTCATAGAATCGACCCAGGAATGGGTTTTGCCCTCAGTTTCAGTCTTCTTTGAGAACATCTTTCGGGATATCGTGAAACACCCATCAGGAGCAGCTGGTAATAGCTTCGGCACAAATGGTGAAAGCAGAGACTTGGACAGGGCCATTGCGATGGTGATTCCAATACCTTTTCTGGCATCGGGCACAACCACATTCTGGTTTGTCATCTCTGTTTGTATAAACTAAACTCTGCGTCCACATTAATATAAAATCAATTTGAAAAGAATAGAAGAGGTGAGAAATATTAAAAGAAACTAATAAGAGGTTGGTTAATGTAAAGAGTACCTGAAACGCTTGAGAAGATTGTGGAATAACAAGAGGAAGAGGCAGAGAATATAAAAAAGATGAGAAAACAAAGACAAGTAATGAAAGTTATTTTGGTCTTAGGATTCCAAGGAAAGAGATAAAGAAGTTCAGGATAACAACGTCCTCAAAAAGGTGAAAATTATACGCGCACTAAACACTCGCAAACAAACGCAGACACTGACACAGACACGAACACAAATGGGGTTGTGTTCTGTCAATTTATAAACTTGGTTTTCACTGCACTAACTCACTAAACAAACAAAAACCCCACTCCCTCACTACCCTTTTCTGCACCTCTTTTTTGCCATAAATATATTTAGCTATGTTTATTTACTGCAAATTAATTTTTTTCAGAGTAAAATTATGATTTTTTTTAATATATTTAGTATTGTCCTATAAAATTAGTAATAAAAACAGTTTTAATGTTTGGATAGGCTATAGAAAATAAGCTAGAAAATAATTTATTAATATTTTTTTCTCTCAAGTTTATTAAAAGAATAAGGACTAAATCTATCATATATAAAAAAATTAAAGTAGGATGAAATCAAAAAAATATAAATTATTTCAAATAAAATAAATAGTACTCCGAATAATAGAGATCAAATACGAAATATCAAAAACTCAAAAAAACATGAATTTTTATTTTATTTTTAAATAAATTATTGCAAATAAATTAAATAGCAGTAAAAATAATGGTGACTAAATATGATTGATAAACAAAAATATAAGAGAAAAACAAATAGAAATAAAATTAATAAGGACTAAAATTCATATAAGAATTAATTTATATCAAGTTCTAATGGGATGAAATAAAAAAAATAGAAACAAATTCAAAACAAAATATGTTGCTATAATCAAGTTTGATATGATGAATAAGTAATATGGTATTTTTTTTACTTTTTTAACTTTTAAAAAGTATATTCCCCCCAAAATAAAGAAAATATTTTTTTCTTGAAACCAAGCCATTTTTGTTCTAGACAATTTTTTCATTGAATGATTTTTTTAATGATAAATAAATATAAAATAAAGTTTGAAAAATAATTTTTTAAAACTTGGAATCAACTCTCCAGGACCACTGTAATCCCACTTTACATATTATTTCTTGCTCCTATGAAAGCGAAGTACAGTATCTTAATCAAAATTGCTATCTTTGTGTTGCCCCCCTTTATATATATATATATATATATAAGAAAAAAGAAATAAATCTTAATTAATGGAAGATGGTATTTCTTTAGTTTAAGATTCAACAATAAAATACAAGGAACATGTTTAATCTAGATTTTATTGTTAAACTACCTGTGGTGCTAATGCCCGCTCTGTTTTTTCTTCATCCACTTTTTTTGTAATTCAGACACCCTATGGCTGTAGGTTTATTAGATATACTTACATTTTATTGAATATAGAATAATACTATTAGTTTAATATAAAATAACAACAAGAAAAACATTGATTGGTTGTTTACATATGATTAGGTGCTAGATAGAACCCTCGAAGAAAAAGAGTATCTCTTTTAGGGGCCAAATGAACTTGAGAGTAGCTAGGATCTTAAACCTTGGCTTAACCAAATAGGATCGGATCAACTCAAAACTATCCTCGCAAAATTTTTTATGAAATGGTATATCTATTGAAAGACTCGATTACTCCTATTATATCAAAAAAGTAAACCAAAACTGAGAGGATTAATCAAGCACGTAAATATATGAACTCCTTCATCTTTCTCAAGTGTGTGCATATTTACTAAAGCAGCGAACACCATGTCAAAGAAAGCTAGTCAATAAGATTCCTGCTTGTGATAGCATCCCAAAATATGGTAGATAAGGGGAAATAAAAGAGCAAACATGAAAACCAAAATGATGGTAAATTTATGGGTGTGGAATCTCTAAGGACCTCCCATGCCAGGTTAATGGAGAATCTACCACAATAATGACCATTCCAATATATTAGAAACATATATGTTTATTTATGGATATAATTTTTGAAAATTGGCAACAGCCAAAAGATTTAAAAAGAAACAAAGTTTAAAATTGTTAGATAAAAAAGAGTTTACTCATATGATTATTATTACAAATACCATAATAAATAATATATTATAACAAATAATTCACAGTTATAATTGTTGATATGATGAGTTGTCTATTATAAATATAGTTGGTGATTCTGTTATCTTTTTTGTTATAGGAACTAGATGAAAATCTTGTATAGGTAGTAATTATAAGAATCTGATTAATCATAGAAGTCAGATCAAATCTTGTATAATATTATTGTAGTTCCTTTGAATAGGATTGTTCCCTATTCTGAGAATTGCCTAAATATTTCCTCCTAAAGAAGCAGAAGAAATATAAGAATAATTCAATTTGTAAACACCATTGGTCTTCTACATGGTATCAAAGCAATAATTGTAGAACTTCGCAAACACGAATCTCATACTCACATGTTTTTTTCTTTCTGAAACTCATATATACTAATTACATGGAAAATCTCAACCCTATTGTTCCCGTTCCACAAAATAATCAAACATCGCCCATTATTATCAACCAAGACAATTATGCATTCCCTACCAACATCATATTGGATGAAAGTAATTATCCACTATGGTCTCAACTTATAGAGATGTGCACTGACGCTCATAACAAAACCGGATATCTTACTAGTGAAGAGAAAAAACCTAACCCCGAAAATCCCATGTTTGCAACATGGATCACTGAAATTCAAAAGGTGAAAAGTTGGCTTATTGATTCAATAAGTCAGTTACTGATGCAATGACTTATTCATTAGTCCCCAACCAAGAAAAAATGAGAGGTTATGTCAAAGACCTTCTATGATGGCTTAAATGAAACTCGTGTGTTTAAATTAAATCAAAAGTCTTTCTCTATAAAAAAAAATGGTAGATCTATGTCAACATATTACAATATACTGATTGCTCTATTCAAGGAAATTGATCACGTAACTACTTCCCAATGAGAAAGAGTTGAAGGTGTGGTCCAATTACATTCACCAATGATATTTTATGAGCGGACTTGGTTCTGAGTCTGATCAACTCCATGGAGAAATCTTACGGAGAGATCTAAAACTAGACTTAGAGAGCACATACACCTATGTAAGGAGGGAGTTTCAACAAAGATAGACAATGGGAGGTTATCGCTCACTTACTAAGCACTATGTGCACTCTTTCATGATCACAAACCAATCCCAATAGGGGTCAGAGTCTAGAATATTGAAGAACCACAATAATCCATCCGCTAAAAAGTATACAAGTCTGGTATTGATATGAATTGGGTCATTCAAAGCAAGGGTGTTATGAGATCATTGGTTATCCTGGGTGATGGGGTTTCTCAAAGAAACCAAGAAAAAAGTTTGTAGGAAAGGTCATGATGACACTACAGTCAAAGCTCAACCTATTGTTGAAGATAAATTATAGCTTACTGTCAATGTTGCACAACTAAGTATTATTGATAAGGCAAATCATTCTCTACTACCTGTGAGAATAATACTTGGATTATTGATATAGATGCATCGCATCATATGGTTAGAGACATTAGTCAATTGAAATCCTTTCATTCATCTACACATTCCTTTATTTCTACAGCTAATGGAAATACGACTCTACTGTTGGTAAAGGCACTATCATCCTGACTCAATCTCTCACTTTAAACTCAGTACTAGTTGTCCTATCTCTTGAATATAATCATTTATCATTTGGCCAAATTCCTTTTGATCTTATGTATTGTAACCTTCTGACCTTAATTCTATGTTTTTTAGGATATTCTGACCTAGAAGATTCTTGGTTATGGTGTTAAACGAGGTGAACTCTATTTTTAGAACTTATAAAAAATCAGACTAAAGTTCATATACAAATCGAGCAAAAATATGGTTATGGCATCAACGATTGGGACATCTTTCATTTGGATATCTTAAAAATTACAACCGCATCTTTTGAAGTAGTTCATAATATAGAGTTTCATTGCAATATTTGGGAATTCGATAAAATTCATTGCATTTCTTTCATTTCAAAATCTCGTTAGTTTGTCACAATTATCGGTGAAATGTACTCGAATGACTTGAATGTCTTTGCTCCATAAAAAGAGTGATGTTTTTATAGCGCTTAAAGAATTTCATAGTACATTGGGTACTCGGTATCAAAAACAGATTTCGCAGTTGGCAAACTGATAATGCCATGGAATTTTTTGATATGTTGGTTCAGAAGTATCTACACCGGTATGGAATTCGACTTCAAATTTCATGTACTTATAATCCATAATGAAATGGATTGGCAAAAAGAAAAAATAGAAAAATATTAGAGGTGGTTCATGCTTCCCTATATGGCATGCACATGCCTCAGTACTACTAGGAAGAAGCTGTGAAGTCTATCGTTTATCTACACAAGTGGACACCCTCTCGTGTGATAGATTTTCAGACACCTCAACAGCGTATACAATCCATATTTCCCATCCTATACCTTCCAAATATTGAACCTAAAGTGTTTTTATGTATTGCCTACATCCATATTCAAAATGTTTTGTGGACTAAACTTGATCTTTTTGTTTTCATTAGATATTCAGACTTGTAGAAAGGATACAGATGTTATGATCCTCACACTCAAAAACTATATGTAACCTTGGACGTCTCCTTTCCATGAATCCAACAATTTTATTTAGAAGGGTGTTCAACCACTTTTTCTCAGGGGGAGCCTCCTAGCAAAAAATATTTGATGCAAGAGAGCGGCAATAATGAATGTTTTGAGCTAGAAGAAGTGAATGACAAGCTTAGGAGTAGAAGCATTGATGAGCAATCACCAATAAATATAGAGTTGCCTTTGTTAACACCATCAAGCTATGAATCCCCTTAAAGCAAGGTTGTCAATATCGTTTCGGTTGACATTTTATTTTTTCTATTGATACAGAATATTTTGGTTTCGGAGCATTTCGGCGTGTCGTTTTGGGGTTGTACTATTCATATATATATAATTAATTAATTATATATAATGAAAAAACTTAAAAAGGAAAAAAATATATAATTTTTATTTTTTATAAAATCAAAGTTGACAATAATTTTATTTTTTTATGATATATATTTTTTTAATTTTTATTGTTTTAATTTTGGTTTATATATATATATATACACGGTTCATTTGTGTCCATGGGTGGGTGGTTCGGTTTGTCACTTTGTTAAGCACTTTGTCATTCAAAACAATCCCACATTGGATAAATAAAAGATGAGACAAAAGGATGTGTATATAAATATAAAGCAAGAAACAACATTGTAACTTGTTGGGATGTGTGTTGGCTTAAGGTCTCCCCAAAAGGGAGATCCTATGTTTGTGGTAAAGGGCGGCGGGAGTTGAAAAGTAAGATGAATTTTTTTCTGTAGCCGAAACGGCATAAACAAAGTAATACTAGTATGTTTCGACCAGTATTTGGTCAACAAGTCTGGAACAGACCGAAATTTAAATCGAGATAAAAATAATGTTATTTTGTATTGTTTTTTTAACTGGGACAAAACGTTTCAGCCGAAACGAAATGGTATTGACAACTCTGTCTTAAAGTGTTGAATCTCATGTACTCTTACAGCCCATATATGATGAGTCCAATGTATTTACTGATAATTCTCTTTTTCCACCAGATAATATAGACCCAAGATGTTCACAAAGATCAAAGTCAATGTTTAATATTCAATCAACAATTATGTCTATAAAATAGGTTGTCTGAATCATATTCACTCACTCTTAATCAATTATTCAATATATCAATTCCAAGTCATGTGAAGGAAGTTTTCATAGATTTAGCTTGGGCCAAGGCAATAAATGAAGAAATGTGTGCTCTACAAAAGAACTTTACATGGGAACTTGTCTTACTACCCGAAGGAAAGAAGACCATTGGATATTGATGGGTGCAAGGTAGTCAAACTCGCGAGTCAACTCGCAAACTTGTACGAGTTTGAAAGTTGGCTCAGCAAACCTGGTTGGACCAGAAAGAAAAATCAAAACAGGTCAAACCCGGTCAAAATCGGGTTGACTCGTAAAATCGGACCGGATCGGTCCGATTTTAAGATATTCGGATTTTGGGGCTTTCATTTTCAATTTTTCATTCTTTCATTTACAAATTACATTTGCAACAGCTCAAATCAAAATCTTCTCTTCTCTTCTCAGCAAAAAAACTCAAATCATCAACTCTCACCCTCAAAATCTTACCCAAAAATACACTTACCCACCACCTGCACATCTAGCCCTTGTTGTCCTCCACATCATCTGGATGAGGAGACGAGAAGGAAGAGAGTAAAGGAGAAGAAGATGAGGAGGAAGACAAAAAAATGGAGAAGAGGATGAGGAGAAGAGGATGAGAAGATGAGCGGCGGCGTAGGAGAAGAGAAATAGAGAATTAGGGATTTAGCCTTTAGGGTTATGTCGGGGGGGGCCTTTTATAGTAGTTATTATAATAATAATAATAATAATAATAATAAAATAGCCAAGTAGGTTTATACTTTATACGGGGGAGGAGGGGTTATAATAATAATAATAATAATAATAATAATAATAATAATAATAATAATAATAATAATAATAATAATAACAATAATAATAATTAGCATAAAAAATAATTTTTAAAAAATCCTATTAATTTAAGATAATAAATAACATTAATTAATTTCAAATACAACAACCATAAAAAAAAAATACAATTACTTGAAAAACATAAAATAAATAGTTTAAATTTCAAATCTCAAATACTGTGGGTCTTTTAATTATATTTAAATCATTTTTTAAATTTAAATATAATAAAAAATAATAATTTTATTGTTGGAGGGTTTTTCAAAAGCAATTATTTAATTATATAATTTACTCCTATTAATTGTATAATTAATTGTATAATTAAACTATACATAAAATAATTGGACTTTATTTAAAATAAGATAAAAAAATGTCCATAATTATGCTATTTTGCATTCAGAAATATTTTACATACGATTTTACGATTTTGCTTCTTACACGATTTTAGCTGTGATTTTACGATTTTTGTACGGACAAATTCGGGTACGATCTTACGATCTGATTTTTCGGAGCCCTTTCCGATTCGTATCAAAATCTCGATTTTGACTACCTTGGATGGGTGTATGTCTCTCTCTCTCTCTCTCTCTCTCTCTATTTATCTATATCTCTATCCATCTATATCAAGGTTGTCAATTTTGTTACATTTCATCCAGAATGACTTTTATATCTCGTTCTAATTTAAAAACAAAACAAACCAAAAACAAATCTCATCTCGCTCAGAAACTTGTCCCATTTCATGAATTTCCTCAAATTCCACTCGGATCATTCTGATTCTATTGCAGTCAAATAGTGTTTTTTATAAATATTATCTAGTTTCATAATGTCAAACGTATCTCGCAATCTAATCACTAGATCAAGTTGAAATTTTATGATCATTCCATGACATATTTTTATATCTCAAGTTAAACATTTAGGGCAATCAAAATTAGAAAGGCCTTGCAAGATTTCATATGGTATTTGTATAATTTTGTTCAAATTCATAATTTTGTTTCAAAAGGTTTTTTTCCATTTTTTAGATTGGTTTATCCCAATTTTATTTTTTAACAATATGTTTATTCATAATTGAGCTTCATAATTTGTTTTGATTGACATTATTTAGAGTTGTTATGATCTCATAAGTGAATCCAATATGTTGTCATCTCAATATTTATTTTAAAAATACGTCATCTTGATTTTTTTGAAGTCAAATTATATTGATACTAGTTGGTCAGGTTATCATTAGAATCATCAATTCAATCGTTATTGATTTAACTCCTACTGTTTTACTTGTGTTTGACATTTGAATTTTATATTGACATGAAGATGGGTTTTTTTTTCTCCCCTTGCGCGCTACCATCCCAGAGAGGGGAGACGGCATGCACGGGGATTTTTTTATAATCATAAAATAACAACTATAATTTTTAGGAGTCTTCACCTAGTATTAATGTTACTAGAAAACCTAATGGTCTGCGAGAGTCCACTAAGGAGACTTGTTGTACAAGGAGAAGACGAATCACCCCTAGTGCACCCTACCTAAGCTATGTTGCATTGTTGTTTGATTGTTTTTTAGTCATATTTTTTATTCGTTGGTCTTTTATAAGACTCTAAATAGATCTCTCTTTGTGAGGGAGTCTCTACCTCATTAGGTCAAAAAGATAACCGTTCTAAAGTCTGAATTTTAACACTGTATTTATTATATTTTAGTATTGATGGTGTATTTTATAATGTAATTTTATGCCCCGATAATTAAAGTTTATAACTAAAAAATGAACAAAAAAATTGTTGAGATATTTTTGATATTTTGGCTAAACTCTAACGGATAATCATAAACTAGTTACGATATCCCATTTTGTTTTAAAAATATGAGAAAAGGTGTGATTTGTTTTTACACAAAATATGCTTAGAAAATTTTTAAAATTCGGTTGTATGCACGAAAAGAATACATTTTTTATTTTTTTAGAAAATACAATGTGTTTATATTTTTATTTTTAAAAATATTCAAATTGTACTAGGCCTGATGGATGGGTCGGTCCAACCATGGTGGGTCATTTCAGCCCAACACCACTTAGGTCGAGCTGGATAGAATTTCTAGCCCTTCCTATTATTCACTTACACAGTGAACAATAACTAACGGGGAGAAGGAAGAGGTTATCGGTTGTTGCCTCCATGTACAAGAGGTGAAGTCAATGTCGGAGATGGTGAGAATGGTGGTCGGTGGCACTTGTAGAGGGAGGTGAAGTTTGCTGTAGTGGAGAGAAAAATCGATGTTGTTGTCGTTGGAGGAGTTGTCACGGTTGTTGCTACTGTCATAGAAGAAGAAGAAGAGTAGTTGTTGATGTGTTGACAAAAGAAAAGGTGCAGTTGTTGTTGTGTTGCCAAAAAAAAAAGGTGCAGTTGTTGCTGGAAGGGACGAAGAAGCAGCTACCGAAGAAGAAGACCAGATCGCTGTCGATGGTGGAGAAGAGGAGGACTAAGGTTGTCGGTGTTATTACCGCCAAAAGTGAAGAAAAAGAGGTTGTTGCTTACAATGAGGAGAAAAAACTGGTGGTGTTGAGGGGGTATTACCAGTTTTTTGTTCTATATTTTCTTTCTTCCTTCGTTATTGTTCTGTGTTTTTTTTCTTCATTATCATTATCTGTTTTTTCCTTTCGTGGTTCTCTCTTCTATTCTCTACTCCTTCGTTCTTCATCCTCAGTATTTATAAGAGGAAAATGGCCCTTCGACTGCTTGTTGCGTGCAGCGATGGTTTGTGTAGGTTGTCTCTGTCATTTCAACGATGGCATGCCTGCACTGTTCAGACCACTGAACAGTGCAACCACGCTAGTAGATTTCTCAAAAATACCCAAATGCACTTTGGTCCCTTAATTTATAATTATTTTAATTATGCCCAAATGGACCTCAAACTTTTAAATATATGCATTTTTATCCCCGCCAAAACTTCAATATCATGCTTTAATTTACGTGCTTTTTTTACTTGAGTCCTTGGTTTTGGAATGATACAAATTGACCATCAATCGTCCATTAAACTTTCAATTGTCTTAGATTTTGACCCTGATTTCAACCAATTAACTTGGAAAAAAATCAATTTGATTTATCTTTCATATTACATTATTTTCTATATCTCTATATCTACCAATGATGGATAATGTATAGCTAAAGATTAGGTATATAAAATGTGAGATCAAAATATTCTTAACATTTGCTAAATATTTTACAAGTAATATGACATTTTATTAATAAAATTCTAAAAGGCACGGATGAAACACTATAGCATGTGAGGAGAAGCACAATTTATTCAAATAATGTTTTTCTTCTCGTTTTTAGGATTTGTCTGCATTTGGTTCCCTAATTTCTTTCCCTTAACATTAGTTTGATTCTGCTAAAAAAACATTTATGCCATGTATGGGATCTCGAGGTGCCTAGAAAATGTTATGTTCTTGGTTAATACTCAATTTTATAAAACAAAATTGAATTTGATTTCTTTTAAATAATGAGAACTTTAATTTTTGAATTTCAAGCCTTACACAATGTTCAATCTCTCCTTTTTGCCAACTTAGGGAATGATTTGCATGGCAAAGGGAAAAGTTCATGTTTCTCTTTCAATTTTGATCCATCGACTCTTTTTTTAAATTTATAGCCTTCACATTGGCTTTATTTGAGATTTTATTTGGTAGTTGGTTTTTGATGTCATGATACAAGGTTATCACAACATTGAGGAAAGTTTTATATGCTTGGTTGATGCTTGCTTTTGTAAAGTAAACTAAAATTAATCTAATTTAGAGAAATTTAGTATTAAGAAAACAAAGCTTAAATTGAAACAATTATGGAGACTACGGTTAAACAAGCATGATAAATTTGTTTGGACCTGCAATGTATGTGACATTGAGTGAGGAAATGTCGTTGTGTTCAAATAGAGCGTGCAATTTTTCTAGACAGTTAAACAACACCATTTATGGTGACATTGGAAGTATTGTGTCTAGCTCTTTAGTTTGCCCGACACATGATGCTAGAGGAGCATTGGTGAGCCTCTAAAGATCTTTAAATGTCGTTTTGTTTTGATTTTTTTAATTGATTTTCTTTTTAATTTGTTCCTAAGCATTCATTTCATCTAGTTTGTATATTAAATTTGACTCTCATTCTCTTTATTGATATTTGTTTTGTTTTGGATATATTTTTATTTATGATTTTTTTCCTCTCTTTATATGTTTTTTTGTCTTTTTTTTATTTCAATTTCATTCCTCAGTATTAAGTTGATTGAGGATTTGGCTTTGTAATTTTTTTAGATTTGCCTTTTATAAGGTAATCTCAACCTCATGATTCAGTTCATCAGTTTCAAAGATTATCCTATGTTGACTTCATTTTTATAAGAAAAAAAAAATCCTTCAACATTAGATTAGTTAGGGATTATACATTATTTGTTTTTCACTTTTTTTATTTGAGATTATTCTGATCTTATTTTTAGATCATGGGCATGACATGTTAACTTGTTTTTTTTTCATTGTTATTTTTAAAAAATTGTTTTTTTTCTAGTTTTTCCTTTTAATATTGGATTAGTTTGATAATTGAGTTTCATCATTTTATTGAATTTTCTTTGTAAGCTTTATCCTAGTCTTATGACTAGATCTTGGATTTTTCAAGCTAACTTGATTTGACTTGGGTAAGTTTTTTCATCATTTTCTTGAATTGATTTTATTTTCAATTTTTTCCTTCTACATTTTATTTGTTAGGAATTGAGCTTTAAATTTTATTTTATTTTCTGTAGAGGTTTTATGTTATTGGTTATCAAATAAGGTCACATTTACTATCATTATTTGTTTTGTTCTAATATTAAATTAACTAGGTTTATCAAACCCTATCAAGTTAATAACCTAAGTTTTTTTTTTGTTTTTTTAACATTACAAAATAATTTTTTTTTCAAATTAAAAAAAGTTGACCTAACCTCCAATTTAGCGCATGCTAACCATCTAGTGCTTGTTTGGGAGGGCGGTTGCGGTTGTTTTTTAAAGTGTTTTTTATTTAGAAATACATCAAAATAATATTTTTTTTATTTTTTAAAAATTATTTTTGACATAAGCACATCAAAATGATTTAAAAACACCAAAAAAATTCATTTAAAAATGAAAAAAAAAAAAAAAAAACTCAAATTTGAGGAAACGGCGGTTGTACCGCCGTCCCAAACGGGCACTTAGTCAATACCATTTGATTTACTTAGCCTTGGAGCACTAATTGCTTGTTTTGGGGGGATTTGTAGTTCAATCATCATCATTAACCTTGTAATCTAGTTAGGAAAACATGGCATCAAATCAAATAATAGAAGCTTCACGTGGTGCGCCCCTTGTAATCGAAGGTGAAACTAGCAGCTATGATGCGTAAAACCAGTGGCATTTTGGGCTTCTCACGTAATCTAGCATTCGATTATGTGCTCTCTCTGTGTTGTGCAACTTGATCTGTCAGCCTATTCTGTTGATTGTAATTCAATGGCCATTATTTGAAATATAATCATGTCTAGACTGCGGAAGGTATTTTGCGTTATTTAACTACACAAATAATCTCCATTTAACTATGTATCTTGACCAAAACATATCGTTTAGCACGATTATAATTCTAGTTAAAATCAAAACAAAACACATGCTTAATTCTAGTTAAAACGATGGTCATTTAGTGACCTAGTTTTTACATGGAAATTAAAAAAGAATCTCGTTAGTGAATTAAGCTCGCATAATGCCATTTACATGTTCATGCATCTCATTTATCGAAGTATGGTAGTTTTATAGTATACTAGATTATTTTAAATATTTTTTAACACAAAAAAATAGATAGGTGTTGTTAATGAGTTTTTTTTTTAAAAAGAACAATTTAAAAATTGACCTGATATGATCTGATTGACTTATCAAATCCAGACAACCGATAAAATATTATTTAACTTTAAAAAAAATCAAGACAATATATTTTTTTAAATATTGGAAAGATAATATATTAGATTGAATTGAATAAACTTGAATCAACTTGTCAAATTTATTATCCAAGTCATAAAGACCTTGATAACCCAATAGAAAGAGAATAAAAAAATTATCAAACTCAATTCTCAATCAATTAATCCAATCTTAAGGTACGCAATTGAGACAAAATTTAATTAAAAAATAAGTCGAGACAACCATGGTTAACCCTTCCAAATATTTCATTAGACCGAAATAATTAACCCAAAATAAAGCAAACTTAATTACCAATTAAATCAATGTTGAAGGATAAAATTTAAAAAATAATTGTTTTAAAAAACACAAAAAAAACCATTTGAGTCAACCGACCATACTT
This sequence comes from Salix koriyanagi, assembly GCA_029228605.1. Lineage (NCBI taxonomy): Eukaryota > Viridiplantae > Streptophyta > Magnoliopsida > Malpighiales > Salicaceae > Salix > Salix koriyanagi. Next base: position 6,374,377 of record CM055331.1, on the reverse strand, counting down.
GTGAATTAGGTCTTGAGACCAAGTTAACCTCATAGAACATAAAATAAAATAAATTATAAAATTTTATTCTAAATTAATCTATATTGAAGGATTAAATTAAAAAGGAAAAGGGAAAAAAAAGTTATTAAGTCAACTCTGGTTAACTTACCAAACTAGGATTAGGAGACCAGAATAACTCTATATAAAACAAATAAAAAAATATAAAGTTCAATTCTCAATCAACCCTTTGTCAAACGAATAAATTGAAGGGAAAGATCTCATTTATAAAAAAAGGATAAAAAATACCTTGGTAAACTTAGCTAGCCTACAGAAACTTGCGAATCAGGTCATAAGACCATGATTACACCATTAAAAAAAAATTTGAAGCTCAATTATTAATCAAATTAATATTAAAGGATGGAGTTGAGAAACAATTAATTAAAAAAACAATAAAAATAACTCAAGTCAACACAACTAATTATAAAATTCATGGCCCGAGTAATGATACCAGAAATCTTCAATAACAATTTAAGTCAAATAAATTATAAAGTTCAATGCCTAGTAAACTCAATGTTGGAAAATAAAATAAAACATTTTGAAATGAAAAACATTCCTCGCAAATATGAGGATTAAATAAAAAATAAGACTTGACTTTTCAATGTTTATTGCTACGATGAAAAACATAACTCTTTTAGTATATGTTAATATTTATGCCCATTGAATATTGAATTAACAATGCTCTCAGCTGAATCCATAAACACAAAAAAAAATCCTTAATTCTAAACATAAAAACCCTAAACAATTCTCATCATGTTAATAGTAAACATTCATCTGCCATTTTTAATAGATTTGGAAGCATGAAAGACGTTTTATCTCAAATAAACTTTCAGAGGTAGGAAGGTGTTTTGTTTTGTTAGGTTAGAATTGAATCTTGCTTTTGATGATCTTTTTACCTTTCACAATTAAATATAGTTTGACCAGGATGCAAGAAGTCTTATACACATGCATCTTTATGTTAACATATATAACTTTTGATTCAACCATTTGATTATGTTCAAATTTTTCTATAACATTTAGAAATTTTATCCCATATAGGGTTAACATTATGTAGTCATCTATGTTAGTAAAGCGTTTAAATAAGGTATACAACTTATTATTCAATATTTACCATATTTTTCTAGTTGTATTAGGATTCTTTTTAATATTTAATTTAGAAATTATATATTATTTTTAGCTTTATTTAGGATGTTTTACCTATTATATAAGTAGCCTAGAAGAACTATAACATTGACTTTTAATTTTAGAAAATATTTTGTAATAAAATTCTAACTTGGGGTTTTTATGGTGACCTCATTTGAAACAATTGTGTTACTTATGTTTGCAAATTCTCTTATATCCTTTACATGTGTGTCAGTTGGTATAAGAGTCCAATGATTCTTGGTAGTTGTTCATTTTGTATTATTGAATAATCATAACTCGAAAAGATGGTCACAAATAAAATGTGCTCATGTAGAAAAGGTTGATAGGGTTCTTCGTTAGAAAATAGATGTTTAGAAACTAATAATAAAAGACATGCAAAGACATATTGCAAAATTGAACCATCAATTATTAGATAAAACAGAAAAGGCAAGTTAAAATATTATCTTGTCAATTAGTAGAGATAAATAAGAGAAAACATTTGAGAGGCATGAAAAGAATGATCATAAATTTATGAGTAGTTTTGAGAAGCTATTTAAGAGGCATGAATAAATGATGTAACTTCTTGATTGATATGAATATGATGTTGAAACTAGAATCTTTTTTTAGTTTGTATTTTAAATTATAGTCCACCTCTAAATTTCAAAGAGAATTAAGAGTATGAAGTTGAATAAAAATATTTTAATTCAGAATTTTTGATAACCTTGGGTATACAAAAGATTTTTATGCTAATGAGAAAATTGATTGTAATCTTAATAGTAAAATCATCAATGAGAAGGGAACCAAAACAAACATGGTTTCTTAAGTTTATTTGTTATAAAGCATATTGTGTGTTATAACTTAGTTTTTTACCCTTCTAAAAAAACACAAATATTTCAGAAAAAAGGAAAAAATGATTAAAAAAATAAAAAGAAGAAGAAAAGAGAAAAAAAATGCAATTAGGGATGAAAATGAAAAGAAACATTGAGAAAAATAGTTGAAATTGGATAAACAATTGAAAATTGGAAAGACAAATAGTTTTCAAAAATACAACAACATATAAGGACCATTTTAATATAACTAGGGACAAGATTAAGAATAAATATTTATAAAAAGGTTGAGATTTGTTACAAATATAAAAATAAAAAATCCAAGGACCAAAAAAATGATGGAGAAATTGAGGGACTTATTTGAGAACATAAAAAATTCTTTATCATTTACAATTGTTATGTTAGTGTGGTTTCTAAGGATAGGAGAGAGAGAGAGAGAGAGAGAGAGAGAAATCCAATTGTTATCGAACTACTACAAATCATTATATACGCACAATGGTTCATGCTTTAGATGACACAATGGTTAGTCATTTTTAGCCGTTATGAGGTATCATACATGTCACTCAAAGAGCTTAGAATTGTCTCACATGTTATGCATGCATTACCAATTTTTGTTTTTAATAATATTTTTCATTTTAAAAAAATAATGAATTGATCATAGGTCTACTTGTTAATTGCAAATATATATATATATATATATATATATATATATATATATATATATATAATGGCAAGAAAATCCTTGAATGCAAAATTATGAAAATTTGATTTTTAAATATAATTTATTAAATTAAATTTATTAAATTAAAATTAAAATTAAAAAATACCCTAGACAAGTTAAATCAATTTTCCTTTTAATGTCTATTTATTAATTTTATTTTTTAATGAAAATAGGTGATGAATTATATGTGTTGGGTTCCTCAATTTTATACATGTAGTGAAAATTATAAGATAAGATTATTTGGAAGTCCTTAAAATCTCGTTAGATAGATCTAAATTTGTTAAGCGATTTATTACCTAAAACTATGATCTTCTTTGACTTTGAATATTTTTTTAAAGGTTAGGTTGTTGCAAATCACAAATCATCAAATCATTTACAATGGTACTCCATACAAACCACTCGTGAAAAATATTTTAAATCCCTATCAATGAGATAGGAATTGGTATGCTTAGAATGTTAGCTCTCTATTATGTGACGTACATAATTTTTATATCTAATAGATAAGTCTTCAAAAAAATAAGAGGCATCACTTATTATTTATACAGAAAAAACCTATATATTATCAAAATATTAATTTTCCCCTGAATAATACTTATATATTAATCCAGGATCATTTTAAAAATTAATTCAATCAAGTATTTGATTTGATTTTTCTAAGTCTAGAAATCTAATTATTGTTTAATGTATATTGTAGTCTTTAATTTCTAAAATATATTTTAATCAAGTCATACGTAATTAATCATCTCACATTAATTTCTAACTAATAATTTATAATATATTTGACTCATTAGGTTCTAAATATGTTAGTCCAAATATGAATTATAATTAAATAGAGTCAAATAAATTAAACAAATTAATGTAATTTATTATCAATTCAACTATTAATTAATTTATATTTGAAGATCAAATGCATTGTCTAGCAAAATATTATGATCCTTCAAATATTTGAAAAATCATTAGTGGTTTGACTTTTAACTTTCAATAAATAGTTTGTCAATATAATTATTATTCTTTCAGCATGAAATATGAAGTATGTTTGTCATGTTAAATCTTTTTTTTTTCTCTGCATAATAGTCATTGATCATTTGAATAAGATTTGAATTTTTTTTTAATTCTCATTTCATCTTTGACCGAGGATTTCTCAGTTAATATTATTTGATAATATATAAGGGTATTTTTTCTAATTTATCTAGGGTAATGGAACCTCTCTTGATCACTTAAATAACTTCATATAATTCATATTATACATAATGTTAACTCCTCTGTTATCTTAATTAAGATAATTTATAATATGATCAAAGCATAACATTCTCTATATAAAAAAACATAAAACTTAATGATCTCAAGTCTAAGTACAATTACACAGCCATTATGTGAGTTTGTCCATAAACATATGTGATCTTTCCATACAGAATTCTCATGTGAGTCAGTTCAATATACATGTTTTATGACAAACTCCTACATATGAATTCTAATTATCATTTATACCTTAACTTATAAGAGTAATTGTTTCCTTTCATAAAGAAACATAATATGTATCAGTCTCTATTATTTTAATAAATATTTAATATTTAAGAGTGCATTGATTAGGAACATTTTATAAACAATGTTTTGATGCAATAAAAATTTTATGATTAAAATAGTTATATAATTTTCTTTGCAAAACATTTTTATTTCATGGACGTTATCTTCACTCTATATTCATAGATTAAATATTAGATTCATCAATCTAATATTATATGAATATTAAGATAAATCAAATATTTATTAATAATAAATATATAATCACGTGAATATAATATTATGTCTAACCAACTAATTAGATACACGATATATTAAAATAACAATATATCCGCAGTGAATTTAGCGATGAAAAAATGATCATGTGGAAAAGATTGTATTACTCTCAAACCAAATTACTTTGTTTTATTTAAAAAATTAATACCTTCATTTTATTTTGCAAATCCACGATAAAATGTGAATGTGTGTACAATGAATATATATTGGAAGTTTATTTAATACTTGTCGGATAGCAAAATAAATTAAACTGATGTCATGGCGAGTCATCTAATTAATGTCATAGGTGGCTTGAATTGAACTCCAATAACGTGGAAAGTTAATCTTGACCCACCCACGGGGCATGAAATGGATTGCTGTAATTGATTCTCTTTAGAGGCAAACAAAACCCCCCATCTGCTACGGGGAATTATTGAAAGTGAACGTTGGTAGTGGGAAAATGAGAACCATCAACTCACAATCGACTGACTATCCACTGAGTTTTCTAACATTGTTTCAAAAATATTTTTGAAAAAAAAAATCAAAATTTTTACTTTTAGTTTTTTTAAAAAATATTTTTTTTAAATAAAAAACACAAACCCGCACACCCTTTATCTCCGCCAAGATTTATATAGCGTGTGTTTTGTACTATGATGATTGCCGGTGCAGTAAAAAAAATATAGTTGCTGATTTATATTAAATGTTTTATGTTTTGTACTATGTTTTATGTTATATGCAAGATTTATATGCAAATTCTTCATACACTATTATTTTTAAATATAATAAATATTTCTGTAATTATGCTCTCTTTTTTCTCTCTACTATATGTATTTTAAGTTTTTGTTTTATTATTGCTAATCCAAATGTGCTTGATTTTGTTTTATTATTCTTATGTACAAAGTTAAAAGTATAAATTTAATTTGTCAAGCATTAAGCTTCTTAACTTGAAATAAAAAAAATAAAAAATAAAAAAATAACTCAGTCAAACATTAAACTCACCTATTCTAAATGAATAGATACCTTTTGTTGGTTTCCTAAGCTTCATCATTAATTGATTTTATTGCAAGTGGGTTTTCAACCAAAAAAATCATATTCTTGTGATAATTCAGCCCTGATTGGATGGGTTTCTTTCTGTGGAAAGCTTTTGACTCACTTGAGTTTGATGCTATGGGTTTTTTATACCTCAAAAGCTTCTTGTTTCTAACTAGGAAACTCCCTATTTTTTGTTGTTTTAATAAATAAAGTTTCCTCTACCATGCATAGTTGGAAATGAAAATATAATCTTTTTGTTGTTTTCAATAGCTTTTTCATGGGATGGTATATCCAACTAAGACACTTTAAACGTATATTTTATGGATGATCTTGGAGGTTTACTTCCTAAACATTCACCCATAGTAATAAAAGCATTTTTCTCAAACTTGAAGACATTGAGTAACTCTTTAGTTTGAGTCAACTTTGAGTTAACTACTTTGGGACCATTGTTTGCTATTTAGGAAATACGAATATAAGGCACGTAGTAATCACAATTTAATCTCTTATATGTGCAGTCACCAATTCCAGGGAGGCCTTTAATACTATACCTAACTGTCAATGATGATGAGAAACATGATGATACGAGAAGAAAAGAACACGTCATTTACTACATCAATAAGAAAAATTCTTATATATATATATAGGATTCGTGTGTTTTTGTTGTACTTGAATAAGGAATAACTTGATTAAAATCTGATGTGAGAAAAATTCTTAATTTCAAGCACAAAAGTATCCAAGAATAACTATTTCATTGCCAGTGTTCTGCAGTAACCTTAACTAGGATTTATTATTATTATTAGCAAACCTTAAATGGGTGTAGCCCTTCTCTCAGGAGTGATCTAATTATGCCACTCGCAGATCACAGGTTCAATGGACTCGGCCCAAGTCTCTGTACCTTTCTATGGGCCATTATATGATATGTTAATCTATACACAAAATGGTCCAGACTGTATACGAACAAGCCTCTCTTCCTGGACCTCGGTTTTTCCCGTCACCGAGACTCAACTAAATTGTCCATGCCGATAAATGCCACGCCACTAGACTAGTAATTTGCATGACTATTACGGCTCCGTTTTGTTTTACCGTCTATAGTAATTACACAAAAGATGGATTAGGGTCTCAACTCATTAAAATCATATTATATAATATAGATATTACGAGATAAATATTATGATCTTTTCAACAATATAGGTCTTGCATATCAAAACCTCACCTTGTGCCTTATTTTTAACTTTTCTCTTAAAGGTGAATATTTGCATGTCATTAAACAAATGTTTTGATTTATGCATAAATGACAATGCAATTGTAATTATTATACATGTGATTCCTAACCTCTCGAATGAATACATCCATCAATATTGGAATGAGCCTCCAAAAACTTTTTATACGGTAAATATATAGATAGATGCTTTATCGAGTCAAAATATTATAAAAAAAATATCTCGGATTTATAAATTGTCTAGATGATGTTTATTTCAAGCCTCTTTAAGTGTTATATTTGTAACATGTTGGCGTATATATCTTTAAAGAAGCGAATGATCTCTGTGAGTGCATCTTATATCTTTTTTGACAATAAATCCCAGTAAACTAACCGAATGTATGTTTGCATAAACACGTGGCAATCATGACTCTTCATTTCTTTTATAATTTGTAATCCTCTAATCTCATAACCCTTGATATGTTTGAGGCATGTTCATCGGGAAAACATACACTTTTAAGTTATCTATAGACTAATAGCCATGAATTCTTGTCTAATACAAAACTAACTTTGGACTTCACAACCCGGGAAACATCATAAACCGACTCAATATTTTTATGGTGAAAAAACCATGTCATATCCATTATATTTTTGCTGTTGTCCTTTGTACTTCCCTTTTACAGCAATAACCATGTTAAAAATGTTCTCAACATGAATATTTTTATGTTCATGACATCAGGGTTATGACAAAGAAGATTGGTCTTCGAATAAGAAAGCTCTTAAAAAAGGCATCGCTTTATCCAATTCTGGGTCAAACCAGAATCAAGAAACTTTTGTTTACATATTGAAAACCATTCATAATATCATCGTACTCTGACATCGTCTCATGTAGTTCTTCATCCAACGATAGCGGCAATGCAACATCTCTCTCAACTTTTCCAATGAAAAAGCCTTTTCTGTTCTTTCTGTATTCTTGACCTTTTGGTAAAAACTGCTAATGAAAGAAAAAAAAAAAAAAGATGATTTGTCAGTGTGAATACTTTATCGTTTTCCATACAATATGGACATGCTTTTTTTCCATGCATGCTAAAAAATAGCTTTATTTTTATTTTTTGTGTGTTTTTTTTATTATTTTCATTTCTTGATGTTAAAAATAATTTTAAAAAACTAAAAAATATTATTTTAATATATTTCTGATTAAAAATCAACTTTAACTACACTATCAAACTGTAATGAAATTTGTTAACCTAATATCATTTATCTTCTAATCATGTCGGGGATCCAAAGGACAGGGACTTTATAGCCTTTAGCGTGCCTCGTTCATCCCACGTTACTCGGTGTGACATGAAATCCAAAACATTAACTTTAGCAACCTACTATCATTAATCGTTTAGTGGGAACATTTCATGAGACTTGCTTGCACCGATGGATTAATGGCTGTTAACTTTGTCAATCTTTAATGTTAGAAATCCCAGTCATTTACTGTAGAGCTCCCACACGCCGCATCTCTAAGCTTCCCCGATCAAAAATATGATACTGTTCCTGATACATATCCATGATTTTTCTCTCCGAAAACAGCTGCAGCTAGCTGATCACGAGTCAACTCAGTAAATGATTTAAGAACTCGTAATTTATCCTTCATGAAGCAGTGTTTGGTCTTGAAATGTAGAGTTCGACTCTGTATAGTTGTGCTCCATTATTGGCTCGAGTTGAAATGATGATCAAATTTAAGCCAGAAACTAATTAGGAACATTAATTTCGAGTGAAGAACAGCTGAAGCCATGTCGACCTTTAGGTAGGATACTTGCTAGCTAATAACCAGCTGGGATCACCCACCACCATTAACTTAATTAATTTCCAAGATTGAGAACCTGGCATGGCCGTGAAATGCATGGGCTCATTTCACCATATTCAATCTCCGCACTATTTCTAAAATCATTTAATGCCCCAGCTAGCGGCTTGAGAAAAACATGGATGGGTTTGCTACAGGAAATATCTTTGGTAGCATCTCATTACATATTGAAAATCATATATAATAATATCACTGTGCACCGATATCGTGTCATGCAGTTCATCATCCAACGATAGTGGCAAAGCAACATTTCTCTCAGCTTTTCCAATGAAAAAACTTATTTCTGTATTCTTGACTTGTTGGCAAGAACCGCCAATGAAAGAAAGAAAAAGATGATTTGCTGTATTTGTCAGCGTGAATGCTTATTGTTTTCCATACAATATGAACATTTTTTTTCCATGCATGCTAAAAAATAAGCATAAAAAATAATATATTAAATTTAAATTAAAAAAGTATAGATTTGCATATTGAAAGTAGAGAATTCTAAAAACAATTTGTAGAAAAATACAAATGCCCACAAATTAACTATTATGGTTACTGGATTTGTTGTGTCGAGATTTGAGGAGGGGGTGGCTATTAGTTGCAAGGGAGGAAATGAGAAGGAAAAAGGAGAGAGAGGAGGGGTGACAAGGGTAGATGTTCAAGTTATAAAGTAAAAATTATCAATGGATTTGCCGTAAAATATATTCATTGGTCAATCTATCGATAATCTTGTAGGTAAGTCACGTTTATCATAATTTCTGGATTTTTTGCATCCCACTATAATTTCTCGTTACATTTACTAATGATATTTATCGAGAAAATCTTTCTATCAATAATAGTATCTATAAAAGTCAAATGTTATCTTATGTGTATTTTCTTACTCCTTTTCTCATTGTAATTTTTTCATATTTATCGATATAAGGTTTTTGTCGTTGTTTAACAACAAATACATAGACGGAAAAAACCGTCAGTAAAGTTCACAACAAGATTATAGATATAACAATTTTGTTGAGGCTTCTGTATATATTCACTGATTTTCTAGTAGTGAAAAATATTTTCTTATATATATATAGAAAAAACTTCTTAAAACTTTTTTATATGTAAAAAAACACCAAGGTAAAGTAACTTAATATTTTATATATATTTTTTATTTTAAATAATTTATAAATTGATTTTTTTTTCAATTTCATTTTTTTTTCTAACTTTTCTCTATCAAATTGCTTTATGTTTTTTTAATAAATTTTAAAAAAAATATTTTTTTGTATAATGTAGCCAAATATATATAGTTTATCGTTACGCTTACTTTTCATGATATCATCAACTATAAAAAAATAATATATTTTTTAAGAGTTCGCTTTCCATATGTTTGGTGGCTAATATTTGTCAATATATTTCTATAAATAAAAGAACAATAAAGATAAAATAGATACCCAGCACTGTATTAGAAAAGCAAAAATATCATAAGTATCAATCCCTCTCTAGTTAATTCCTTAACTGCCAAACACTTGCTAGGATCCGAGTGTGTGGCTACAGGCTATATGAACATCCAGCCTCTCTAGGGTTTCATTGCACACTTCTTGCTTTGTCTCTTAAAATTGTGCCAATACTGCTAAAGGGTATTTCTTCCCTTCTATTTTCAAGCTCCATGAAAATGCTGGCACATGAGATGAAGCTACAGTGGATGGTTCTTGCTGTGTTCATGGTGCTTTCAAAGTGGCAACACTGTGCTGCTGGAGATCAACTGGTGCCATGCTATTTCATTTTTGGAGACTCTTTGGCCGACAATGGGAATAATAACAGGCTCCAGACTCTAGCCAAAGTTGATTATGCACCGTATGGCGTTGATTTTCGTAATGGCCCCACTGGAAGGTTTTGCAATGGCCTCACCATCGTTGATATAATTGGTACATCAAGACGTCCTTGTAACGAAAACTGCTGGGTTTTTTCTTTTTCTGGTTAAATAAATGCTCTTAATTGTCTTCTCGGTATATTCGCTCCTTTTCAGTAGCTGTATCCGTAAAACATGCATCTGTGGTATTTTCATGGTGATTTGTGGTTCAAAGACTTCGATATATCTAAAACGGAGTGTACGAGGATATATATTTTGATCATACAGTAATCTTCTTATTCTGATAGGATCTCTTTGTATTTGTAGCTGAAATCCTGGGCTTTCACAACTATATACCGCCATTTGCAACTGCTCGGGAAGCAGACATGCTTTATGGTCTGAACTACGCATCTGGGTCAGCTGGAATTCGTGACGAAACTGGACAGGAGTTGGTAAAACATTGCACGTACAATGTTTCAGTGGCCATATATATATATATATATATATATATATATATATATTAATTATGATTGTGTTCCTCGTGGATGCAGGGTGAATGTATAAGCTTGAATATGCAGCTACAAAATCACCACAAAACAGTACAGAATTTGATTGGTATGTTGGGAAATGAGTCAGCTCTAACATACTTGAACAAGTGCTTATATTCGGTTGGAATGGGCAACAATGACTACCTCAACAACTATTTCTTGCCCCAGTTCTTCCCAACAAGCAAGGAGTATACTCTGGAGAGGTACACCCAGCTTCTTATCGAGCAATACTCGCAGCAACTAAGGGTACTTAGCACCGCATTCTTCTCTCCGGCCCTTTTAATGGAAATTGCTTCTCTCCTTTTTTCTCTCTCACTTCATCAGCTTTTCGCTGTTTCTTCAGTCTCTGTACGAGTCCGGAGCAAGGAAACTAGTCGTGTTCGGACTAGGGAAAATAGGGTGTGTCCCAGGTGCGATCGCTACATATGGCACGAATGGATCTGCTTGTGTAGAGCTTTTAAACGATGCCTCCCGGCTTTTCAACAGCAAGCTCTTACCAGCCATTGATCAGCTCAACGATGACCTGCCCGATGCAAAAATTATATATATTAACAGCTATAGGATTGGGGAGGATTCTACAGTTCTTGGTAGGTATCGGGGCTCTTACTGATGCTGCATTTCTTTCTGTTAATCATGGTGAGGTATGGTCGTCCGTACAGCTGAATATCTGTCTCTATGTTTCTCAGATCTCAAGGTCAACAACACAGCGTGCTGTCCATCATCTGCCATTGCTCAATGTATTCCGGACCAAATTCCATGCCAGAATAGGACCCAGTACATGTTCTGGGACTCATTCCATCCGACTGAGATTTTTAATATTTTCTACGCAGAGAGATCTTACAGTGCTCTGGACCCTTCCTACGCTTATCCATATGATATTCGCCATTTAATTTCGCTTGATCAAGGAGTTGCAGAGGCAATGTGATGAAGGAAATTATCAAGAATAAGGAGGCTTCTATTTATTTGCTACTACTTTCGTGGTCAGATATCGTTATATTATGATTTTATTCCTGCTTGGTGTATGCTTGTATTGTGATCATTGAACAAGGTGACTATATATTAGAGAATAATATAAATTATATTCTGGGGTCTTATTTAATAGCTTAAATTTTTAGGTGAAATGGTTCCTTAACATGGTATCAGAGCTTTGTTGACCCAGCGGTCACGAGTTCGAATCTCACCACTCTCATTCTATTTGATAAAAATCAAGCACAAAGTAGTGTGGGCCTATATGCAAGTTTTAAGTCCAAAGAGTTTTCACTTGAAGGGGTGTGTTAGAGAATAATATAAATCATATTCTGGGGTCTCATCTAATAGCTTAAGTTTTTAGGTGAGATGGTTCCTTAACAATATATATATATATATATATATATATATATATATATATAATCCTAAAATGTGTGCATTAGTTTATTTTAATTATATTTGAATATGATTTTCAAAATAATTGATTTTTAAGTATTTTATCATATTAAATTTAAATCAGCTCATCCGATCAATCAAGTAACTTAATAATCCGAGATGCAGTCCCGATGATATTTAATTTACCAAAAACAAATTCATTATTATTATTATCTAAGACTAAATTGATTCGGTTTTTTTAAAATAAATTTTATCCAAATTAATGTTATTTCATTATAAATAAATAAATTCAAATCATCTCATTAATCGTCGCTAGCCCAACACTTAAACAAAACCATGACGGGCTCTTATAACGAAATTTGAGTTTTAATAGTATCATACGAGGGGTACTTGCCCACTTACGAAGAAAACTGATTAATTTTGTGCATATTATAATTAATTATTTTAATATTTAATTAGTAAAATTATAATTGATAAAATCTGTTAGAAATAAGTTATTTTTTTATCTAAAAGTGATTAAATGTTGTTATTGTTAAAAATTGTTTTGATAATTATTAAATCGATAAATTGTACAATTGGAATCGATAAAATTCATTGAAAATGAGCCAGCCATGTGCTTCGTGTAACACACTGATTGATTGTTGTGTATGTTTTATTTGATTGATGAATTATTTCATTAGCAAATAGTAAAATTACAATCGATGAATTTTAGCACAGATGAGTAATTTGATTTACGTAGCAAATAATTTGATAGGTGGTTTTGTTTTAACTACTTGGGTAATAATTTAATTGGTAGATAGCAAAACTGCAATTGATCAAATTGACTAAAGATGAGTTATTTGTTACCTACAACATATTAATTGTTTGTTGGGCATGTTTTAACTATTTGACATATAGCAAAAAATACAACAGCTAAAATTTATTAAAGATTATTTTTTCAGATTTTTTCTTCATATTACTATATTAAAAGTATTTTAGAAAACTGAGATTAAATTAATATGAGATTTATTAAAAAAAGCTAGTTTATTTTTATTTATATATTTTAAGAATTTAATCTCAAAAAAATATCACAATATATAATTAGTCTAACCTATTTTTCAGGGAAAAAGTCCTAATAATAAGTATTATCATTATTCTAAATGTCTTATCTATAGTAAAATAAATACATATAAAAACTACATAATCGTAAAAATTTTAAGTTGACTATTTAACTCAGATATATAGCATTATAAAAAAGTATAGGACCATTAAAAATTTTGTTACATGTTAAAAACTTAAGTACTAGCTGCAACGAAACGCAAGGATATTTTTTTATTATTGTAGATAATTTGGCATAATTTTTTTACTTCTTTTGTTTGCGTGGGGCTTCATATATTTTTTATTTACGTGATATTAAATCTAAAATATCATACATAAAAAAGCCGCAAAACTTAATTTTTCACAAAAATAACATTGACCAATTAATTATTTTGATTATTATTTAAATTATCATTATTACTATTATGATTGCTAAATTATCATATTATAACTGCTACTATGAGCATTATTGCAATAAGTAATATTTTAATTATTAGTGGCAAGACTATTTATGTCACTCTTATTATTGCTATCAAAAGAAATGAAAGTATTTGTTTTTATATTATTATATTTTATGCGATATTAACTAACATTAAATTAATTTGATATGTCTTCAAAAACAAATTAGCTTTTATATATATATATATATATATATATATATATATATATATATATATATATATATATATATATATATATATATATATATATATATAAGGCATTAATATTAAACAAATATCAAAATATATAATTATTCTTAATTTGTCCAAAAAATATCTTTAAAATAACCATTATTGTTATTTTAGACACATTATCCACAATGAGATGAAAATTCAAAGAAGCTCAATAATCGAAAGTTTTGTACGTTGATTTTTTTGTTAAGATGTATAGCATTATTAAAAAAAAATATTGGACCGTTAATATTTTTTCACACGTTAAAAAATTTGGTTTTGGCTGCGGCAAAACACAGGGAAAGTGACTCATATATTTTTTTATTGTAGATAACTTGGGAAAATTTATCTACCCATTTTGTTTATGTGTTGCCTCATTTTTTTTTTTTGTTTACATGATATTAGATTTGAAATATTATACATAAAAATGTTGTAAAAGTATTTTTTAAAATAAAAACAATATCGACCAATGAATTATTTGAATTATTATTTTCATTGTTATTATTATAATTGTTAAATTATTGTTAAATTATCACAATTATTATAGCTTTCATTATACCTATTATTATAAATAATCAATATTCTGATTATTATTATTGGTAGTATTATCGTTGTCACCATCATTATTGTTATAATTATTGTTATTATTATCATGATAATCATCACGATAATCAGCACCCTTATTTTAATTAAAATAATCAAAATTATAATTAGTATTATTATCATAATTATAATTTTTTTGTCATCACTAATATTGTTTATATTATTTTATGAGTTATTGTTAGTCTTATCATCAAAGCCATAATTATTATCATGAGCACAATAATCATTAAAATAAATAACAATTGCTATCATTATTATGATTAATAATGTCACTATTATTATGATAATTATAATAAATAAAATTATCATTACTATTAATGCTAAAAAAATAGCAAATTATTTTGAGGAATATAAAAAACTATAAAATTAATAAAAGAGTAAGCAAAAAAAAAAAAACTATTATTATTTCTGTGTTTTCTGTGTAAATAATGGAAAGAACTAAATTACATCAAAGAATAAAAAAAAAATGACAAAAGAGCAAACAAAAAAAGTGAAAAAAATCATGAAAAAAATATTAGCTTAATTATTTTTTACTTGAAGGAAAAAAATAATTTAAAAACTAACAAAAAGAAAAAAGAAAAAAAAAAGAAATATCAAATTTCAAATGATCAAAAACACAAACTAAAAGCGTATAAGAATTAATTTTTTCTAAGAAATACAACCTAAATAAAAGAGGAAATAATTAAAATTAAAAACCAAAACTAAAAGCATATATATAGGGACGATTTAGAAATATATATATAAAAAATAAAGAAATTAAAATAAAAGAATTAAAAGTATATGGGCCAAAATGAAAACAAAATATGTAAATAATTTTAATTGAAGGATAAAATTGAAACAATAAAAAGTGTTGTAAGGAAAAAAGGATTCAAAATAAAAAATTAAAAGTTTAAGGGCTAAAATGAAAACAAAAAATGTAATCAATTTCAGTCAACGGATAAAATTGAAAAATAGAAAACTGTTGTACCAAAACTATTAAGGGATTTAATACGAAACCAAAAAGTAAAAGACTAAGGACCGAATTGACAACTCCATATTTAATCAATTTCCATTCTGGGACACAATTGAAACAAATCAAAACTTCCATAACAAAATCAGACCCATACCAATCAATCAAAAGTTCAGGGATTGACATGAAACAACCATACACTACGAGGGACTTCCGTGCACTTTGGCCTGCAGGAGAGAGAAAAGAGAAAAAAACTTGATTCGACCATCATCATGTCTCCGGCCACCTTTCAACGCCACGCACACAACCGTGAAGTGGAGGACATGGAGGCGCATCCGAGAAGACACCAGACGAACATTTTTCATCGCCTAACGATGTCGCACGCGCTTCCCCAAATGGGGCGTGAGGCCGAAAACCGTTGGCTCATCCAACATGGGCGTCAACAGTAATCGGCAATAAATAAATAAAAAAATTGTAAATTACCTTCACAACATTGCGTCTAACTCTTGCATTTTGTTTTATATGGGGGTATATACGTAGTTATATATTTTTCAAAAAACCTGCAATGCCCGAACTACCCCTACAGGAAAAACTTCTATATTGTCTTATTAGGGGGTAAAAGGGTATTTCACTGTGCAATGAAAATATGTAATTATCGGGATACCCCTTCGATAATTCTTGTTTCTTGTTTTATTATGGGGTATAATAGTTATTTTACTATGCACAGAAATGTAAAAAATCAAAAATTCTCCTGACTCCAAGGTGAAAATCTAGGCACATCAAGGGATAAAATAATGTTTTCACTGTTGAAATCCACAGTGAAACTATGTGTGTATCTACAATGAAGGTCAGAGCTCATTTAGCTTTTTTTATAATATAAAGATAATGAATATAAAAATCTAAAAAATTCATATTACAATTTAGTGTTTCTAACTATACTTATTTTGTTTTTATATTTAATAGTATTGGAGATTTAATTTTTATTTTGTTTAAAATTAGTTGACTTGTTATCAAATTAATTTGACATTACAAAAAATACCTTTATATTTATGTTGTAGAGAATAGAGTGACTAGAATTTAATAGTGGTGTGAATTATAAAAATTAGATCTCATAATGAAGGTATCATGGCAGTCGTAACTCGTAACCCGTATTGTAAGTATTTCAATTTGTGGACCCATAAGAACTAGAAATACAATCTCATCCTGTAAATATTTGTAATATTAAAACAAAGTAGTTTAACATGATATAAAATGAATAAATTGGGTTTAGAATTTGAAAAATATCATAAATTAACTTGGTATAATTATTAAACTTAATTACTATATTTAATATTTTATCTTCCTCTGGTATCCCATCACATGTACTCTTATTTGTTTAGGCATTGGTCGAGTTTCTTGATACATGTACTCTATCAGTTTAATATTATCTATTGGATATAGAAAATTAAATACTCAAAAACCACTCATTCAGTTTTTACGTACCTATAAGATATTTATTATCTACTATTATTTATTAATCAATAAATAATAAAATAGTTAATATATATATTAAGTATTTATATGTACAATAAATGATAAATGATATGCATTATTTATAAATGCGTGTTTTATATCAATATTAAGATATGTATATATCATATAAAATTAAAACAAATCTAAATATTCTATAAATATATTTACAGAATATAAATATAAATATTACAAAACACATAAACGTTGTGGTGTTTTCCCTGTAGCTTCTCTCACAGATTACTGTGGATTCGAGCAGTGTAGGGGCGATTTTGGCCCTCGGTCGCGCGGCAAAGAGGGGCTGTCAAGCAGGGCTATTTTGGATTTTTCCTTTTCCCGTCCTTTTTTTTAAAAAAAACTATTCAGTTGTGAATAGTGAATAGACGATTTCGTCCCTGGTAATAAGATAAAATAAGGGTTCCGGCTGAGGGGCACCAGCGTAATTGCACGCGGCCGAACCGGTCCGGTCCGGTCCGCCACAACTTTTGATTTTTTTATTATTTTCTGAAATGGCTAAAGACGGTTTTAGCCCCTAATAAGACAAAAACACTAACTTGGGTCTAGGGATAGGACGGTAATTGACTCTATTTTTTCAATTTAAAATTCGGTGTCTGTCAGGGCGTGAGGCACACGCGCCAGACGGTGTTTCGCCTCACGCCCTGTTTAGGTGGCGTGCGGCGTGCTACGGTGGCCGGAAATTGGATACCGGCATCCAACCCCATGCGCCGCCGCGTGGTCTTCCTCCTGCGGTGGCGCGTGTAACCTAAAACAGTCTGTGGACGCGGAGGAGGCCGGTTAAAGCAGCCGACCACGTTTCTCTCACTCCTGCACGTAAATGTGCAGGAGAGTCCCCCATTTTGTTTTGCTTTTCACTTCGGTCCCTCAGCTTTTAATTTTGTTTTTGGTCCTGATTTCTGTTATATAAGTTTTGATTTAGTACGATTGGGTCCTCCGATTTTAATTAATTGAATGTCAAAGTTTCACTTCGGTCCTGCTACTTTCAATTTCCGGATTGGCTGTATGTAACTCAATTAATTCAGTACACAAGTTCCGATTTTTGCAATTTTGTCCTCTGATTTCAATTGAGCATAAATTTAATTTGCATTTCAGCCCTTTGACTTTTAATTTTTTAATTTAAGACCTTTATATCTGATTTTCATTTCAGTCCTTATAATTTTATTTTTTTATATTTCTAGAATAATCCCTACTTTTGTCCATATATATATATATAAGTGTATTAATAACAATAATAATAATAATAATAATAATAATAATAATAATAATAATAATATGTGTTCTTACTCTTCTGTGTTTTTTTTCCTTTCTCCCGATAATTTGATAATATTTTTTGTTTTGCCGATAATAGCAATAATAATTTTTTTTTATCTTTTGTTAAAGTTTCTTGCATATATTTAGTTTTTCATTTATTTTTGTTTCTTGCATTATTAACATAATAATAATAATAATAATAATAATAATAATAATAATAATAATAATAATAATAATTAAATTGTTTTTCTTGCTTGCTCTTTCTTTAATTTTTTTCCCTCCGAATAATTTGATAATTTTTTTTTGACAGTAATAGCAATAATATTTTTTTTTAATATTTTGTTAAAGTTTCTAGGATATTTTTAGTCTTTCATTTATTTTTGTTTCTGTCATTATTAATATAATAATAATAATAATAATAATAATAATAATAATAATTTAATTGTTTCTCTTACTTATTCTTTTGTTAATGTTTTTGAGCTTTTTTTTCTAGGATAATTTAATAATTATTTTATCTTTTTTCGAGGGGTTGATTCGTGATTACACTGTGCACATTGCGGCTACTTAAAAAAAAAAAACCAAGAACCGAAAACACCCCCAGAAAAAATAAATAAACACGCCTGATCACCAAGCCCATTTTCTTTTGTGATATTTTATAACACAGTTTCTTTATTCTAAAAAATATTATTTATGCTTGCGCAACAAACTCTACTTAAAAATTGGTACATTTTATCTCATAATCTATAATTTTTCTTAATTATATCATATAAATTTTTTTTTATTTAATTATGTTAAATTATATACACAAAAATACCTGCGGCAACGCGCGGGCAATATAGCTAGTAAATATATATTTTGGGTTAGGTTTAATAATTTCGAGAAGAAAAAAAAACAGTAAAAAAAACATTAGACAAAAAAGACAAAACAAAAACCCAAAAAACATTTGATACATGTAGGAAGAGATGCACTTATACGTAGAGCGTAATTATCGCCCGCGGGACATACGTATCTGTATCGGTGAAAGAGGAAGGAAAGGGAAGAGAAAAGAAAAGAAAAGAAACAGAAACGAAAAGAAAAGAAACAAGAGAGAGATCTCAAAAATCCTTCAACGCGTCGTTAATAAACCAATAAGATCGAAGAGGCGAGGCGTTTAAGCAGCTCATAATTTAGATTTGCACCTTCTCTTCTTTATACCTAAATAAATGATCTTGGGTTTTTATAGAAAAGAACCCGTAGATTAGGTTACGAATAAGAAAAAAAACAAAAAGTCTCGATCTAATTATTGAGAAAATGGAGGGGTTGATGAGCAAGGTAAGGAATTTGGATGCGTATCCAAAAATCAATGAGGATTTCTACAGCCGCACGCTTTCCGGTGGCGTTATCACTCTCGCTTCCTCTATCGTTATGTTTCTCCTCTTCTTCTCCGAGCTCCGTATGTTTACTTTTTTTGCTCCTTTTTTATTAATGTTTATTATTCGTCTTTGAGCATGGTAGCTTTGATGATTGGTTTCTGAGAAATCGATGGGATGGGGTTCATGTTTTTGTTGGATTTGTATTATTTTATTTTCAAATTTTTCACTAGTTGCTGTGTTTGTTGGTGTTCTTATTTTGTTAAATTTATTTTGGAAGGATTATATCTTCATGCGGTAACTGAAACAAAACTAGTGGTGGATACTTCGAGAGGAGAAACACTACGAATCAATGTAATGTTCTTTTTAATGTGTATCAATTGGTCCTACTACGCTTGATTGGATGAATTGCTCTAGTAATTGATTCATGTGATGCTTGAAACTGCAGTTTGATGTCGCGTTCCCCGCTCTTCCGTGCTCTATTCTTAGCCTTGATGCCATGGATATTAGTGGAGAGCAACATCTTGATGTAGTATGTACCATAAGACCTCGTATATACTTTCATGCATATGCTTTGCTTCCCTTCATGCTCTTGACCTGGTTTTTTCCCAAGTTTTAAATTTTCTGTTTTTGATGCTTGCAGAAACATGACATAATTAAGAAAAGACTAGATTCTCATGGCAATGTAATAGAAGCACGACCAGATGGAATTGGTGCCCCTAAGGTTGGTTTTCTGTTTTGCTTAAACTTTCTATGCTGGAGAAAAACCGCTGTTTGTGATCTGTGAATTGAACTGAGTTTGAACAATTGGCCTTGATTGTTTTTCAAGTGCTATTTTTTGTTTGAATTCATTATGTAATCAGCAGTATTTTGTTTACTTAAAGTTCATCTCTGCTAGTTTTAGGGTTATGTTAATATGTGCTATGAATGATGTTAATTGAAGAGAATCTATCTTGATTTTCTGAGTCATTTGAGAGCCGAGCTAGGATTTAAAAATGAAAATAATTTACTAACAAAAAAGAATCAATCCCATCTGCTGTAAGCATGTATTGCTTAACACACAAAAAAAAGAAGAAGATAAAAAGCATGCTTGGCATGATAGAAGTAAAGGATTGGTATCATTCATGGGGGTCTCTGTTTTTCTGTTGGCATACTGTAAGCTTGACTGTCTGACATGGGTTTCCTATGTTGGAAATAGCTGGCTGTAAGTGCTTTATTATAGTCTTGTGGCTTCATGGAGTTTAGTTGGATCTAATCATATTTTACAAGCCAGGGGTAGAAAAATAAAAATGTTAGGCCGTGCTTTCTTTCAGAGGAGCTTTTCTCCTTCATCTCCTTGATCTTCAAGAAATGTTTATATTCTCCATTGTTTTCATAAGTGTAATTTGTCACTTATTTCTTTCTTTACTCTGTTTCCTGTTTGGCATAGATTGAGAAGCCTTTGCAGAGGCATGGTGGCAGGCTTGAGCACAACGAGACATACTGTGGTTCCTGTTATGGTGCAGAAGCAGTAAGTTTGTATAGCATCAATGCTAAGAAATAACGGTCTCATCTCATATTTATTATTAAACTGCATTCATATGAGACAATCCACTCAGAACTCTAATATTTTTGTTCACCTGGACACATTTACTTTCTGGAATGCTTTTTTTACTCGGTGCCTTTCCGGAGGTTTTTCTTATATCATGTTTGTTGGCTAAGTGCATCTTATAGAACTTGCTGCTTCTAGTAATAATTACTTAGATGCTTCTGATTTTATTGTGCAACTAGCAGGCCGTTGTTTCTCCATAATTATCCACTGTTATTTTCTTGGTTGCAGCCTGTATTTTGTCTTTCTAGAGGCTTCCTTTTGAATAAAATCAGAATTCATCTCTTTGCAACTAGGAACAGTCACATGTGTATTATATTCTTTATCTTACACATAGTTTTACTCCCTATTATATCTCTTTTTGCACTGCAGTCAGATGAAGACTGCTGTAATTCTTGTGAGGATGTTCGCGAAGCCTATCGAAAGAAAGGTTGGGCGGTGACGAATCCGGATTTAATGGACCAGGTACTTTAGTGTGTGAATATTTATTGCAGTTCTAGGTTCAATTCGCAAGAACAAACTGGATGAATGCAGTTAAGACTCTTGCATGTGTTAACTTTCTGGTTCTCTTGTCAGTATCTTAAGTGGCAATATGCTGGATTGCTAATGCTTCATCTATGGCCACTCCTGTCCTCATTTACTTTGTACCTGTAACCAAGAAAAAATAGTGTTTAGTTACCATCTTCCTTTCTTCCTCCTATTGTGATAATGAATAGTAGTATTGTAGTAGGCGATTCCTGCACAGTTATTAGCTGCAAAACCACTAACATGATTGAAAATTTCTCTCAATGCTCTGAAAATATTCAATAAATAGCCACCTATGAATTTTGAGTACTGGTGTTGCCTGGGAATACTTCCTAGTTTGAGCTACAGGCCATGTTTTTGTGTTGTGTGGCCGTCTGTATACATGTTGTCTTGTATTTGTCTGTCTTAAGATTTCTCATTCCATACGTGAACTGATGACTTCTGGCGGTGCATCAATCTAAAATCTTAGCACCTGCTCTCCTTGAATAACAACTTACAACATTAATATTTTCATTTATTCTTATTATGGTTTTGTTTTCTGCTTTACATGTAACATTCAGTGCAAAAGAGAGGGATTTCTCCAAAAGATAAAAGATGAAGAGGGTGAAGGATGCAACATTTATGGTTTCTTAGAAGTTAATAAGGTGGCTGGAAATTTTCATTTTGCACCTGGGAAGAGTTTTCAGCAATCTGGTGTTCACGTGCATGATCTGCTGGCTTTTCAGAAGGATAGTTTTAATGTAAGCCATTATTCTACTTCTTCTGCCCATCTCTCTTGAATATCAATTACTGAACTTGTGTCCGCTAAGGAATATGAACTTATCAATCTTCTTAATTGCTCATCATGCTTTGCTAAACAAAAACCATCTGATTAATGTGAACAATGTGATACAGATAACTCACAAGATTAATAGGCTGGCTTTTGGAGGATATTTTCCCGGCGTAGTTAATCCTCTCGATGGGTAATTTTCTCCATGCTTCCTGGTTTCACCTACCCATTTGGTGGGCTTGAAGATTGAATTTTTTACCCTCTTTCCTGTGTATTAAGTTGTATATGCTGGAATATCACTCACTTTTGTAACTTTCAGAGTGCAATGGACACAAGAAACACCGAGTGGGATGTACCAGTATTTCATCAAGGTTAGTCTTCAGGAAAATTTCCCCTCCTGTTTCTTTTTGTTAATAATTAAGGAAATGCAATCATTTCTCGAACATTTTACCCAACCAGACTCTTTATTTTGCAGGTAGTACCTACTGTATACACAGATGTGAGTGGGCATGCTATCCAGTCAAATCAGGTGTGATCACTTGTTCATTAAGTGTTCATTGATATGTTGTCTTGAATCATCCAAGTGATATAACAGGTTTAAAAAAAAATTCCCAGTTTTCTGTGACCGAACATTTTAGGGGCACAGACATAGGTCGCCTTCAGTCCCTTCCAGGAGTTTTCTTCTTTTATGACCTCTCTCCAATTAAGGTAGGGTTTTTTTAGCCTACTAAACGAGGTTGAGGTAGTGCAAGTCACTGATTGTTTTTCACTTCAGGGTTTTTTTTGTCTAGTGATTACATCTAATTTGTGTTTTGCAGGTGACTTTCACAGAAGAACATGTTTCGTTCTTGCACTTCCTAACAAATGTGTGTGCCATAGTTGGAGGTAATACCTTATTTCTTCTCAAAAAAGCCAATTGATGCCCCCTTTTACTTGTGTTGGTCTTTTTTCACAACTCACGCATAGGTTTGATAGAATCTAAGGTAATGTATAGGAATATGAAAAAGAAAAATAATGTCCGAATGTATTCTGAAAGAACAGTGTCAAGAAACAATGATATAAAGTTCTCAGATCTAGATTTATTTATTTTTTTGTGCATTTATATTGATACATTTCATGATTGGGTGTGTTAATAATGGTTGATTATTCTTACACTCCAGGTGTTTTCACTGTTTCTGGTATACTGGATTCATTTATATATCATGGTCAAAAGGCAATCAAGAAGAAGATGGAAATCGGTAAATTTAGTTGATGATGAACATATAAACAGGCTTGGGCTGTTGTTGTATTGCCAGTAACTGGCTTCTCATATGGAATTGGGTTTGGACGCCTTTTTTGAACTGGCCAGTTTTTAGAATCATGTTCTTGCGATCAAGGAATTAGATTTATTTCCTAGTTCATTAATTTTCAAAATGGAATGCCCGTTCTTTTTTTCTTTTTTTGTTCTCCCCCCTTCAGTGGAGTTGCAACACTGCTGATTTGAACACAAATGTTTCAAAGGTCTATTGCCCTTTCGTGCTTATGCATTGCCCTTTCTTCTGGCCAAGAACTACAGGAACCTCGTCGAGGGAATTAAGGGTATGTTTGGTATTGTTTTTGTTTTTATGATTAAGATTTAAAAAAAAACAGTTTCATGAAAAGCATTTTAGCTATGGTTTAAAATAAATTTTGAAATATTTGGTTAAAACGTATGAAAAACAGCTACTAGTTGTTTTTCATGAAATTGAGTTTTATTAAATTTTTAAGATGGGTCTATAATATTAGCTAGTTTTCACAAAACCGAGTTTGATTAAATTTAAGGTGGGTCTACAATAATTTTTAATTTTTCAAGTTTTTAATCATAAACAAATATTAAAATCATAGTTTTTTCTCAAATTCCAACCACACTTTACTCGCAAACACCTTCTAAGAGCGATCATGAATGTTTTGGATTCAATTTCACCATATAATTTGTGTAATCACAGCTTAGGAAATGGATACGTCATTCAGCATCCCAGCCCTGGCCTTCATTGTCAAATGATCATTTATTAAGTCTTCATTTCAATGTCAGAGAATGGTTTAAGTTTTTTTGATTTTTTTATATGGTTTTGGAATGTTTTGATGTATTGATATACAAAATATATTTTTAAAAAGTATATCATTATAATATATTTTCAAATAAAAAAACAATCACTATTATATTTTTAAAGATTTCTTTTATACACAACATCTAATATTACTTGGAGCATCAAAATAATATTTTTATTTTATTTTTTAAAATTTATTTTTATTGCTATCATATAAAAATATCTAAAAATATATAAAATTTAAAACTAAAAAAAAAATCTAAAAACATGGTTTGACCTCAATAGAACTTGGAACATCTAGCATTTGTGAGCAACCCGAGAATTAAGTTGATGGTAGGAAGGTGATCACCTATAAATCTAATCATCTTACCACGTGTGAGGGCAAATATGCAATGCCAAATTAACAAAATGGTTATATTGCGCTGTGAATTCATCAAAAACTACAGAATCTGTGACCAGTAACCAGAAGAGATGATGATAAACAACATAGGAAAGCGTAAACGTTTCTTTCTGGCTCAGTGTGATCATCGTTTCTAGGGGGACCTTATCACGTCATAAGATGGCTCGATTATCTTGTGACCTGCAACCATACAAGTATATCCACTCAAACTACTAATCATTGGGTCAAAATTGAGTGATGTCCCATTTCTGAATTCTCATTAATCATTAAATTCCCAATCAGACAGTGTTTTCACAAGACCTGAACCTGAATTGCCATCATTTGGAAGAGTTGTGCTTGGATTAAAAGGGTTCATCTTCTGTTTTGGAACTGGTAGAAGCGTAGTCCATCCCAGCTATATCATGATTGAAATTTTGAAAACTAGTCGAGACTCGATTTGCTAGGATGAGCCCCAGTGAAACATAGGTTACATGATGAAGGATATGCAGATTAATGCAAATACTACAAGTGCAGAGATCATGGAATCAAATATATTGCAAGAGCAAAGATCATGGAATCAAATATGCAAGAATCATGATCTGCTGCCCAGATCATGATGTTCATTCCATAATTCGTGTGTATATATATAGTAAGAATATATTGCTGTAATAACTCTGATATATTTGTAATGCCTATTTAAAGGCAAGAACTGTACAAGGAAATACAAGTTGAATTCTTTGTTTTCAAACATTACAGAGGTTTAATTTTCCTACATGGTATCAGAGCCCTCTATTGCTATGGCATCATCTTCCACAATTGAAACAATGAACTCTGCAACTTCTCTTGAGATTTCACTTCCGAAATCACATCTGCCTGATGTCTCTATCAAATTGACTTCAAACAATTATCTTCTGTGGAAAGCACATATTATTCCTGTCCTGCGTGGGTATGGACTTCTGGGATACGTGAAGAATGAAGTCCCCTGCCCAGCATCAACAATCACTGGTGAAAGTGGTGTGCTGCAAGCAAATCTAGCTGCATCAGTGTGGCTGCGCACTAATCAATTGATCCTGGGATGGATCAACAGCTCCCTATCTGATGGACCACTGTCTCAGGTCATCAATAGTGAGTCTTCGCATGACGCATGGCAAGTGTTGGAGACCTTGTATGGTACTCACACTCGAGATCGCATTCAACAAATCAAAGGCGAACTACAAACACTGACAAAAGGTACTTCTTCATTGGAAGACTACTTACATAAAGCAAAATCCTTGGCTTCGTCCCTTTGTGGTGCAGGGAAACCAATGGATGATGATGAATTCATCATCTGTATTCTGCGAGGATTAGGGTCAGAATTTGATCCCATAGTAGCAGCGTTGAATGCTAGAGATGTTTTTCCATCTCTTGAAGGAGTTATTGGGAAACTCCTTGACTTTGAAATTCGAATCCAAGGAGCACGAACAACTGCTCCTTCTATGGCTTTCTATACAAATCATGGCCGTACTAATCCAAAGCCATGGATGAATCATGGTACTCGTGGCCGTAATCAACGTAATTTCACTGGAAGACATTCCACTAATAGCACCTCACTGCGAGCAAGAGAAACTCGTTTTCCCCAACAAAGTGGAAGCTTCACTGGAATTCATCAGAAACAAACTCCACACAACAATAATCGTGGACGTGGTGGCATCACCTGTTTTCGATGTGGGGGACCAAATCACAAAGCAGATGGCTGCTTTGCACCTGAAGAAGAAGCTGATCAATAAAAAGCCTTTGCTGCAATCAAGATTGGTGAAACCACAGAGGAGCCATGGTATTCTGACACAGGAGCAAACCAGCACATGACATCTGACACAAATGAAGTGCAAGGTATTATTTCTTATCCTAGACATGAATCTGTTATGGTTGGCAACGGTCAAGACTTATCCATCACTGGTACTGGACACATTATTCTTCCCACCACTAAACTCAAGTTAAATGAGGTTCTTGTGGTGCCTGAAATCAAGAAGAAACTGTTATCTGTGTCACAATTCACAAGAGATAATAATTGCTATTTTCTGTTATCTGGACATGAAGACGAAGCAGGTACTTCTTAAAGGCTTTGTGAAGGATGGATTATACCCGATCAATCTGCAGCAACTCTCCACGGCTCCAGTCAGTTTTCTTGCAAATAAAGTGTCTAGCCATTTGTGGCATGCACGTTTGGGTCACCCTCATGCTAGCATTCTTACTAAATTATGTTTAGCATCTATGGACAAACAAAATAATTTCTGTGAAGGTTGTGTTTTGGGAAAATCAACAAAGTTGCCATTTGAATCCAGAAAATCGTATGCTACCTCTTTTCTGCATACACTACATTCAGATGTATGGGGCCCTGCATCTACTACTTCTTATGATGAAAATCGGTTTTACTTAGTTATTGTTGATGAGTATTCCAGATATATATGGTTTTTCCCTATGCATCGAAAATCTGAAGTAGCTACAATACTGCCTTCATTTCTCAAGCAAATGGAAACTCAATTTGATCTGCTTGCAAAACTTGTTCAAATCTAACGGTATCATTCACAGAAACTCATGTCCAGGAACACCAGATAAAATGGATTAGCCGAAAGACATCATCGGCACAGTGTAGAAACAGCATTAACGTTGTTATCACATGCTTCGGTTCCAACCAAATTCTGGACTGCAGCTTTTCGTACTGCAGTATTCTTGATCAATCGTCTTCCCACTGCAGTGTTAGGTTACAAGTCCCCTCATGAAATGATTTTTGGTTCTACCCCTGCTTATGAATCTTTAAAAGTGTTTGGGTGTGCCTGTTATCCCTTGCTTGCACCATTCGGCAGATCAAAATTGGATTTTAAATCCACACGATTTGTCTTTATGGGTTATTCAACCAATCATAAAGGCTATCTTTGTCTCGAACCTCATACAAATCGGTTTTACATTTCACGACATGTAAAATTTAATGAGTCACATTTTCCATTTAAATGTATGCAGCAAACTGATACAAATACTTCCAGTTGTTCAAGATAAGGAAAATTCCGAGACTATTGAAGAGTGCAGCAGAGACATCAACCACTCATCACATTCTGGTAGCAATTGATCAAGATGCAAGCACTGCCCAACATGAAAGTGCAGCAATTGTCCCAGATGAATCAACATCTCTATCTAGCAGTCCAGGTGAACCGGTCGACCGCTTGGAAGACCAAACTGAACCGGTCGACCACTTGGTTCTGTCTTTAAATCAGCAATCCAATCTTCCAACTCCTCCAAGAAGACATCATATGGTTACAAGAGCTCAAACAGGGAATCTAAAACCCAAGGCATTTATGTCCTCACGACATCCAATTCCTGCATGTTTTGTTGCTGATCTGGCTGCACAACCACAAGAGCCATCATCCACTAAACAAGCTCTTCAAAATCCGAAATGGCTTCAAGCAATGCAAGCTGAAATGGATGCTCTTCACATCAACAAGACATGGACCTTGGTACCTAGACAGTCACATATGAATGTTATTAGCAGCAAATGGGTGTTCAAAATCAAAACACGATCTGATGGCTCTATTGACAGATATTAAGCCTGGCTAGTGGCTCGTGGTTTTGCACAACAGCAAGGACTGGACTATGATGAAACATTCAGTCCAGTTATTAAACCTAGCACTATTCGGTTAATTCTCAACATTGGCTTGTCTCATGGCTGGTCTGTTAGACAACTCGACGTCAGTAACGCCTTTCTTCATGGCGATCTACAAGAACGAGTGTTTCTGGCCCAACCCCCAGGTTTTGAAGATCCCTCTCATCCTGACTATGTTTGCCATCTTCATAAAGCCTTATACGGCTTGAAACAAGCTCCACGTGCATGGTACCTCAAATTCAGTACCTATATCCAGCAGATGGGATTTACACGTTGCCCGTATGATCAATCTTTATTTTATAGATCTCAAGGATCTGAAATTCTGTTATTGCTCATTTACGTTGATGATATTCTTTTAACAGGCAACTCTTCATCACAAATTGCAAAGTTTATTGCACACCTCTCTGCAGTGTTTCACATGAAGGACCTTGATGACATTCACTACTTTCTCGGTCTGTAGATTCACCGAGAAGAGTCCACCATCACAGTCACTCAAACAAGGTACCTGCTGTCTCTTCTTCAAAAGTTTGGCCTTGATGGTGCCAAACCTGTCAATACTCCCCTAGCATCAGGTGCCTCCATGTCTGCCACTGATGGTGTCCCTTTAAATGACCCATCTCACTATCGATGCTTGGTTGGCTCGTTACAGTACCTCACCTTGACCAGACCAGACATCTCTTTTGCTGTCCACCAAGTCTGTCGCTTCATGCAAACACCTCATGATACTCACCTCATTGCTGCTAAAAGGATTTTTTGATACTTAAAGGGGACACTCAATGCTGGACTTCACTACATTCGCAACTCTGTTCATGAACTTCGTGGGTTCTGCGATGCAGACTGGGCTGGGTGTCGGGATGATAGACGTTCCACCACTGGTTTTGCTATCTTCTTGGGTCAAAATCTGATGTCTTGGGGGGCAAAGAAACAGACCACGTGTAGTATTCTGAAATTATTTAAAAAGGAAAATACATGAATGTCCTTAGTGGCTTAGAATTAGGTTAAGGGTAGGGTAGTAATTGCATAAGCTTATAAATATAAATAGAAGAGAAGAGAAGAGAAAAAGGAAAAAAAAAAAGAAAAAAAAAGAGAAGTAATCTGAAATTTGAGAGAGAGAATCGGGGAAGAGAGGAAGAAAGAAGAAGAAGAAGAGAAAAGAGGGAAAGAGAAGAGGAAGAAGGAGAAATAAGTTGTTAAGGTAATGTGTGTGTTTTATTATGTATAAATGTGATTATTAGTTATGATTTTTGCTTGTATGGGTTGTTAGGGTTTGAGAATTTATTTGGGTTTGATTGATGAATTAGGAGAGATGTTAGGGTTTGAATGTGTTGGGTAATAGTTTAATTAGTTTGATTGTAGATGATTTTGAAGTTTTGAGATGTTTGGTTTGAGAAAATATTGAGAAAAATGGTGAAATAATGTTGATAAATTCGAAAATCCTTTGCTGTAAATTCTGGGTTAAGGTTGAAGATGACAAAAATTCATTTTGGTCCTTTTGGCGAAAAATTTCAGTTTAGTCCCCGAACTTTGGAAAAATTACAATTTGGTCCCTGGAATGAAATTCGAGATTCTGGACAGAATTGAGGATGAATTATGGACAAAATTTCAGTATAGTTGTGAATTTAAGAGGAGTTCAATTTAGTCCTTCAATTTGGTAAAATTACGATTTGGCCCTAAAAATATGAGAAAAATTCAGAATGGTCCCTAGGTGAAATAATAGCATTTAAGATTGGTTTGATGGATAATTGAAGTTCATTTGATGGATTATTATCAATTTTATGAGTTAGGTATTTGGAATTAGATTTTGGAAGAAACCTTTGATTTAGGTTTTACGAAGAAATGGATAATTGATTCAAAAACACATAGGATTATGATTTGAGCTCTTAGATATGTTATTAAAGGTATTTTACTTCTTTTGAGTCATTTCTTGAGTATATCTTCTTTTATATATTCAGATAATCCCGATCTTCTACCTGCGGGACATCAGTAGGATTTCGTCAACACTCTGCTTTTGGAACTTGTCTGCTTTTGAGTCCGGTGAGTGGATAATATTTAATATGCATGAGAAATAGTATAAATATTTGAATTTGCTAGTATGAATTGGATTATGCTTTTTTGATAATATATACCTTGATTATATTCTTGATATGATAAAGCATAATCATTTGTTGAATATCCGTTCTTGATATGAGCCTATATCTGTTTGTGAATTGATAGCTCCTCATTTGATTGATACCATGAGTTGAGCCTTGAGATATGGATATGTTTGATTGATTATGAGATATGCCTATGGTATGCCGGTCGAATACCCATGCTAACAGGGGTAGTGTTAGCCTTTGTGCACATCGTATCTCGAAACCCTAGTTGGTCTGGGGAGTCACCAACCCTGTGTGGGACCGATCATCCCACAGTACGGAGCCTCATGCTCATTGCATTCTGATTTTCTGACGAGCTTTACCTATTAAATTCTTGTTATGACCAATTTGAGAACCTATCACATGTTTGTTATGACCTGTTTGAGAAACTCTGTGTAAGAACCTTGAGCCGATTTGTTAATATACTTCTCTTTGATGTATTATCTCGTATGTGTATATTGGATATTATCTACTCACTGAGTTGTTGAACTCACTCCCTCATTATTCATCATTTTCAGGGTCATAGCTTGCTAGCAGGTCATTTTTGTCCAACTCTTGGAACCTGCTATTTTGGTTGTACTCGACACTTTTGTTCGTATGTCTAGTTAGTGCTCCACAAGTATAACAATATGTAATCAACTCTTGTATAAAGACAATCGAATTATGTAATAAAGTTTATTTTGATATTCTCGCTGCGTTCAATTCTGAATTTGAATGATAAGTTTGTGTGTGAGTTTGGGTTCGCATAGGTGTGGAACCTTGGAGGGGAACCATGCCTATGTGCCGGTCACGGATCCGGGAATCGGGTCGTGACACCACGGTCTCCAGATCAACTGCTGAGGCCGAGTACCGTGCCTTAGCCTCCACAACAGCTGAACTCATGTGGTTTGTTCATTTACTCAACAATGTTGGTCAAGGTGTCCCACCTCCTAAGCTCTATTGTGATAATATCAGTGCCATCCATATGGCTAAAAATCCAGTGTTTCACCAATGTACCAAACACATTGAAATTGATGTGCACTTTGTCCGTGAACGAGTTGCCAGTGGTGCCCTCTCCTTGACATACATCCCTGGACCAGACCAAATAGCAGACATTTTCACCAAGTCACTGTGTGCTGCAACATTTGCCAAAAACCGTGACAAGCTCTGCCTCGGACCAGCCCCGCCTTGAGCTTGAGGGGGGATGATGAAGGATATGCAGATTAATGCAGATACTACAAGTGCAGAGATCATGGAATCAAATATATTGCAAGTGCAGAGATCATGGAATCAAATATGCAAGAATCATGATCTGCTGCCCAGATCATGATGTTCATTCCATAATTCGTGTGTATATATATAGTAAGAATATATTGCTGTAATAACTCTGATATATTTGTAATGCCTATTTAAAGACAAGAACTGCACAAGGAAATACAAGTTGAATTCTTTGTTTTCAAACATTACAGAGGTTTAATTTTCCTACATTACATGCCATGAATATCATGCATGTTACTTTTTGCTGGGCAGAAGTACTGAACGTGAATACTTAACCATGGATGTCTCGATTATGAATCTGTAATGTGCCAAAGCATTATTAAAGTCAGGGAAGTAGATATATATAGGGATAAAGAAAGCGTGTGTGTGTGATATAGACAGTCTGTATTTGTAGAGTTGAGAGGGGGGGTTTTCCATCACAGATCACAAATTAGGGTTGCGATAGCCCGTATACTTTTGGGGTGTTCCTTCTTGTGCTGTTCATTCATGCAGACCCGCCTTTCGCAGCATGGAAACTAAGAATAAGAATAAAGAGAGACTGAAAAACTGGTGGTGCCGCAAAATCTTCAGTCGCATGTATTTCTATGTGAACATGCTTGTAAAAGCGAGGAAGCATATATTGACGCTTTCATCAAACTATCAACCATTCTAATTAAATTTAACATAATGTTGGTGGAATTTCTTTTTTTATTTTCTAGTCTAAAAGTATACTGTCATCCAGGCTTGAAAGAGAATATTCGACAATATTTTCAGTTTTCACATCTCTTTAATTATGCATTATTCCCTTCCACACACATGAATGGTGGCAAGTATTCTTCCCTTCAACGCAACGGTAACAGGAGTATGGCCAGGTGAGTTTTCTAATAAACCAAATGAAAGTTCTTTCCCTGAATGGTTAAATTTTAAAGTATTCTTGAATATTTTTCTCTCCTAAATCTGGATAGAAAGAATTAATGGTTTAGTGATGCATGTGTTCGCTATCCATTCTATTATCTACGAGTTGGATTGCAAAACAAGTTAGAAAATAATTTGTGAGCTCCACCTGAATGGTTATGAAACAACTTCTTCAAATGAGATCATCAAGAGACTTTGTTTTGAAACAGGAGAGTTGATCTGCGGGGGGACAAAAGATGCTAAACAGAACTACTGTTTCATCTGTGGGAACACAATTTTCAACACAGCCTTAAAACTCTCCTAGACATTTATGTGTGGTAGCTTAAAGGAGGCGTTAGCTAGAGTACTTGCTTGTTAAAAAAAACTAAAAAGGGCTGCAAGGAAAGAAGACGCAATTTCAAATATATATATATATATCCAAGGAAACGATCTGCACCTTCTGCTTTAACTCATGAGGGCAGTGTGCATATATAATAATAATTTCGATCGCGTTAATGCTTGTCAAAACTGTGGCTGTGGAGGCCTGATCACGCGTGGTTGCGCTACAGGTTTGTACTACCATGTCATGGATTGCGAAGAAGAAGAAATTGTGTTTGCATGTGAATCTCTTCTACGGAAAAGGGCAACTCCGAGGAAAAAATTTAGAAACTAGCGAGAATGCGGGAGTTCATTGAACAATTTCCGACGGTAGATGTAGTATAGGGAGTCGATTTTGCCAAAGTTATTTGGAATAAAGAATAGTTTTCATTCCAAAAATAACCTTTTTTTTACTCCTGTTTGCCGCCATTAGAGGCCTCCAATGAGATTTCATGGCACGTAGTACTTCGCAGTGGCAAAGTTAAGACTGGTTAAGTGATGTGAACTCATAAACGATGGAGATACAAACAGGAAGGACATAGGAGGAATAGCTGATGCACAACCACGATCAGTTGGTCATTCATCATTTATAATTCAGGATTTTAATTGATTCCCTTCTAAACTTAAATTGCATTGATCCATGCTGAAAATCTCAACAAATATATTGGAATTGGTTATGTATCAATGGAATATGAGTTTCCAATCTAGTGAAACCCAGTACACGAAATAGTTTAATTGATATATTATTATGGTAAAGGCTGCAATGGCGAAGGAAGAATCATGATCGCAAGGCATAGAAGGGGAGGTCATCATCGCAAGTGAAATAGGCAACGAAAAATTGAATTACATTTCATTTACAACAAATTCATAGTAATGATAAAGATGAATTACATCATGACCAGAATGGACACCACCTAGAAAATACAAGATTCTCCATGGTTGAGCTAGCAATAAAAAGAGACCAGCTAACCATGCCCGGAGATTACCTGGGCCCGAAATATTATTTACCTACTATTAACGAAGACGCCTAATAAGAGTCCGATACTACAACTACAGACTTGAAACTTCAACCCTCCTGCTGCAACTGCCAAAAACTTCATTGCAGCAACCAAATCCCTGAATCTAGAAAGTACAAAAAAAAAGACAGTGAGACTAGACTGGCAAGTTTAAGATAGAATAGAAGCCCAATCAATCTCGTAAGATGGATACTTCTGCAACATAAAATTCCCCGAATCAAAATCCAACGGTGCTTCCTCAAAATCCGGAAACGTCAGATCCGACAAAGGAGACGAACCACCTGACCCATCACTCTCCGTCAACACCGGAGACTGCGTCTCAGACTTAACGACCACCTGCTCCTCCTCCCGAGTCTCCACCACCGAGTTGGTTTCCTTCTTGGCCGAGTTACGTCGCTTCTCTACTTTCCCTCCTTGTTTCTGCTGCGAAGAATTCTCCAGGTTCTTACAAATAGCTTGGAGTTTCGCATCAACTGAGGAATGGAGAGGCTTGTACTCGCCGATTTGGGACCCTTGGTGGCGTAGATGAGGGAAGTTAAGCCTTGCAAAGTCGCCTCTGAGTTTATAAGCTGCGTTGTCATAAGCCAAAGCCGCCTCTTCTCCTGTGTCAAAGGTGCCGAGCCAGAGACGGGTTCTGTTCTTGGGCAAACGGATCTCAGCGACCCACTTGCCCCAGTGCCTTTGCCTT
Source organism: Salix koriyanagi (assembly GCA_029228605.1). Classification (NCBI taxonomy): domain Eukaryota; kingdom Viridiplantae; phylum Streptophyta; class Magnoliopsida; order Malpighiales; family Salicaceae; genus Salix; species Salix koriyanagi. The sequence goes on along the minus strand of CM055331.1, from coordinate 6,339,361 downwards.
ACTCCTCTGTAAAGCTTCGTGGGTTTTGGTGGTACACCCATTTGTTTCATGGGGACTGGCTTCGGGGATAAAAATTGTAGGGTTTGCGGTTGCTGATAAGTTTGAGGGTTAGAGTGGTTGTAGTTTTGGTGGATTTGGCTTTGGATCTGCTGGATCTGGGTTGGGGTGAAGTGGTCGAACCCAATTGAACCAGATGGTTGCTGGAGACCCATTGGGTCGTTAATCGAGAACCCATTTGAAAATAGGGTGGCCGTCGATGTGGAGCAGCAAACGTCTGGGTACAAAAAGGGCTGTTGGTGTTGGTGTAGAGGTGACTGCGTGGAGAAAGAAGAGATGTAATCGTAAGAAGTAGAAGGGAGAGAAGAAGAAGAAGAAGAAGGATAGTTAGGGATTTGAGAAGGAGAAGAAGGATAGTTGGGGATTTGAGAAGGAGATGGGATAGTTGAAAAGGAAGCACTTTTCATAAAAGGTTCGAGTGCTTCCATTAACTCGTCCACGACGGGGTCTGATTGAAGCGGACTGCTACTGTAGAGATCCATTGTAGCTGCTATGCCTTCCAGAAAAGCTCAAAATTATAGACAAGAGAATAATTTCAGAAGAAGAACAAAAGGGAAAAAAAAAACTAATTCTTGTTTAAATTTAAACAACAGATTTGTGTTTTGCAAAACAGAAAGAAAGAGGTATAGAAATAGACAACCCCTTTGGATTCAAGAACCTAAAAAACCAACCTTGAGGGAACTAAAAAACAACCCTTCAAGCTGTTGATTCAGCTAGCAAAAGAAAAAACAGAAAAAAATAATAACAAGACCTGGATCTCGATTCTGAAAACACCTGGCTTTCGTTAAAATCCTTCTCAAGTTTGCTTTTAAAACATTAATTTCATCAGCAAAAACAAACCCAAAAATCAGAACTTGAAAGACAGATGATTAACAGAAAGGGATTCAGCGAAGCGGGGCAATACAGAGGGGGGGGGTATCGATTAAAACCTAAAAATCAACAAGCCACAAAAAGCTCACTAAGCACTCTTGCCTTTACTTTTCTCTCACTGTTTTCTTCTCTCTCTCTCTCTCTCTTTTTTTTTTTGTGTGAGCCACTCTTGTTCAATCTCGGCAGCTCCCTGCGCATTTTATAGGACCCCAGCGACTTCATTAACCTCAGTAATCACGCTGTGGATTTCAATTAACCTCTCTCTGACCTCACCTCACCTCACCTCATCTTTGCTTCATTAATAATTCTAGCATTTCTAGGTCACTCTCCGATCCAGCTAAGCTTCTACTCGTGACGCAAAGACTTTTCCAATCAATGCTCATTGTCCATTAGGCTGGATACACGTGCTGATTGTCCCGTTCACTCTCCGACACCTGTCCATCACTTACCGTCAGGTTCAGTGGATTTTTGTAGGTAGCCATTTGCCTAGAAGTTATCTCTAGTATTTTTTTTTTAATTAACGTTGTCCGGCCAGTTTCATCAGTTATAAATTGAAATTAATGATTATATAAATTTTTAATAATTATTATACTAATAATTACAGGACTTTTAATTTTAAGCTATTACGTGTAATTATCTCTAGTCTTGTTGACATTTTATTATGCGTTCACATTTTCTTCATGGAAGCTAGTGCAAACACTATCATGTCCTTTGACAATCGCACGCTCCATGTACAATGCTTTTAAAAAAAAATGAATTATTTTATGTTTTGATATTAATTAAGAGATGATGGTGTAAATAAACGGTTGTGATCTTTATTACAATTTAATTGGGGGGTGATAAGGTTGGGGGACGGCGCAGTTGTTAGACGGTTGGGGTTGACAACCTCTTTTTCAAATTCCTTATTGGATTTTTTATTTTATTTTTTGAGAAAGATTAAATGACCGAGTTGTTTCATGTAAACATTGTTAATGAATTTTAAATAAATAAATAAAAAATATACGACGGATATTATAAGAAAATTAAAAAAAAATAAAGATTAAAATTAAAAAAAAAATCAAATCAAGATGTATAAAAAATATACGACGGCTATTATAAGAAAATCAAAAATCAAGATTATGAATCCAATGATAAAATTTAAAATGAATTAAAACTTAATAAAAAAATAAGAATCAAAATTTAAAATTAAAACATTGAGAGTCTAATTTTAAATATCATCAAGCTTTGAATTCAAGGGTAAAATTGAAAAATAAAAATTCACAAAAAATTCAAATCAAAAATAAAAGAAAGAGAATTAAAACAATACTTGAAAAAATTAAAAATCAAGATTGAAATTATAAAATTAAAAACAAATTGAAATGTAATAAAGAGACTAAGAATCAAACTTAAAAATCAAAACATTAAGGGCAAAATATAAAATATTCTAAAATAAGAGGACAAAATTAATTTTTTTTCATGGCTAGCACAAAATTCAATGGATAAGAGACAGAAGGGGAAAAGAAAAGAAAAGGGTGGTCTGCAGGAAACTGTACCGCACACAACACCCCCAAATGAAAGAGGTCGTCATGGAGCTTTAAACACCGTAATGAGAGTTGGAGTTCTTCTAGGGAATGACAGCTGACACACTACTTAAATAATATAGAGCTGCATCAAATGTTTGATGTGTGCTATGTAGATGTCAACAATGTTTTTTAATTAATTTTAAAAATAGAGAAAAATATAATTGCCTGTAACACAGTTTAATAATAACATGAAAAAAAACTATATGGAATTATGTAAACACCCTAGAACCCGAAAGGTTATGAAATTTAATGTAAGGGGCAATTTAGTCATTATATTTAAAAACATAAAAAAAATACCCCTTCAAGTAATAAAATGAAAATAACTTTCAAGGCTAATTTAGTAATTTTATTGCACAAAACAATATGAGGCTACTATAATAACCGTCATGAATTTGACAAAGATATTTGAACCTTTATGGAAAAAATTGAATTATCCTCCTAGCAAAGCAAGTTTTGTAGGGGAAGCGAAAACTAGTAAATTTATTGTACAAAACATAATGAATAGTAAGTGTGCACAATAAAAATCTTATCTCTTTTAGCTTTGTAATAATTAGGTGTCTCGCCCTACGCCACGGACCAAGCCTTTTTTATCGTATAAAAAACATCAAAAACAAGATATTTTTTTAAAAAAACAATATATAATATTTAGGTAATTGGCTCAATATGTTTAGTAAACTCAATTAATTTAATAATATTATAAAAAAAAAAGATGCCAACAACAAATAAAAAACACCAATTCAATTCAAAAGATGAATGTTGGCCAATACTATTGAAATATATTTTTACATTATTCCCATAATATCTCATTGATCTTATTTTTTAGCAAAGTAAAAAAAATAAGAATAAGATAATTTCATAGAAAGAAAAAATGAATCTAAAAACAATACGACACAAAAGTTAGATATTGTTAAATCTCTAAACCATAACCTAGGTTATAAGATCGAAAACACTATACATGAAAAAATCATGAGGGTAAAAATCACACAAAATTTAATAATAATACAATAAAATTAATAAGGGATAGAAAACGTAAATCTTAAGGCAATGAAAATTTTTAAATCTTATAGTTAAATTAAAAATAATAAAAATATTTAAAAAAAAATGACAAAATTCTAAAGAACAAAGACCCAAAGAAAATACATTGTAAACTTGAATTCCATGGTTAAATTAAAAACAATGAAACTTTCAAAAATGATTCCAAAAAACAAAAATTAAACATCATAAGAATAAGTATTAGTTCTTAAACATGAATAAACAAAATTCTTAAACATGTTTTTTTACACTAAAAAATGTAAATGAAAAAGTTTATGCATAGATGTAATTAAAAAAAATCAATAACCATTGTGTAAAGTGATGAAAAAATCCATCAACAATAAACAAAAATAAAATTGAAAATATCAATTGAAAAATGAAGATTAAGATATCTAACATTGCAAAATATGTGATTTATTTTACAAGGAGTCTCTTAACATATTTATATATATTATGTTGAAATCTTAGAGTAATCAAATAATGTAATGACCTTATGAGATTGATGATGATATTCTCATAATATTATACATGTTCATAATTTTATTCTGAAAATAATCTTAGATTAAATTTTTCTCAATTTCATTATTCGACAAGAGTTTATTATGAATTGAATTTTATAATTTGATTTGATTTGTTTTATTTAAGGTTATCATGGTCTTATAATGGAGGTCACATATTTGTAAGGTTAATCTAGGTTGATCCGAATTGATTGAATATATAGTTGTTTCAATATTTTTTTAAGATGTCAACTTGATTTTATTAATTAAACTATATTTTTGTCAATTTTTCATGTTATCTTTGAACTCATCAAGTCGGTCGAGTTATATCAGTTCAACTCTCGTTTTTTACTTATATTTGAAATTTAAATTGCACAACTCTAAATAATTTTATTTTTAGATTTAAATTATTTTTTAATTAATATATATATATATATATATATATATATATATATATATATATATATACATAAACTGTACAACCCCGAAAATGGAGCGCTGAAATGTTTTGAAACCGAAACATTCCATTCTAATTAGAAGAAAAAAAATCAACCAAAACAAAATTGAAAACCTTGCCCCAAATATCTCAAAAAGAACACATCATATTTGAAACCTAAATATAGTCATCGTGGTGGTTGGATAAACAAGCCATTATGGTGGTTGGATATACAGGCTTCTTTGTTTGTTTCTTTTTCTTCCAAAAAACTTATCTCAACCTATATCTTACCCAAAACATGTAGAAAACATCCTAGAGACCTTGCTAAACCAATACACGACCACCAAAAACTAATAAACTGCCTTAAAACCTAAAATTCACCTCAAACCAAAAAAAAAAAAATCAAGCTTATATATGTTTTTTTAGGTGTTTTCAAGATAAACAAACACCTAAACATATCTCCCATATCTTATGAAATCTTTATCACAAAGATTGATTGTTTTCGTGGCCAAAATTCTCTTTTCCGACTACTAAGTTAAAATTCAACAATTTCCTTTCTTTTCTGTCGACTAAAAAAAACTGAAAAAAGAGGAAAATCAAGTTAGGTACCAAAATATATTTGATTAAAATTAAAGGGACTAGTCACATTATATCTAAAAAATATGGAGGATTAAAATGAATGTTTTCATTATAGTTTTAACCCATTTCCTATGATACTTTAAAGTTTCATTTCAACCCTCTATCTTTCAATTAAATCCTTTCTCTTAAAAATATATGCTATTATGGGCTAATTTGAGCTAAAAGATCCAAATTATGCCAAATAAAAGTTAGAGTATCAAAGTAAAAATTATAAAGAAAATGCACATAGTAATTCTCAAAACTAATCTCTTGTAGAATACTGGATAATATAATGGCCTTTATTATGATTGATGAACACATCTAGCTATACATGGGATAACAAAGCCGCTCATTAAATTATCTTATATGGTGGCTGGAAAGTTATTAGTTATACGAGCCGATTGGCCCGTTTCGCTTGGCTTTTTTTATCTTTATAGAAAATTAATTGATTTTATAAATGTTGTATTTTATTATTTTAATATTTAATTAGTAAAATTGTAATTGATAAAATCTGTTAAAAATGGTTTTTTTCAACCAAAATGTGATTGAATATTGCTATTGCTAAAAAACTTTTGATAAAATTTGTTAGAAAATTTGCTAAGAAGGTGAAATGATTTATTAGAAATTTGTTGTCACGGATACTCTGGTTAAAAAAAAAAAAAAAAAAAGAAACTCGGCTAAAAAAGAACAACTGACTTGAACACTAAAAAATAAAAAATACATGTGAAAAAAAGGTCACTGTTTCTTAAAAGGAAAAACAAAAGAATCTAAAATATAAATGTAAATTCAAAGCCAAAGTTTATTTTTATAATATTTATTCATCATATTATTCTATTAAATATATTTTAGAAAACCGATATTAATTTTTTTTTCAAGAAATCACAGGTCATTTTTTTCTCTCTCTATATATTTTTAGGCGATAATATTAAATAAATATTAAACACATATACTTAGTCTCACATAATATATAGTGTGATCGAAATGGGAAGTGATTTTTATATTTTTTAATTGTAGATAACCTAGGTAAATTTGTAAAAAAAATAATCTGAGTTGTCTTTTTTCCCCAGTAATATTAGATCTGACACATTATAAATACAAATATTGCAATTTTTTTAAAAAAAGAAATATAAATTTTTTACGTGCTATAATGACTTATTTGCCGTCTAAAAAGAACAGTGTAGTCGAAACAGAAAGTGCCTTGTATATTTTTTAATTGTAGATAATCTAGGAAAATTTGTTTACCTTTTGTTTTTTTGAGTTGTATTTTTCCTGGGTAATATTAGATCTTAAATATTAAAAATCCATTTTTTTTAAGAAATAAACTTGAACAAAAGAGCACAAAATTAAAATTCAAAGCCATTTTTTTTTTATTTTATAATATTTATTCATCATATTATTATATTAAATGTATTTAAGAATGCATATATTAATTTTTTTCCTGCAAAAAATCCGAGGTCATTTTTTTTATCTCTTTATATATTTTTAGGCGATAATATGCAATAAACATATAATAATGACTTATTTTCCATTTATAAGAAATAGTGTAATTGAGACAAAAGTGACTTGTATTGTTTTTTAATTGTAGATAACCTAGGTAAATTTGTCTATTTTTTGTTCTTGAGTTGTCTTTTATCCCCAGTAATATTAGATGCAAAATGACTATTGCTATTATTGCAAAAACAATTAAAATTATCAAATTATCCCGAAAGAAAAAACACTCAAAAACATTAACAAAAGAGTAAGCAAGAAAAAGAATATATTATTATTATTATTATTATTATTATTATTATTATTATTATTATTATTATTATTATTATTATTATTATTATTGTGTTAATGATGAATAAAGAACATAAATAAATAAAAGAAAAAAAATCATAATAACTTCAACAGAAGACAAAAAAAAAATCATAATTATCAGGGAAAAAAATTCATCTAACTTGAAAATAATAACAATAAAACCAATAAAAAACCTATAAGAAAGAGCAAATAAAAAAAATATAATAGATGATAAAACAAAAAAAAAATTATTAGCTGAAAAAATCATTTAATTTGAAATTTTTTAAAAATATATGTTCAACGTTGCGGGATGAATAAACAATTTTTATAGGATTTGCTGGATCAAAATAAAAATATAATATTTATATATACGAAATTTAATATAATAAAATAGCTCAACACACCCTACTATAACAATAGCAAAATCAAAGTTTGAAAATCTAAAATTATTATTGATCTTACTATTAAAATAATAAAAAATATCAAATTATGCTGAAAAAAACCACTCAAAAACACAAAAGGGTAAGTAAGAGAAACAATTAAATTATTATTATTATTATTATTATTATTATTATTATTATTATGAAAGAAACAAAACTACATGAAAGACAAAAAAAAGCTAGAAACTTGAACAAATGATAAAACAAAGAAATAAAATAAAAATAAAAATTATCATTGCTATTACTGCAAAAAAAAAATGAAAATTATCAAATTATCCGAAGAAAAAAAATATAAAAAACATTATCAAAAAAGCAAGTAAGAGAAACAATCAAATTATTATTATTATTATTATTATTATTATTATTATTATTATTATTATTACTACGTACTACTACTACTACTACTACTATTGTGTTAAACACACTTATATATACATGGACAAAAATAGGAATTATTTTAGAAATTTCAAAAAAATCAAAGTATAAGGGCTGAAATGAAAAATCAAATATAAAGGGATTAAAATCACAAATTAAAAGTTTAAGAGCTGAAATGAAAATTATATTTATTAACATTTTCAATTAAAGGACAAATCTGCAAAAATGGAAACTTCTGTACCGAATAAATTCATCATTTTCAGTCCAATCCGGAAATTAAAAGGAGGACCGAATTGAAAAATGGACATTGAATCAATTCCAATCGAAGGACCCAATTGAACTAAATAAAAACTTATATATAAGAAATCAAGAACAAAAATGAAATTGAAAAGTAAGGGACCAAAGTGAAAGTTCTATAAATAAGGGGGACTCTCCTGCACTTGTACGTGCAGGAGAGAGAGAAATGCTGTCAGCCGCTTTAACCGGCCGGCGGCGCGTCCACGACCGTTTTGGGGTCACACGCGCCGCGTGTAGAGGAAGATCACACGGAGACGCACCAGAATAGACGTCGGTTGGACATTTCCGGTCATTCTATGAGCCTTCACGCGCCACCTGAAAGGGGTGTTGAGGCGGAATACTGTCGGTCGCGTGAACCGCACGCGCCGACAATATTTCGGAAAATAAATAAATAATAATGGTCAGTTACCGTTATAGCCTTGTCCCTAATTAATACATTTTGTCTTATTAGAGGCTACAATAGTCTTTAGCCATTTAAAAAATAAAAAAAGGTTGCGGCGGACCGGACCGAACTGGACCGGTCCGTACGCGTGCAATTACGCCCATAGCCCTCAGCTAAAAACGTGTTTTTGTCTTATTACCGGGGCTAAAATCGTTACTACACTGTTCATAGGCGGAAAAAAAAAAGATGGACGAACTCGCGCGATGCACGGATGAAAAATGTCCAGTCCACAGTGCTAATGAGTCACAATGCACAGTAGCCATACCGAGCTCTTTTAGCTCTTTTACTAATTAGTCTTTTGTCCTGCTCTTCCGTATCTGATAAAATATAAATGTGCAAGCAATTTAGAAATAGAAAACTAAGAGTTGAAAAGTTTATACGTATATTTACTAAAATAAATAAATAATACAAAAAATATCAGCATGAACCCAACAGTAAGTTGTAAATTGAGAAGATACATGCACATTTAAATATTTGATCCTTACCATTTAGTAGATAATAAGTGATAAAAACTTGAGATTAAGAGGTTTGTTTCTCTTATGATTTTAGATTCGAGTTTAGTGGTTACTAATATGATAGCCACTGAAAACTTACATGATCATTAACTTCTGAAATTAATCAAGACATGCACAACCTAACCCGAATAATAGCGTTAATAAAAACAAATATCTTGTCCTGCGCCACCAACAGCTCCTGATTTTATAATAATTGAATGATTTCTAATGAAAATGAAATCTTAATATAATATTATCTATTAGTTACGAGTATGCTTTTATTAAACTTTAAGGGGGAAAAAACATGAAGAATGATAATAAAAAACACATTGGCTAATATAAAAAAAATTATTACAACGTTATTTGAAAATGAATTTAAAACGTAAAGAATTTAATGGAATAAAAATCTAAATATTATAATTATATATTTTAATATCTTCAAGGGATATAACGTGATGATAAAAAATTTATGATTTATACAATAAATCTCAAGTTTGAATCTTAATATACACGTCTTATAAGAATAGTCAGGATTCTGCTCACATTAGCTAATTAAATACATTTTTTATGATGAAATATTTTGATATTAAAAAAAAATGAAGTTATTTATTTTAATGCATTAACTGGCCGGTCAGCCCCTAACCAAGAAAAGAAATGGACATACGCGTGTGGGCATGCAATGCCAGATCAGCACACATGGGGCTATAATTTTTTTTTCTTTTCAAATTAGGTGTCACTTGTTGTGGCCTCCATTGGAGGACAACATGTTATGTTGTCTGCTGCAAAAAGTTTGATCTTAAACTGAAGTTCATGGTTAGAGTTTAAGATAAATATTTGATTTTTTAATGTATGTAATATCACAAACACAATGAAAGATATTTTGCTTTCTATTTTAAAATTTTTATACTAATAAGCATGTTCACTTATTTTTTTTTAATAAAATCTGGAATAAATAGTAAAATAAAAACTAGAAAACTAAATGCATTAAACTAAACTAATGAAATTTCTACATAATGACAAACCAAATCTCTATAACTCAAAACATTGTATTTGGTTGGAAATCAAAGACTTATAAATCCTATATTTTGTCCATGTTATTACTACGTTTCAAAAGCGTTTTTAAAAAAAATATATTTTAAATTATTTTTTTTATGATTTTAGATTATTTTCATGTACTGATATCAAAAATAATTTTTTTTAAAAAAATATTATTTTAATATATATATCTAAACAAAAAAACATTTAAAAAAACAAACTCAATTTTTAAACATGTTACTGTACTGAATTCTACATAATGCATTAAAATAAACTAATCATTCCACGCTGTCAAAGGTCCCATTGGAAAACAAGAGTTGTCCTGATCAAATTCCTTTCTCATCCAAGATCGAAAGTCTAAACCATAAAAGGTAAGAGATTAAAATGTGAAACAGAAACAAAATACATGACTCATCAACTTTTACAATAAAAAGTTATTTTGTTAATTTCTTAGTCATTGAGTTACGCAGTAGTAGACGACTCATCGCTTGTTTTTCTATAAATAAAATAAGACAACATGTGATCCACATCTTGATTTTCTTAAGATATTAACATGTTGGGTCCGATGCGCCCCATCTAACATTTTCTTAACTTTCAACATTGGGTTTTTGATTTTTTTTAATAATTTCTGTTTATTTTATCTTTTTAATATTATATTGATTTTAAATTAATCTTTAAAATTTTAATATAATTTAAAATATATATTATTTCACCTATTAGACTCCATAACCTAGATAACAAGTTAGAAGAATTTAAGAATATACTCAACTGATTAAAATAGATCCAATACTCCATTGTTTTGTGATGTAAGAAAAAAGATGTCAATTTTATCTTTTAGTCAAATTTAACATGTCTTTCATGTTTTCTTTTAAATTGGCATGTCTAAATTCTTTTTTGTTATTTTTAATTTATAAAGTTAATTAGATCACATCAAGATGATTTTCTTAAAATTAATTTAAAACACATACCAAACAAAGAACCGATATATATATATATATATTAAAATGAATTCTAAACCAAATTTAACAGCAAGAAAATCTTGTCCACTATTTTTTTTACATTTCAAAAATTAAGTAAACTTGCAACTAAAATGAAGTCAATATCTTCTGATCATCAATCATCCAAAGTCAATCTCTTATTAAAGTATTACTTTGACATCACAATCACATATCCAACGGTAGAGGCGGCTCTTGATCTAATTCTTACGTTACATATAACAGTTGGCAACGTGCTAAGCCCTCGAGTACGCAAAATTAACCTGACCGTGGTTAAGTTACCGCGGTCAATACGGAGCGTCACAAGCAAGAAAGAAAAAAAACAAGACAAACATATCACGTGTCGAAGTTGTGGAGTGGGTCCCCCACTGCGTTTGCGGCGCCAGTAGTTAGAGAGAGCGTCTTGGACTTTGCGGAGGCCATTTCAAGAGTCTTGACCCACGCGCAGGAGAACTGCATTTGGACGATATCAACGTCTAGCGAAGTATTCGCTCGACCCCTTCGATTTCTATTAAAATTTATTCACAGCAGAACAGTTTTGTTCGTTGTCCGGATTCCTTTCCATGTCTTACACTAATAAATTGTTCAACGATGAGTAGATGTTCAACGATGAGTAGAGAGAGAATCTCATCAAATCCCGAAAAAGGCGTTGGTAACGTTTGTTGACCACTTCAATTCAATGTGAATCTCGGGTTTTGTCGGCGGGAATCAAGACCCGATCACACGTGCTCCGGGTATTTGAGTTCCCCTTCAATGACTTTTATTTTGTTTTTTTATTTCATTCAGGCGAAACTTAGAAATGTGATTCGCCTTAAATGCTCGACGCAATTATAATACGTAGACACATTCATCGCTAGACGCTGCGATGTCTCGGGGGAAAAAAAGGGGGGTACTGCTTGGCATTTTTTTAGCAATTTATACAACCAATAAACTTAAACCCAACGGTTTCTCCATCTGGAGAAAATAAAATAAAATAAAATGTGGAAAATACTCAAGTGATTTTAATTGATATCTTGATAAAATATTGAATTCAGGAAATACACGATGAGCTATGAAAACTAAAAAAATAAAAAATTCATTTTTTTTAGTTCTTTCTTTCAATATGTTATTAGTTTTTTTAGATAAAACTTTGAAAAATAATAATTACCACACTCCTAAACACTATCTAGTTATCCGACACTTACAACTTGAGCATCACAAAGATTTTCCATGAAGGTAAGGATGTATTGTTAGTAAATTATACTATATACTATAAGAGATCATGGTTCGATTATTGTAGCTTGTGAGGGAAGTCATTGTAGAATACAATAGTGTTGATCAGTTTTCGGGTCGGTTCGGTTTGTTTGCTTCACCTTTTTAATGATTTATAATTACCTTTTAACAAATACTTATGAAAAAATATTTGTAGCTCAGTAGACAAAGTGCATCCTTGTAGGCCTGAAGTGAGGGGTTCGACCCCTCACCAACCACACTTTGTATTTTTTTTGTTTTTATTTCCTTTAAATCATTTTTTTCCCGTGTATATTATTTTTTTCATTTTTCATTTTTTTTCACTTATATTTTTTATTGGTTTTTTGGTTGTTCTTTATATTTATTTTAACGTCAAATTATTTGTTTTCCTTATAATTTTATTTTTTTCATTTTGTTTTTTCTCTTTTGTTAATGTTTTTTATTTTTTTTCTCGGGATAATTTAATATTTTTTATTGTTTTAGCAGTAATAATAATGATATTTTCAGATGTTAAGACTTCGATGTTCTTGTTGTTATAATAGGATGTGTTGATATATTTCATTATATCAAGCCTTGCATGTATAGATGTTATACTTTATTTGATTTTTTAATTTTTTTTATTTGATTGAAATTGATAATATATTTGATTTTGTTTTCGGTCCTTATACTTTTATTTTTTTATTTTAATTCCTTTATTTTCTTATAGTTCTTAAATAGTTTCTACTTTTTTTCCCTGTTTATATATATGTGCCTTTAGTTTTGATTTTTATTATTTTCTTTTTTGTTGAGATAACATTTTTTTCAAAAGTTTTGTTATTAAATTTTAGTTTGTATTTATGATCATTTGAAAATTGATATTTCTTATATTTTTTCCTTTGTTTTTTTCTTTTGGTTTTTCTATTACATTTTTTTATTTTCATGTCAAATGATTTTTTTAGCTAATAATTTTTATTTTTTTTATTTTTATTTTGTTTGCTTTTTTGTTAAAGTTTTTGGGTTTTTTTTTATTCTTTTATTGAATTTATTTTCCAATTATTCACGCAAGAATAATAATAATAATAATAATAATAATAATAATAACAATAATAATTTTAGTTTTTTTTTCTTGCTTCCTCTTTTATTAATGTTTTCGAGTATTTCTCTCTCCTTAGAGTAATTTAATAAATTTTATTGTTTTAGCAATAATAGTAATGATATTTTTAGATGTTAAGTTTTCGATGTTGTTGTTGTTATAATAGGGTATGTTGATGTGTTTTATTATATCAAACCTTGAATATATAGATGTTATATTTTATTTTTGAACTAGCAAAATCTATTAATTATTTTAATCCCAATAATTATAATAAATATTTATTCAGCCCGCAATATAGTGTAGGAAATTAACTAGTATATCCTATAATTAATCGGTTGATTACATATGATGTTGAATTTGTTAATGTAAAAAAAAATTATTTTTAATAAAGCTTTTTTTTATCTGTAATATTAATTTATATTCAATTATTGAATATAATATTTGATTAATGAATTTATAGCATATTTTACAAAAATATTACAAAGTTATTATAATTATATGATTTTTATTGCATCAAAATATTTTTTCTTTCATAATTGGGAATTGTGGAAGAAGAGTCGATAACTTGATACCTAAAAATACATAAAAAAAAAACTCCTGAATTTTTCATTAACTGCAAAAATAAAACAATTACCCTAATCTTAGTTGAATTATTATGTTCTTTCTTATGGTTTTGGAAATAAGATCGGGGGTTGTTACATTTTAAAATAAAAAAGTTATATATATAATTAATTATTTTTATTAAAAATATTTTTTTTCATGTTATATATTTTAAAATATCTCATGTAGAAATTATTATTTTTTATTCAATATTTATGTTAATATTATGATTATTTTTAATTTTAAAAATAATACTACTTAGAAAAATAAACATTTGTTTAAAAATGAAAAAGAGAAAGCACGTGAGTAAGAAAATAAACATTCTTATTATTGATATCATATTAATATAATTTTATTTATTTATTATATATTTTTCTCAAATTGTTTATTTATTAAATTACACAATTAATAAAAAAGATGTAGTTTTTATTTTGAAAAATCAATAAAAGGATTTTTTTATTTCAAATTTTTATATCTGCATTTATCTCTTACTTATTACAATGAATATCAATTTTTCGTATTCTACCAATGGGAAGTGATCTTCCCAATTTTCACCAATTTCCAGTACACAAGACCTTAAAAGATCCTCAAGAGTTTGAATAGTTCTCTCCGACTGCCCATCCATCTGTGGATGAAATGTCATGTTTAGATTTAACTTTGTTCCAAAAACCCATTGTGATCTAGGCCATAGTCTCGATGTGAACCTTGGATCCCGGTCAAAGACAATCGATACTGGTACCCCATGGAGTTTGACCACTTCATTTATGTACAATTTTGCAAGTTTATCCATTGAGTCTGTCGTTCTCATAGGCAAAAACAAAAACTTTGTTAGTCGATCCATAATAACCCATATGACATCATTACCTTTCTTTCCCTTGGGTAAACCTATCACAAAATCCAAAGAGATATCCTCCCATTTCCATTTTGGAAACTGATAACCGCTGCAACTTCCTTGTAGGTTTCTGGTGTTCTACCTTCACTTGTTGACAAATCCCACAATTTGACACAATTTCTGCTATTTCTCTCTTCATATTTGGCCACCAATAATATTCCCTTAAATCCCTATACCTCGTTGTACTTCCAGGATGGTAGCAAAACGGGATTCATGAACTTCTCTCAATACCTCATCTTTAAAGATCTCATTTTTGGGCAATTAAATTCGTTTTCCCATAGCTATTAGTCCATCGGATAACACCTGAAAGGACTTTTCTATACCCTGGTTCACATTCCCTTTGACCTTCTTACCTTCTCATTACTTGTTGAGCCTCCAAAAACTTTATCTCGAAGTACATATAAGATTTTTAACTAGCTAACAATGACCCTTCAAGACTGAGACTTAGCCACAAACCCATTTTTCTCATTTCTACTATACTTCCTTGTCTCTTAATTTCTATGTTATTCATAATACTTTACCCTTTCTATTTAAAGCGTTTGCTACAATGTTAGCCTTACCAGGATGATAGTCAATCACACAATCATAATCTTTTATTAACTTCACCCATCTTCTTTGGCGCATGTTTAACTCTTTCAGCGACATCAAATATTCCAAACTCTTATGATCTGAGAAGATTTGCAGTTGTGACCCATACAAAAATTGTCTCCATATTCTTAGGGCAAACACTACCGCTGCAAGTTCCAAGTCATAAACTGGATAATTCTCCTCATGTGGCTTTAATTATCTGGATACATAAGCAATTACACAATCATGTTGCATCAGTACACATCCCAGACCTGTTTTTGAAACATCGCTATATACCGTAAACCCTTCTGTTCCTGATGGAAGGGCCAACACAGGAGCAGAAGTGAGTCTTTTCTTTAGTTCTTGAAAACTCCCTTCACACTCCTTCGACCAAACAAATTTTTACTTATTTGCGAGTTAGTCTGGTCAAAGGTGGTGCTACGGTGGAGAACCCCTCCATAAACCTCCGGTAATATCCAGCGAGACCCAAGAACTTCCAATTTCTATCATATTAGCAGGCCTCTCCCATTTTAACACAACCTCTACCTTCTTTGGATCCACGAATATTCCTTCTGCAGAAATCACATGGCTCAAAGATACCACTTCCTTGAGCCAAAACTCACACTTATCCAGCTTTGCATACAATTTATTCTCCCTCAAAGTCCGTAACACGACCCCCAAATGTTGTTCATGCTCTGAATATGAACTAGAATATACCAAGATGTCATCGATAAATTCCACCATGTATTGATCCAAGTAAGGCGGAAATACTCGATTCATCAAATCTATGAACATCGTTGGTGCCTTGGTCAACCCAAAAGGCATCACTAAGAACTCGTAATGTCCATAACGGGTTCTGAATGTTGTCCTCTAAATATCTTGTTCTTTAATTCTCAATTGATGATACCCCGACCTTAAATCTATTTTAGAGAATACCTTAACACCCTTTAACTAATCAGACAATTCATCTATTCGTGGACAATTCATCTATTCGTGGAAGTGGATACTTGTTTTTACATGAGTTAACCAAACAGGACAACCCTTCCTCATTAACCTTCTAGCCCTTAAGACTGAAATTGTAATATCCCACATCGGCGGGTGAGGAAGTGGTAGATGGCCTTATTAAGAGTGCTGGTTTCATACTTGTCATACGTGTTTTGGGACGTCAGGATCAGAAGTGGGCTCGCGTCACCAGGAACAAAACCATGAGGGCGGTAAGGCCCAAAGCGGCAATATATGGCAGGTTGGGCCGGGCTGTTACATTTGGTATCAGAGCTGACCTCACTGGCTGTCCGGTTGTGCCGACGGGGTCGTCGGGCTCCTTAAGGGGGGTGGATTGTAATATCCCACATCGGCGGGTGAGGAAGTGGTAGATGGCCTTATTAAGAGTGCTGGTTTCATACTTGTCATACGCGTTTTGGGGCGTCAAGCTCAGAAGTGAGCTCGCGTCACCAGGAACAAAACCGTGAGGGCGGTAAGGTCCAAAGCGGACAATATATGGCAGGTTGGGCCGGGCTGTTACAGAAATCATACAGTTTGGAAGAAATTTTCTCTCTCCTTTGAATACAACATTCCTATTTCCTACCCCCTGGAGAGTCACTGTTTTGGTAAAACAATTCACTTGTATCTTATGTTTGCTTAACCAATCCATGCCCAAAAATCAAGTCAAAGTCATATAATTCTAATGACATATGGTCTACAATCAATCCCAACCCTTCAATATACAGTTTCACTCCTCTATAGATATCATCAGTGTTCATGCTTTCTTCTAAAGGGTACTAATTGTCACCCTATTCGCAACTTGTGAGGCACCACATGCAATCATTCCACAATTCTACATAATACAAACGGATGACTAGCTCCAGAATCAATTAACTGTATTTTAACTGTATTTTACCTGTAACAGCCCGGCCCAACCTGTAATATATTGTCCGCTTTGGGCCTTACCGCCCTCACGATTTTGTTCCGGGTGACGCGAGCCCACTTCTGGCTTGACGCCCCACAACGCGTATGAAAAGTTAGCAACCAGCACTCTTAATAAGGCCAGCTACCACTCCCTCACCCGCCAATGTTGAATATTACAGTACCTGCCACAACATCAGGCATAACTCTCACATCCTCTTGAGTCATATGATATACCTGACCTTGAAATCTTCCCTCCCGAAACCTGAACCTCCCTCGAGTAACACTTATCCCTGACGAGATAAGTCTAGCAGGTCTATCAACTATAATCTGTCTGTTGCTGACTCCCAACATCGGTCCTCTGACTTTGGTTTCCCTTGTTAGCCCTACTAGGACAATCCTTCTTCGATGACTCGTGTACCCACAATAATAACAACCTCTACCCATATATGGGCACTCCTTCCATCGATGTCCCTCTCCTTTGCAAATGTAGCATTTTCATGGCATCGTAGAACAATCTCTCGTGTTTCTGTGCTCACACCTCTAACACTTTCCATACCCTGAGCAGCCTTACAAAATCCCACATAGAATGAAGTTGCATAGCTATCATTATCATTCTCAGTTATTGTCTTAGTCCATCATTAACTATGTCTACTCTGTGGTGCTTCGTGGAAAATAGGTGGAGGCAAAAGGTGTTAAATCCTGAATCCTCCTCTCTTGAGAATATTTCACAACCCCTTTTCTATATATCTTTTGCCCATTGTACTATTATAACGACCCTCTCTAATCTAGAAGCTACACTGGAAGCACCTGCAGCCATCCTTACCGCCAAGCCTGTACCATATATTCCATAAAAGCACAAACTAAAAATATGTTCAGCGCAACCATCGGCACTACTAGGGAGATATATTGATTTGTCGCTCGCCTTCAAATGCCTCCGTTGGAGGCATATCTACCCGTCGAGAAGTAGAATTTTCCTGACCTCCTGCTGGTTCTCTCCTCTCGGAATGAACCAATACCGCAAGTATATAAAATGCAATATCTACCACGGAATCCGCTTCATACAGTCATATTGTAAACTCGACCCCCTTCCTCATGTAAGGGTTGGGTCAGTCCTAACTTGCTGTTTAGTTCGAACCATCTCATAATACCTTTCAAAAATCATCACAACAATGCCATTATCATTGAACCCTAGGATCAAGACCAGGTGCTCTGATACCAACTGTAACGATCCGGATTTTTTTTTCTTTTATATATATATATATATATATATATATATATATATATATATATATATATCATATATGGTACCGGAAAATCAGCGAACCTGATAGCTCACATCATCAGAATACCATCCATACAATCAACATTTCATTAAAAGTGGATGTTACATAAACATGTAGTATTATGGTTGCATAATTAGAAATTCATATTAAAATTATACCTATTGCATTCCTATACTACTAATAGCCATTACGAATTTACACAAAAGGGTCTAATAAAAGTTATGTGTTTTGTACATTGATTCACACAAAATACATTGTGATTTAGAATGCATCTACATGGTTTCTTGCAAAAGTTGGTTTTCGTGTATCGGGTTCCTTAGACATCTCGTGGATGTGACGTCCCTACAGCAAGACAAAACATTTAAGAAAATGTAATTACTTAATGATAATTATAATGGTAACTAAACGGCCCTGCAGCGATCATGGGAGGTATTAACATTTATAATTTCTTCATGTACTTGGTACAAAAGCTTGTAATGCATATAAATGCATCAATTTCACAATAACATATCCCGAGACAATAACATGTCTCAAGCACTAACAGTAACAGGTTGAGCATTAATAGTTCCAAACAGTAACAGGTATGGAGACAGTAATAGAACCCTTAAAATCAATCTTGATCCAATCCTCCTGGGTCTACAAAATCTTAAGCATCGTTCTCAACACAACCATAATTAATAACCCGTCTATCCTCTTAAGGCATATTTACTGAGGTTAATCGTTCATTCACCCCGATCATCCTTTTCAAATGTCATGAGCCAAAGGTAGTCAATCATTCATTCCGGCCATCCATTCGGATGCCATTAGCCGAAGCTAATCAATCATTCATCCCGGTCATCCATTTGGATGCCATTAGCCGAAGCTAATCAATTATTTATGCCTGGGTCATCCATTCGGATGCCATTAGCCGAAGCTAATCAATCATTCATCCACATTTACAATTTCAACAATCTGATATAGGTTCTTACACAATAGAATAATATTCATGTTAAAATATTTCCTTATTCAATGTATGAAAAAGAAAGGTGCAAGTCACCTACCTGCTCCACCCGTGGGTTGTTCCTGTCTCGATGACGGTCCAATCCCGACCACACCACCTACAACATCAATGGTCATAATCAGTACTTTGGTATTTTTTTGAATCACTTTCGTCATCGCACTCATTTCAAGAGTTTATATGTTCACATTCAAGTGTTCCACATTTTACAATCCGAATCCATACTGGAAGTTTTTGTGATCTTGTTCATGTCAAAGACAAACCCGGAGTGCCATTGCTGAAGAATAATGGCTTTCCCCTCCCCCAAACATCCAAGGTCCATTTTCAAGAACCTTTTGTAATTCATTTCCTGTTTTGAAACGAAACATTGTAAAATCATTGGCCAAGGATGTCACATCCTCAATGCCAAACCTCTTCCATACCCTGTTAGCAATTGAATTCATAGCATGAAAAGAAAACTTATTTTCGAGAATGAAACCTACCAGGCACCGGCACCAATCCACAACGAACTTCTCCCATAAACTACCATTCAATTGACGACGAGAAACAATCAGCTTAAAACAATGTTTGAACACCCAAAACAATGCTGCCAAGACAGCACTCAGCAGTAATTGTAATAGCAATAAATCACAATTCACTCAGACAATGTCAAATCACAACGGTGAAATTGTATATCAACAACGCATGCAACACATACCCAAATTTCAGATCATGTTAACGGTTAGATCTACCAATATTGGAGTTAAATCGGAGACTGACCTTAAACTGGAGAGCTATTTTTCAACATACATATCTCCTTGCTGGACTGTCAATTTCTCATCTCCACCGTTCAGAACATTAATCACACTCAGTAGCACCACATACCCAAATTTCAGCTTCATCCAACGGTGATATGAAGCGAAAATAGCAGGCGGCTCGGACTGGAAAGAAGAAAGCAGATTTTGCTATTTTCTTCAAAAGAATACTCACCTGTAACGGAGAAAAACCAGGAGAATCCCTTTGGTGAATATGTAGTAACAACCAAGGCGAACACAATACTCAAAAAAATAAGCTTGATCCAACGGTATGAAAACTCTAAACTCAGTCGGCGGCGCAACACATTTGAAAAGAGTCTCAACAATTTCCAGAATTCATTCAAAATGCAATATCTCTCAAATGGTAAGAGAGATTTAAAATCCCTACGGTCATCGTGTAGGTCGTATAATGAAGTACAACTTACCAAACAATCAGAGTAATCCAACGGTGGACGGTGGAGGAACTGTCTGACGACTCTGTCGGGTTTGAGTGGGGTTTCCAGAAATCTTCAGATGATCGGGTTTCTCAAACGGCGGCAGATAATTACAATCCCTCCGGTAAGATGCTATACAATAGTGAGCTTCCCAACATATCCAAAACTCAGCCTAATCCAACGGTGGTCGGCAGAGATATGGCTGTCGGAGCACAACCCCCTTCTTCTCTTTTTTCTCTCTAACCCCCCTAACTTATCTCCCCCCATTTTAAATGTCTCTTTTTTTTTTTTTCTTTTTCCCCCCTCTTCTCTTCTTATCATTTAAATCATAATCTTTTTATTTATTTCAATTTCACCCTCCCCTCAACTTATTTTATTTCTCTTTTAATTTAACACTAACATTTATTTCCCAGGGTTTACATTATTATTATTATTATTATTATTATTATTATTATTATTATTATTATTATTATTATTATTATTATTATTATTTATTGTTTTTACTCTTTATTTGTTATATTGTTTGATTTTAAATATATAATTTTACAATACAATATTAATACTATGAACCCCTCGATTATGTTAGATAAAGTGACAAATAATTATCTTTTAAAACATTTTTTTGTTAGAAATATAATAAAATAATATTTTTTGACATTAACATTAATTTTAATTTTAATTTTAATATCAACACAAAAAAATCCAAACACATTAAATCTTAAAAAAAAACAATTTTACCGTGCAAAAACATAGCATCTAATGTCTAAACTCTAAAGTCTAAACACCAGAACCATTTCAAACAAAATGTCGAGAGGAGAAGTAACCGGTGGCGCACGAATGACACCAAGTTGAGCAAGAAGCCAAGTGGGCCCCTAACACATTTACTGGCATCCTTTCCATGTGGTTTCGATCGACCAGCCGCTTTTAATTTCACGACGCTGTTTTTTTCTTTCAACAAAATAGGTGGTCCCTTCTGACACGTGTCTATAGCCTTGATGCAGAATGTCAGAGCTGCTATTGTCATGCAAGCCTCTAAACACACTAGACCTTTTCAACCACCACTAGCTCTCTAACACACCACACATTTTCAACCACCATCAGCTCCATATCACTGTTTTGAATGTTTTGAAGTGTAGTTGAATTTATGTTTAAAAGTAGTTTTTGTTAATAAATATATTAAAATAATATTTTTTATTTTTAAAAAATTACTTTTATATCATCATATAAAAATAATTTAAAAACACTAAAATAATTTAATTTAAAATAAAAAATAAAAAAAAAATCATTTTTTTTTAAAACTACTTGTGAAACACAATAACAAAAAGGGATTATATTGAGCTAAAATTATTGATTGTTTTTCTCCCTTTTCATTTTCTTAAGGATATATTTCTTTGTTTAAAATCAAAATCCTAGTTGACACCCACAAGGTACAGGAAAGAGAGAGATTGCAAACACCCAGTACCATAATGATAAAAGGATGTCAGGGTGTGCATTAGGTTATTTGTCAATTTGTTAATGGTTTTAGCTATTGAAAGAAAATTATGTGTTAATGCTAACATTATAAAGATTGTTAGGTAAATATTTCATTATAGATTATAACAATAAAATATAAAAAAATTATTTGTTTAAACTGTAAATTGGTTTGAAAGCTTTTTTTTCATGCTCAATATATTGTTTATGAAATGCAGGGGCAAGTTATTCATACATGTCTTCAACATAGTAAAATTAATTAATCATGTTTAAGAGTATTTTTTTAGGATAGAGTACTTTTTTTGGTAATTGATTTAGTATAGATATTATTAAAATAAAATTGGTTGGCGGTAGTAAGAAACACACTGTTGAATTGTCTTTATGCCTTTTACGCAATGCTTAGAGCATCTCCAACGTGGCATGTATAAGTAGAGTCAAAGGAAAATTTGTGTATTTTTTGCCTTTTTATTTTATTGCATCTTCTCCAACGAAACATCTATTTCGATAGGCAAAATAGTTGTTTCGTTTTTGAGATGTTAAATATAGCTGAGCAAATGGCAAAAACCAAAGTACATATTACCGTTGCAATATTCATTTTCTGTGTAATTAAAACACCCAAAGCATACATCTTCGTTCAATTGAAACCTAACCCATCAAAGAAAAACACATTTTTTTTCAACGAGGGATTTGTAGAACTTGCAGTTTGAAGAAGAATAACAGAAGCCGAACAACCAGAGGTTTTAAGTTCTGCAACTTAAGGTTAGTTTTTCCAAACCGTTTCTATTTTGTTTTATTGTGAATGCTCTACAAACCCAAATGGAGATGAATATGGGTATGTTTGTGATTGGTGTTGTGGGGTTTGTTTTTGGGCTAATTGTTTGTTTTGGGAATTGCAAGTGTTGTTTTTGTCTTTGATTTTGGTTCTCTGGATGGGTTTGCGAGGGTTTTTGTTGCTGTTGCCGTTAATATTATGATTGTTCTAGCGCAAGCTGAGTTTTGTGTTAGCTATCTTATTTTTTATTGATAACACTTTAGTATATGTTGTGAAAAGCTTTTCTTTAGATAATGTTTTGTCATTTTTTTCTCAAATGAAGCACGATAGTGTTAGGCTTGTTGTGTATAATTTTACTTATTTGTTGAAACTTTGTGACGATAATTCTGATCTTAAGAGGGGCAAAGATATTCATGGGAGTGTAATAACAAGTGGGTTTTTCGTGGAATTTGTTTGCAATGACAGGGGGTAGTGAATATGTATGTGAAATGTAAACAAATTTGCGATGTATATAACATGTTTGATAGAATGCCCGAGAGGGATATGGTTTGTTAGAATATAATTATTTTTTGGGTATGTGCAAATGGGTTTGCGAAGGTTGCTTTGATGTTGGTTTTGAGGATGTCCGAAGAAGGGCATAGGTCGACTCGATTACCATTGTTTCTATTTTTCACTGCATGTAGCAAATATAGGGTTGTTGAAAATTGGCATAACAGTTCATGGAAATATTTTGAGAGCTGGATTTGAGCCACTTATGAATGTTTCAACTACTCTCGTGGATATGTATTCAACATGTGGGTCAATGAGGATTTATGGATTTGGGATTTGTTGATCATGTGTATTTGGATGTGTGGTTTGTGCTGTATACGAGAAAAATTGAGTTTTAGTTAATTTTGTGTTTTTTGTATTGTTTCGTACTTGGATAATCTTAGATTTTATTAATTCATGATATGGTCTTATTTTTATTATGGTTCGTGATTTTTATAAGTCGGTTTTTGCAGAAAAAATGTGCTTTTTAATTATCTTGGTAGATTTTCCTGCATGTTGTTGAAGGATGTTTTTTCTGTTATGGATGATGAGTATGGTTGTATGTTTGTTTGACAAGGAATTCGGGTAAAGGAAGGCAGAAAAATTGAGGTTTAGGTTGATGAATATTTATTTTGCAAAAGCTGAACATGTGACCGAATGAGATCATTGTTAGTTACTAATCTAAATTTTGGTTTTAGAATTTGGGTTTGAAACTTTCAGTGATTAATGTCATGCTTGAGAAAAAATAAGGAATTTGTTTCCTTATATATATCAACTAATACATTTTTTTTTGTTAGATAGACTCAAATTTGCCAAACTCATTCACCAACTTTCTTATGAGTGAGTCCAAAGATATTGTTTCTCAACCAAGTGATCCTACTCAATTTTCTTATGACTCTAGAGACTCTAATTTAATTGTCCGTACAATTAAAAAATCACAAAGAAGTAAGAACTTCTCACAAGTGAAAGATTGTTTACTTGTGTCTGTATGGTTAAATACAAGTAAAGATTCAATTACAATAGTTGAACAACGAACAAGGCAATTTTAGGCTTAAGTACATGCTTACTATGTTGAAAATAGAGAAAACTTGAATAATCGTTTCCAAATATGCATCTCAAGTAGATGACAAAAAATAAATAGAGAAGTTGGAAAATTTGTTGGTTTTGTTACCCACATTGAAAACTATCAAGAAAGTGGAACGATTGAGGAATCAAGGGTAATTTTTTTATTTAAACATTTCCATATTAAATTATTTGTTTCACATATTTTTATAACATAGTTTAATTTATTGAATTTGTTTCACCAGATTAATGATGTTCGTCAAATATATGCTTCGTGTGTTGACAAACGATTTCAACTAGAACATTGTTGGGTTATCTTAAAAAGAACTCAAATGATAATTTGAGTAGGCAAGTCTACATCAAAAGTCAAACAAGAAACAAAAAAAATCATGGAAATGCAAGACCAACTTCTTCAACTCCGTCATTGTTAGTTTAGGAGAAGATAGTGAATCATTTATTTATCAAAATAGACCAATTGGTCAGAAGGCTGCAAAGGAACGACTTAAACATAGACAAGGAAAAGAGAAAGTTGGGGAGATACCTGTAACAAATATCTTACAACAATTCAAGGATACTTTAGTGGAAATTGAGGATAAAAAACAAGACAAAAAAATAATGTTAGAGCAACAATCTATAATGATTAAACCAAGTCAAGAGAAACAAGAAATGGATAAGATTGAGAAAGAGATGAAATCATAAAGATGGATACCTCTACATTGGATCCAATTTCTGCAGTGTATTTTTAAAATAGAAAATCAAAAATTATGGCAAAGAGGTGTTTCAATTTGAAATTAATTTGTAATGGAATGTATTTTTAATTAATTATATTTAAACTTAATGGTTGCTTATATTGTATCATGTTATAAAATTGATATGAATTCATTTTGTTTTTTAAAGTTCTTTCAATACTCACTGACAATAAGTAGCATTAATTAACTTCAAATACAACAACCATAAAAAAGCATACAACAACCATAAAAAAACATACAACAAGTAGCTTAAATCTAATAATTATTTACTCATTATCATATTGTTCCCATAAATGTTCGATCAAATCGGCTTGAAGTTGAGAGTTTATTGCTCTATCCCTGATTCAATTATGAGTTTGAAAAAAATCACGTAGTTCTAATTTTTCATCATGTGATACTGATATAGAAGAACTAGTTTCACGTTCATGATCAAATCTAACGTTCAATGCTCCTTCATCCTCAATAATCATATTATGCATTATTATGCAAGCTTTCAAAATATTTGCAAGAGTATCTTCATCTCAGTATAGCACAGGTCCATGCACTATTGCGAAACGAGATTGTAACACCCCAAATGCCCTCTCCACATCCTTTTCTTACAAACTCTTGTTTACTTGCAAAATATTTTCTCTTTTTATCCTAATGACATTGAGATTGTTTTAACATAGGTTGACCAATTTGGATAAATCCGATCCGCTAAATAGTGTCGCACCCCTTCGCGAGAGCGCGGCGTCAGCGGCGACCCTCCCCGCGAGCCTGGGGAATTCAATGTCGGGGGTCATATCTTATATTTTTGTGGAAAAGGGAGTTGCCTCCTAGTATTATGGTTACTAGGAAACCTAAAACTAGTCTTTCAGAGATTCTAAGGTAAGGGACTGGTTGCATAAAGGAAAGATTTTAGCACCCCTAATACGTCATACATAAGGTAAGTTGCTTGGCTTTTTTTGTTTGTTTTAAAATTTGCTATTATATTGATCTTTCCAAAATATGTTGCTTAAATGATGATGACATATTATTCATGTAAAAATATTTTGGATATTAACCCTTTTAGGATTTATTTATCCAAATACCAACAAAGTGAATAACAATGAATTATCCTCGCCAAATATTTTTGGATATTAACCCTTTTTAGGATTTATTTATCCAAATACCAATAGTGAATAATAACGAATTACCGAATTTTTTTTATATTTTTTGGAATATTGGCCAATACCCTTTGGATTTTTACAAACATGTTGTAAAATCCAAAAATACAAGAAATGATTTTTTTTTTTTGCGAAATCCATGCTAAAATACATTTTCCTTCAAACTCCGAGATAATATATTTTTTTTGAAAGACAAAGAATTTTTTTTAAAATATGTTAGTGTATTCGCCGTATGCATAAAAACAACACATTTATATTTAGAACAAAATGTATATATTTTGTTGAAAATTTTGTATTTTGTATTTTTTTATTTATTTTATTTTATATTTTATTTTTATTTATTTTTTTGGGGGTCTACTGTCGCCCCCCTTGATTGGGGTTGGGCTCAACCCGCCTGTGCATGGCTGGGCTGTCAGCCCACCACCATATTGGACTGTCAGCCCACCACTATATTAGGCTAGGATCGACCCATTAACTCTCTATATGGGCTTTAAGCCCATTTACTCTCGGACTGGGCTTCAGTCCAAACAGGCTGGAAGTCCATCTTCTCTCGGTCTTGGCTTCCAGCTCATGGGCTGGAAGCCTTGTTTTTGGCAACAGGCTAGGCGTAAAACCCGACCCAAACGGCCCAGCGGGAGTGAATGAATTCACTCCCCGCTGCTGCATGCGAGAAGAAGGAGACGATAAATAGTGAAATTTTGAAGTGTGATGAATGGTGTACCCTGTTAACACCTTTGGGTAGAGGACGCCGAGGTGGTTCTTCCTGGGCCATGGTAGCGTCGGAAATGGTGGCCGGAGTGGACGCCCGGGAAGGTGACGGGGGTTATGTGGCTTCGACGCGGGTGCTCGCTGCTGCCGCCATCAGCTGGGACCAACCACAGCTAGACTGGTGGCGTTGAAGGGGAGCTTCAGGGGACGATGTGGTGATGCACGGTGGCCAGAGACGGTAGCTGGAGTGGCTGACCGAGAGGGAGAGAGAGAGGGAGAGCTTCTAGTTGTAGTGAGAGAGAGAGAAAAGGAAAAAAAACTGAGAGAGATAAATGCAGTAGAGGGAGTAGAGAAAGAGACCAGATACAAGAGAGATGAAGTTCAAATTTTACGTAAAATTCCTTGTATTCTCTCTGCCTCCTTTTTTTCTTTTCCGTCCTCTGTAATTTTCCCTTATTTATAAGCTAATCTTGCAACTTGCAGGTAAGGGGTTGATGTCCAGGTATGGTGTTTTGTGTGTGAAAATGGGTTGCAAGGCATGGTTACAACATGGTTTCCAAAGTGGTAGGTGGCGGGGGCATGGTTGCCGACATGCCATAGGTATGGTCGCCGGCCACACCTCTGCCCGTCTGCCATTTACTATATACGTTATATATATATATATATATATATATATATATATATATATATATATATATATATATATATATATATATAATACACTGAAAAATAAGTTATTACAAAAAAGAGTCGACTGGGAAGAACAATGTTTTTTTATTTTTAATTTTGACTTCCGATTTCACCCGAATCTGTTTCGTCACCGAAAATTCCTATCATCTCAATTTAACCCGAATTAAGCTTCCAAAACTTAATTTCTCACCAATTAAGCCCTTAATAAAATTAATTTGACCCATTTAAAGTATAATTAAGCCCTTGCGCTTAATTAAATCCTTCAATTGGGCTCTCAATAAATTCTCAAGCATAATCAAACTTTAGATTGGCCGACGATTAAATCAAATTAGCCCATAAAAATATAATTATGTCTTTCGATTTAAGTTTACGCAGATATATCCAATAATAAATTATTTTAGCCTTGAATCTGCACTTTCCTTCATTTTTGGGCACAAAAAGAGGTACGATCGAGCTCTCAAAAACGTCTAAAATTTCACCTTGATTTTCTGCCGACACCGGCCCCTTTATTTATTTATTTTGTTATTTTCGAGTAGATTTGGGGAATGAACCAAAATTGGGTTAAGACAAATAGTATCCCATTGTATATTTATGTCTATTGTTTGTGTAATTGACAGGAGGAGCACGACCTTCAGCAAGTGCAACAAAGACAAGTGACCAATCAAGAATATTAATATCATTTAGAGATCCAGGCATTCCAAAAAAGGCATGTCATATCCAAAGACCTTGTGAAGCCACCAACTCTAGAATTATAGTAGGTTCCTGACAATGTTCAGCATACATCCCATGTCAGGCAATTGGACATTTCTCTCATTTCTAGTGCATGCAATCAATGCTCCCTAACATCCCTGGAAATCCATGATGCTCGCCAATTGATAATAACCGACCAATATTGGACATGTTTGGTTCTCTTAGATACCAATCCCCCAAAACTTCAACAATTGATTTGATGAAATATCTAAAAATTTCTATTGCAGTGCTTTTCTCAGTCCAAATATATTCATCAGATATGCAGGAATACCATATTCAAGTATCATATGAGCGACAATTACCTTTTGAAGACAAGACAAGCCAAAAACACCAACTGTATCTTTCTTTTGTTTGAAATATGGATTATGAGCTTCCACCGCATTTGCAATTCGAAGAAAAAGACGATGAATCATTCTAAATATCCGTTGAAACTGACTTTCCCTGCATTTAGGATTCTGCAAAATAATCATTATACAACCTCAATTCACCTTCTTTTCTATTATGATTGATGATATTATGTCCAGAAATAGAGCCACGAGACTCTATTCTTTGCCCTTGATTTATTGATTCTTCTTCAACAACAACTATAGTAGCAACTTGGAAGGCGAACATGGGACTGTCATCATCAAAATCAAAAGTATCATAAAAATTAAAATGATTCATGATGAACTTTAATGAAATAAAATAAAGATTGAAAAGAAGAAAAAGATGAAGAAAAATGTTGAGGTTTATGCAAATATTTATAGATGAATTTATTTTCTCCAATTTGAAATTTTAAAATTTAAAATGTTGGCGGTTTTTTTTTTTTCAAAATTTCAAATCCAAAAAAATTAAAATTTAGTGGTTATTATTTCAATATTTAAAATTTTAAAATTTCAAAAGTTGGTGGCTTGTTTTAAAAAAAAATAATTTTGATGATTTTTTTAATTATTTTAAAATTTGAAATTTAAAATGTTGCAAGTTTTTCCTTTTTTAAAATTTAAATATAATTAAAAAATTAATAATTATTTTGTTAGAGGGTTTTTTAAAAGCAATTATTTAATTATACAACTTATTCCTATTAATTGTATAATTAATTGCATAATTAAATTATATACAAAATAATTTCACTATATTTAAAATGATATATAAAAAATGACTCTTTTAAATGACTTTTACCATTGGAGTATACATAAATAAGAAAGTTATATTTACACTATTCAAAAAACCATTTTAAAGATTTAGATCTCTAAAATGATTTTTATCATTGGAGATGCTCTTACGTCTTCCAATATGTCATTCAATTCATATTGACTTTCTCTTTGTCCAGATGCAACATGTGTTTTGTTCAAACATTTATATTTGTCATGTGCGACCCTTTTTTTTTAATTTCTTTCCCTTTATCCTTATCGATTTCAATATTGATATGGAAAAAAAATTAAAAATAGTTCCTACCAATACAATCCATATTGTTTTAAGTCGTATTATTTGTCTTGTTAATTTTCTAATATGATGATTTCATGCTTTAACATTTAAATTGTTGGAAATTGAGTTTATTGAGATTTAAAATTTCACGGGTTGCAAGTTTACGAGTTTAGCCTAATAATAAAAAAAATCATTTATGTTTGCTTGTTTTTTCTTCTTTTTTTTAAGCTCATGTTTTCTTCCAATTTCATCCCTCACTATTTATTTAGTTGGACATTGGACTCCTTTTCCTTTATTTGCTTTCTTCATGACTTTTAGCTAATTTTGATAATGACTTGGGTTACCTCAAGTCTCTTTATTTATCGTTCTTTGTTCAATTTATATTTTTTTTAAATTCTGTTTTTTAAATTAAATTAAATTAATAAATTAAATATAAGTATGAGATTTTAATCTTATGATATTTTTATTTGTTTTCTCTTTGGGTCATTGTTGTGACTACATGAGTGACCTCTCTCGATATTGATGTGGAGCCTTTCACGATGATGTTTAAACCATTTTGATTAGCTCTTTATGGTGGTTCAACAGTGTCATGATAAACCTATGGTAGGTCTCAAATGAGTTTTTTTGTTTTCTTTTTTTGAGTATGATAATCATTGTCTTTTATGTTTGTGTTATTTACAATGTCTTTTCTAAAATCATATTATTAAATTAATCTAACTTATTTAATGTTGTTTAAGTCAATAATCTAGATCTTATATTTTTATACTTTTTAAAAACACTAGTAATGCCTTAATATTTTTTTTGAAGTTAGGAACACGTTTACCTAACCAACACCACAACGCAAAGCTCTATCTAGTTCCAGTCTATAACATCTTACACATAATTTTCAACAATAAGTAACCTCTAGTTTTCATGATGTGCTTTTATCCATGTATTTTTTAGCATGAAAATAATCTCGCTATTATGTTATTGGAACCATCAAGGTTTTGTTTTATGATTCTCATCTAATAAAATAATATAAAATATTGCACCTACTATAAATTAAAAGAAGGTCTTGGATGCTTACTCAAAAAACATTGTTTATTAGAATAATATTTGTGATTTTGTTCCTTCACCTGAAAATAATAACCTTATCTAGCAAGGACATTGAAGTCGTTTTACACAACTTATTTTTTTTATTACCAAATTGATTGAGAATAAATAAAACTTTTTTCTTATCTTGATTATGTAGTTTAATGACTAAAATATATTTGAAAGCAAAAAAATTTAAACAAGGCATCAAAGGGTTTTTTTTTCACAATGATTTTCTCAATTTTATAATTTAAGTTGAGAGACAATTTGATATTTGATAAAATATAAAAAAATAATAAATAATTAAAATGCATAGTGAAACTGCACAAACACCTTTAAAGGCAAAGACTTTAGACAAGAAGTCTAGGGCCCTTTTCATATTTTCACAATGGTTTTTGCACAATTATTATATAAACTTAGAGGAAATTTGGTATTTCAATAAATGAAAAAAGGACATGGAAATACATCTTCTCTAGGTGTCCAAAAATACCCTTCCATTATGTTGTTGGAAATGTCGATGTGCCTTATTATCGATGCGACATGTCTCTAGTAGTGGTCCTGTTTGTTGTCTGTAGGTTTTTTCCCTTTCTTTTCTTTCTTATCTGCAAGAAATTACAGTAGCTCCCTTTTTGTTTGTTGATATTTCAACTTCAATCTTTTTTCTTTTGATTTTTAATATTTTATCTTAACTCTTTTGTAAAAGTTTTATTTGTTTTTATTTTTATTCTTTAATCCTAATTATCAAATATTATATTCTTCAATTTGGTTCTCATTATTTATATTTCTATTTTTTTTTCTTAACCTTTTTTTGTAAAAACTTCATTAGTTTTGAATTTCATCATTCAATCCAAATTGATAGTATTATATCTTTCAATTTAATCCTTATTGTTTTAATTTCTAAGAGGAGAAGAAAAAAGTAGACTAGGGGTCAATTGAAGCACTGTTGTTCATGCACGCCACACCAACACGTAATGGATGTTAGTGTGCTTCCAATGATACTCGCACGAGCCGCCTAAAGGGTGTGAATGACGCTCACTTGCTAGCGTAGGCCCCTGACATACACCAATAATTTTTACTTTTTGTTATTATTTTATATGTAAAAAAAGATTAAAATGTACCTTATCCCCCTTTAGAATAACAAAAAAACAAATATCAAAAGAAGAAATATCCAATCTAAGGAAGCTTTAAATTTCTTGATCTCAAGGGCATCCAGGTAATTTTATTATACATTAAAATTCAATAAAACCCCTCCACCTAACAATTATTACCAAAAAATATTAAAATATACCAAAATGCCCATAACCATTAATGAATAATAGTAACTTTTCACGTATAATTTACTTATTCTACTAGACAATTAGAAGACAAAAACAAAATATATGTTTTGATTTCAATTATGTAAAACAACATGTACATGACAAATCCACCTAATCATTTAAAAGTTAATGACAAAGGCAAAATATATTATCTCTTGAGTTTAATACATAATTAAAAGTTAATTAATGATGATTTTGATAACATTACTAAGGACTTACAAGAGAGAAAAAGAAAAAGACTATTTATTCTCAGGATAATTTCATGTCATTTTAGCCGAGATATTTTAATTGATTATGTGGGGATCTCCAATTTAAGTTAGACACCACAATGCACATGTTTAACCATGTTTTTTATTTTTTTTTAAAAATATTTTTGAAAGATTCTTTTAACACGTCCAAAATAGATTTTATACTTAACAAAAGATGTAACTAAAATTAATGTAAGTATAAGCAACTTGTTAAGGATATTTGACTATATAAATAAAGGTCTTGTCAAGGATTAGACACCTTGTTCCTAAAACAAAAATGTTTGTCTATTCGAACAAACAATCTTATTGCAAGTAGTCTTTCAAGATTTCAACAATTCTAGTTTTGAAAGATACAAAGGGAACTCAAAATATCTCTTACAAAGGACTATAATCCCTTTTTATAGAAAAGAGTTTGAAGGCAAAATAATTGAAAAACAAAAAAGAGGAAAAATGAGTGTCTACAAGGTATGTATAACATGTCCCATCAATCCCTTTTTATGTTGGTTTTTTAAATCAAAATAATTTTAGTGATTATTGAAATTAATTCTTGTTGATTTATCTTAATTACTTGCCATAAAAAATAAAAGCCTAATAGTTTTTTTTCCCTTGAAGATCATACAATTGTTTTCTTTGAAAATAAGCTATTTAGAAAAAAGAGCATTATTCAAACTCTTTATTCTTAGTCTGTATAATGAGGTTGCAAAAATAATTTTCTATAAGTCAAAGTATTATTTTATAATAAATCCAAATTCAAGTTTAAAATAGATTGACGATAAAAAAAGAGAATCAAGGCTTGGCTCAATCTCAAATCAATTCGAGCATGCACACATGTGACTTAAATTCAAATGTAAATAGTCTATATTAAAGAGTTTTTGATGGAGAAGAATTTTCAATACACTTTTAACCCTAAAATTGAGTGAGCTCTACTTTTAATTTTTGTATCAAATGTTCTCATTAACCATGTTCTTATCAAATAAATTAGACTTAT
Source organism: Salix koriyanagi (assembly GCA_029228605.1). Taxonomy (NCBI): domain Eukaryota; kingdom Viridiplantae; phylum Streptophyta; class Magnoliopsida; order Malpighiales; family Salicaceae; genus Salix; species Salix koriyanagi. Next base: position 6,305,757 of record CM055331.1, on the reverse strand, counting down.
ACCCTTGTTATGCCATTATTAAGATTCTAAGTTAATTGTATCATGAGTTTTTTTATTGGGAATTGCAAGGACATTGTTTACATTCAATAAAAAGAAATAGATTTATAAACCAAGAAAGATTGCTGTTGTTAATTAAATACTAAAATAGAAAACTAATATTTGTCCTTAAAGAAAAAAGACAAGAATATTCAAATATTAACCATAATTTTTTTATTTTCTTTTTTATGATAGTGGTTATTTTTATAAATACTTCATTCATAAAAGGAAAAAAGGATAAAGATAAATTATAATAATCTATTTTAAATACTATTAAAATAATAAATAAGTATTATTTTAAATATCACAGAGTAAAGGTGTTAATTTAAATATTAATAAAAAATAATGCAAAGTTAAAAATACATAAAACAAGGGTATTAATTAAAATTTAAAAATGCTCAAAATAAGAAAATGAAAAATGAAAAATGAAAAAGGCGAGATGTTGTCAAGTCTTACAAGTTAGGCTTGGAATGAAAACCAATGCCAGCACTTATGGGATGATATATTTTGTTGTGTTTTTTTATGGAGTGAACGATGTGTTGTGTGTTTTCTTCTTTCTGTTTTTTTTGGATGATAAGTAGCCTATTGTGATAGACAACCCATTGCCATCATCAAAATTGAGGTCTAAGTTTTGGAACCTCCAAAACCTGTTTTCACTCGTAAACACCTAAGAAAACACCATATAATCCTTGAAACCACGCAACAATCTCTCTAATAAAAAACAAAAAAACAAAAAACAAAAAACAATTGAATAAAAAGCCTTTAATACCTCTAGTGTACTTTCCTTGAAATGTATAACCAATTGACACATAGAGAACCCCTATAGATAGATAATAAGAATAATGACGATCAATTATTGTTTGTATCCTCAATAATTTTCAATGACTATCTTCACTTTTTTAAATTTAATAACTGATAAATAATAAAATTAACTTTTATACTAGATATAAAATCCCAAAATCTATAAGGACGGTAAAGGAAGAATAAAGCTTATAGTGGACTAAAAGACACTTGCAAGGCAATGTACATGTTGAAGAGGCCATAGACGAATTTTACTTGCAAGGCAGCATACACAAACCGGACTCGGACCAATTCTCTCAACAAGAACGAGAAGCCCCAAAGAGAGAGTAAACAACCGATCTTCCCTCCCTCCCCTCAATAACTCTTCTTCACTTCTGCAATTCCACACCCCCAGGCCCCGATGATCTGATAAACACAGCAACTCTTGAAAGATTTTCCTTCTTTTTCCACCAAAAGGATTCGTCTTCACACGAAAAAACAGAAGAAGCGGCGCATTGGCTTCTCAAAGCCCCGATGATCTGATTTGACTGGGGATTCCGCAACCCAAAAACCACGTGTCAACTTCACAGACCGACAAGAAGCTCAAACACGCTAAATATAACCTTAATTAATATGTACAGAACTTGGTTGGTCAGGGGAAGGCCCACTAGAATATGGAGTCCAGGTAAAAATTGTAACGCCTCCTGTTGAACTCTAACAAGCTGCCGTAAGTACGGTCAGCAACACCAACAAAAAGAGCTTCAGTATCGGGGCTGAAGGAAATGCCAGCAATCTCTCCAAACAGATCAATCTCCTGGCATTTGAGGTAATCAGATTGTGTGTCAAAAACATGAACGAAATCTGCAGGCTCGGCCATTGCCAAAAACTTGCCATCTGAGGTGAACTTCAGAGCTCTTATTGCTCCCATATTCCCTTTTAATACTGCAAGGGACTGGGACAGATTCCTTACATCCCACAGCCTGCATGTAGTGTCTTGGTTTCCGGTGGCCAAAATTTGTCCGTCAGGGTGCCAGGCTGATGCAAAGGAATAATCCAAATGCCCTTTGAGGCTTCCAGTCACTTTCCCAGAATTAGCATCAGCAATCAAGCACTCGGCACTGTCCCCGAGCACTGCAAGCAGCTTACCATCTGGGCTAACAGAGGTGTTCTGGGGAACAATTTTAAAAAGTGTAAGCATGTTACAAATGACAAATCAATACAGAATTATCAACTCTAAGGGAAGCTTCTGGTGAGAGGCACTCACATTTACAGACCAATTGAAAGAGAAACAATTCAGGGAAGCAAAAGTTTCGGCATCAAATACTCTAACTTGAGCATCATTGTTCGCGACCATAATCCTCATTGCGCCACTGCAAAAAAAGAAGAATCAAGTTGTCTGTCTCCTGAGGGAAAGAAAAAAAGGAACTAAAACATTTTCTATCAACAAGCTCCTTACTTGTGGTTAAGGTATACATCCACTGCATTGGTTATGGCATTTTCACCTGTTGTCATTTTTTTGCAGAATGCAACTCCAGGTTGATCCAGATACTGATCATATGAAAGAAACAATCAGAAGACAAGCTAGATATCAAATATTAAGTTAAATGTTCAAAAGAAGCAGTTAATACTTATCCAGCCACTTTGATACCTTGCAAATAAGTTCTCCCTGGAATCCACCTGCCACCATTAAGTTATCTTTAACAGTCATAGTGCTTATCTGCACTCTGGAGAGTGAATCAGACAACAATCCTGGGCGTTGCTGTAGAAAAAAAGGAAAAATACTTCAGACAAGAATTAAGTGTATTCAATGAATCATAGTCATGTTCACCCTGGACCCCAAAGTAACATACCCGGGTTGGAGCAATTGGCTTGGCCACATTGAGTACTTCTTTGCCTCGCCGCAATAGTGATGACCAATGCATAACTGAGTAATTTTGCATAAGATAAACATCATGCTTTGATGTTGCCCACAGCAGATTCCTCAGCTGGACAGCGCACAGACAAACAGAAGAGAACATTAATAACAAAATTCAGAAGTCCTCCAATTAGAGTCTCAAAACCACTGAAGATAACAATACAAAATCAAGAGCTAAAATTGAAGCAGGTTTTAAAAAAAAAATTGATAAAAAAATATGTCAAGTACATATAGTTGCTCAATATGTACAATTTGGAATAATTAGGGCACAAAATGAGGCTTATATAGTAGAATAATTATATGTAGTTCCAGAATGAGGCTTATATAGTAGAATGATCATATGCAGTTCCAGAATGAGGCTTATATAGTAGAATGATCATATGCAGTTCCAGAATGAGGCTTATATAGTAGAATGATCATATGCAGTTCCAGAATGAGGCTTTTGTAGGAGGTGTGGAACCAAGCATATAGCTAGCACATGATAAAATCACCATGTAGATGCATGAACAGTAAATTACAGGAAAAGAGCATGGGACTATATAAACACAAGGAAAGTATACAAGCTACACAAAAGGCTCGGAATGCATCTGACAGATAACAGAATTGCCACATGCAGAAATGCAAGTTTTGAGTTAATTTGGCCCCCTGGTGCTTGACACGGTGTAGATAAACTACAGGAATTCGTGCAGGAGAGGCCTCTTTAAATGCTCAGATATTTTCCTATCATACCATATGAACAACGGATCTTTAACTGCCCCGGCTGCTCAGATAGAACTTCCACCCTGCTTAAAAGGCTGAAATAAAGAGAGATGACAGTCCTAAATGGAACAGATAGGTTAAGCCAGACAATATATTCAACAATCAACTGAAAGAACATACAAACTATTCAGATATTGCAATGCATGAACATGAAACATAGGTCAAGAAACCATAGAACACAGACAAGTAGCATGTTCTATGAAAGTCAGCAAACAATGCATAGCTAGAGAGAACATCCAGCAGATAGATGATCAAAAGGAAGCATGAATGAGAATAACAAAACATTAATCCACTACAATAAGTACCACAGTTTCATACTTTTTACAAAAGTTTTCAGGCGTTGAAGAGCAAGTAAACATACAATATTGGTGTGAGTTCAGTTTAGTTTTAAGATAGTTACCACCAGAATCATTAAAAAAATTGTTTGATGATATTGTTAACATGGTAATGTACAATTGTTTGATATGTGTGTTGATGGAAGCATCTGCATGATCACAGATGCATCTATATTGTGTATGCTACTATGTGGGAATCTATGGTATAAGAAATTCAGGCGCGCACTCAACTTTGTTTGTAATTTTGAAGCATGCTTTTATTCAGTAATCACATAAGATCAGGAATTCCATTGCACACCATAACTGGCATGCATCCATATCTAATCATATGCTACTGCATATAACTATCAGGCAGACATTCAAGATCGTATCTATTTAAAGTTGATTTTTAAAATTTATTAAAATTTGAGAAACTGCTAACCAGTGCATGAACAAAGTAAGCATCCTTCAAAAATCTGCAGCAAAAGCATTAGTAAATAAGAACCCCAGCTCTATGCTGTTTAGCTGGGGGAGCATTCAAAAATTTCACAAAAGCTAATGGTGACCTAAGAGGTGAGGAAATTTCTCTCAGATCAATTTCCAAGAAATATGCTTTAAAATCCAGTAAAGATTTAATCACCAACTTGTTGGCCTGAAGAGGAATTGGTAGGTGGCCTCACTGGATGATAATTTAGGCTGGAAAACTTACGTCAGTCGTTCACAAGTAGATTGCATCCCAAACAATTAGAGAGATGTTAAACCTAGCATAAAGTTGATCAATTTTGAACTCCATACCTCTGACAAGTTCAGGCACAGAGCTATAATCGCAATTAAAGATATCCATAAAGGATATAATATAATCACAACACCTGCAAAACTATAATGATTTTGCATGATTGATGTGCAAATCAACTGTTAGGAGATCAGTTTAAACATGTGGTCGTGATTTGTATTTACTCTTCAGCAAATGCATTAAGAATGGATCCCGTGATGTGCAGTAGTTTATTAAAATTCTAAGATATGCGATAATGAAGGGCTTTGTGCAACGAGAATATGAAGTACTTATTCATCAAGAATTTTGACCATAAAAAAATGCACTTGTATGAGATAATAATAATAATAACAATAAAAATGAAGAGCTCCAATTTAAATAAATTCTTAGTACAAAACATGAGAAATTCAGTACTAAAACAATGAAGCTTGCGCCAAAAACATGGAAAGTATTTTTTATTTTTTTGTTGTTGATGAAACATGAAATCATTTGAATAGGTGAGTGTAGAAAGAAAAGGTCTCTACCTGAAAATGAACAATTGTGGATTTGACAAGCCTTGTGTTGAACTCGAAGTCATAGAAAGCCTGTCCCTTATCAGCTTCCAAGCATTCCTGTCAAAGAAATATACTAATCAGCAACAATCGAATCAATTTTCTATACAAGTTTATTTAATCAAGAAAATAAAAATAAAAGATATACATCTTCCATTCAAAATAATAAAATTAGATCAACCTTTTGAAGCTCGAGGCGAGGGCGAGAGAGGTTCTCGTAATTCTTATACTGCTTTAAACGCGTCTCACGATACTTATCTCTAGTGAAATTAAGCCTCTCCCAGGGGATTCCCTGTATATCCTTTCCTTTTCTTGCCTCTAAAGCAGATGTATCAGTCTTCGGCTTACTCTGCAACACCATCCTCGCCATTAATTTCTTCCATCTCTAAAAAAAATAAAAATAAAATAAAAAAATTCACTCGTGACGTACCGACTCATAGTCGTCCTCAAAATCAGAATCTATAACATCATCCGAATCGTCGTTTCTTTGGGATTCATCTTCGCTGAAAAAATCGTCTTCAAAAGGATCGTTAACCACGTACTCAAGATCGTTGGTGAGGAAGTGATCCATTATCCTACCATACCAAAAACCGCAATTCAATCGCTCAGTAAATAAATAAATTGAAATGGAAAAAAAACATAAAAAAAAACAAGGACCTAATCAATTAAACTTATAATTCACCAAAACCTTTTATATATAATGTATAGATGAAGCGAGATCAAACTAAAGCAGGACTCAAATAAAAATAGTACAAAAACAAAGAAAGGGAAATAAATCACGGTAAATGAAGGAAATTCTCATCGTTTCGTTAATCAAACACGCAAAAACAAGAAGCAAAATGAAAAATTACCTCCTAATTTTTGGTAGATCTTAAAAGAGAGAAAAGGGCTTGGAAGCGACAGATCAAGCGAAACGGAGAGCGTAATCGAAAGCAATTCTCTTAACTGTTTCAGAGGAAACGTAGAGAAAATAACAGGTGGAAGAGATTTCAGGTTTGGAGACAAAGATTCTTGCGAAAGAGAAGGCTTTGGATTTGGGATTCTTAGACAGAGATGTGCGTGTTTTTAGCTTCTCACAGAAATAATAAACGGTTTCTGATTGTCGTAAGAAAGAAAGAAGGAAACATATAGGCGCGAGTAGACAAAAACCAGCTATGGAAGCCGAACCCTCACTTGCTACTTGTAATGGTGATTTCAGTGATGGAGAGGGTGGGTGTGAGCTGGGACCCGCTTGCTGACCCCATCGATTAATAAAAAATATTTGGAGGTCTCGGTGGCCTGGTGGAGGACTAGTTTGCGGGCTCCACTTAACCGTCCTTTTTAGTATCTAAAACAATATTAAATTAATATTTTTTAGATATTTTTTATGATTTTAATTTATTTATATAAAAAAACATTGTTTTAATATATTTTAATGAAAAAAGCATTTTTAAAATGTACCGTGTTTTTCTTGCGTTGAAAAAAGTGAGAATACTATACATGTTTTATTTAATATTTTATAGAAAAAAGCATCCAACCTTCCCTAAATATCTAGTGAGGGGGCTGTAATCACTAAATTCCAAACAGAAATTTAGAAATTTCTAGTGCTCTGGAGTACACAGTATATGGTGAATTTAGAAATTTCTTTATTGTTTTTGAAAAGAAAGTCTAGGGCAAATTTCATATTTATTAGCAAAACCAGGTTATTCCGGGCATGTTTTGGAGTATGGTAAAAACAAATTCTAAAATGTGTTTTTGTTTAAATATATATTAAAATTATTTTTATAAAAGAAAATATTTATAATATTAGAACGTCAAAAAATAAAAAATACTAAAAAATAAATCAGTATTTAACGAAAAATCAAAGCTTCAGCTAAATCCTAATTACTGTAGGGAAATTAGACATTGTATCATAGAAAAAATAAGAAGAATAAGCAGCGTACAATTTTTAATTTATTTTCCTAATACTAGTCATTTTTTATATAAAAAATATATCACTTTTGTTTCTTATTTATATTTTTAATATATATTTTTTCTCTGTGTAGTAATAATTTATATGGATTTGAAATATCATAACAAAATATTATATCCGTTAACATTATGACTAATAAAACTATATGATTGTTCATACAGCAATTATGTTTTGATTTAAATTAAATAGTTATTATTCAGTTGTATCTCAGCCATCATGATTGTTAAAAATTAATTATAAAAAAATTAAGTGTCATCTTTTAATAATATAAATATTTATATAATAATATTAGGAAACCCCACTATGAGAACACATCCACCATAACTTTAACTTAACTTACTCCATGGCACAAACTCACACTTATAAAAACAAAAATATAATATTTCTTTTTTAATATAGAATAAATATTTTTTTCCTTTAATAATTTACAAACTAAACCAACAATGATTAAATTTCCTTCTTCACAGGAAGACCACATTTCTTTTCATTTGATGTAATTTGTGCGTTTTGGTAAGTAGTTGAGATTGTCTTAGAAAATATTTTTTATTTAGAAATGTATCAAAATAATATTTTTTTTATTTTTTATAAATTATTTTTGATATTATCATATAAAAATAATCAAAAATACCAAAAAAAAATTATTTAAAATAAAAAATTTATTTATTTTAAAAAATATTTTTAAAACACAGTGACAACACATATCTTTTGTTGCCTAAACCTATATATTTTCAGTAGTCATGATAAATATATTTTTGTTTTTTTTTTATAAAATTTAGTTTTTAAAAATAAAACAATACCACAGCACCCTTCGTTTTTTATTACAGAAAAATCAAAGAGCAAATAAAACTCTGATATATATATATATATATATATATATATATATATATATATATATATATATAATTTAGTCACAATAAATGAGTGAATTTTTCAGTAGTCATGACAATTTCAGGCATGTGAAAAAAAAAATCATATTAGCATTAATCTAAACTTCTGCAATTCCCATCTGCAGTTGGAATTATTTTTTGAGTTTTGACTGCCGCCATGGTCTTTACCAGACAAAAACCTTAACAAATAGCGAGTTAACACTTGTCAAATTTCAATGGGCTCACTGCCCAATGTCCACTATCTAGGATAAGGAGGTCCACGTGCTTGGCTCACATCACGAGTAGGAGGAAAATCATGGCAGCACCAGGTTCCACCACATGCCTACCGCAGCTGACGGGTCCTTTCTTTCTTGCCTTGATTTCGTCGTCGATATAGCTTCTCGGACGTCATCTTTTTCTTACCCCAAATTGCTGCGAGTAACCATGGTTAGTTGAATTTAGCACTGGTTAATGGTTCGGGGGGTAAGAGTTTCTCCTCCTCCGCCGCCTTATTCTACTTGAATTAAAAAAAATGTTCCTCTTATTTTTAAATAATATTAATTATCAAATCATTATGTAAAATGAAATAAGATTTGAAAATAAATATTATTCAAATGATTAATGACTATAATATTATGAATATATATTATTTGATATAGTTAAATATTCCATGCTAAAATGTCTAAATCCAAAAATTATTGATTAATGGAAGATAATTACATTGAGAAGTCAGAAAGATAATTACATTGATAATCCATTCTATTTTTAAAGTATTTTTACATCAATATATTAAAATTATATCAAATAATAGAAAAGGTATAATATTTTTCCAAACTAAAATACTTTAAAAAAAAACATATAAAAAACAAAAATTATACAAAGATAGCCATTACTTTCAATTGATGTACATGCCCATTTAAAAAATCATGAATGGGGACTTGTCTCGCGTAGGTTCTATGAGTTGATGGTAGTAAAGGGATTTTTTTGTTAAAAAATAGTTTTGACTTAGTATTTATATATTATTTAGAGTTATAATGAATTGAGTAGGTATTGGGTATAATATAAACTATATAAAAATACTTGAGTGATCAAGAGAGGGTTCATCATTCTAAGTGAATTAGAAAAAATATTCCTTATATTTTCAAATAATATCGATTGTTAAATCCCTGTGTAAGGTGGAATAAGATTTGAAAAACTTTTCAATTGTTATTGAAAGGATTAATGACTATAATGTTATGAACAAATATGATTTGACATAGTAATCAAATTCCATACTAAAATGTCTAAATCGAAAAATTATTGATAAATAGAAGATAAATACATTGAGAAGCCAGACACCAAAAGGTTCAGTCAAATCATTTATGATTTTTTTTTTTAATATTTAAAGGATCATGACACGTTGCTATACAATGCACTTGATCTTCAAATATAAATTAATTTATTTAATTCTATTTATTTAGAATTATAATTTATATTTGGGTAAATATTTTAGAAATCCAATAGGTTACATATATTTGGAACCATTAGTCATGAATTAAACTTGGATAATTAATCAAGTGTAACTTGATTGAAAATAATTTTAGAAATCAAGCACTTGAATACAGATATTATTTAAAGGAAAACTAGTTTTTTTTTTTTTTTTTGTTATTTATAGGGTTTTAGGATTCCTTATAAATATAAAATTGTGCCTATTTTTTTTTTAGAGGAGGTTATTATTAGATAAAAAAACAGGCAATTAAAAAAATAAAGAACTAACACTATAGGCATAATAATCCCTTTCTTTTAAATAAAGATTTAACAAATTCCTCAATAGTGGTTCGTGTGAATTATCGTTGGATATCAGATAAATAAATAATTTGTGGTTTGTGACAACCCAACATTTAAAAAAGTATTTAAAGCCAAAAAAATCTGATCTGAGGTAATGAATCCTTAAATAACTATAGATTTTTGTTATTTTATTGTTTTTATTATGTATGATATTCAAGAACCTAACAATATAGGCCTCTTCCTTTTGAACCATAAGTTTGATATCTCTTTCCTTGTCCTTAACCTTGATTTCTTCTTTTTCCACACCTTTTTCTTTAACAACTGGTAACTTATTTATTGTTTTCTACATTCCTTCTCATAAACCAGTAAGAAACTATGTAGTTCATCAATTAAAAAATATTTAATTTCTTTAGACTCCTTAATTGAACAAGTGACACAATTGTATATTATAGTCATTAACAATAAGATCCTGTTTATCATTATACATCTTCTGTATTGTCACTTTGAAGTCTTATTTTACTAATTATTGCTATTATCTTGGAAAAATAATCATTTACTAACTCTCCTTGCTTCGTTTGGAAAAACTTCTCTTTGATTAATATTTGTGTTTAGATAACTTGCGTGCACCTCAACTAATCTCATGAATCTTAAAATTAACAACAATGTAAACCTTCAGTAGCTATTATATTACAGAGCTCGAACCTAAAACCACAGGAAAAATAAACTCTTTAGGCTCAAGCTCTTATCACTGCCTACCTACTAAATGATTAAAAACAACTTCTTAATAAATCAACCTACTCAGCATAACATGAAACAGTTTCTTTGTAGAATAGTGCAACGGGATATTCTTTTATATAAGAATTGTTTGATATTGTGTTTAAATTTTTTTATATATATATTTTTAGATCATTTTCAAGTGTTGATGTCAAATATAATTTTTAAAAAATAAAAAATATATTATTTTAATATATTTCTTAAAATAAAACACTTTAAAAAATAATCTCAACAACACTCAAGTCACACAGGTAGAATATCATAACCACTATATTTATTCTTAACAAAAACTACGGGTAGTACTGGGTTCAAAGGCTTGCAAAAAGAACCTCAGAACCTAATGAAAGCTGGACCGGTTTATAAATTTTTCCCACACCTATTTTTTATTTGTTTTATTTTACAAATAGTAATATCATTTATTTTTGTAATGATAATGACAAAAGAAAAATAAATTGATATTATTTTTATTTAAAATAGTTAGTGAATAAAATAAATCATTTATCATTATACTATTGCATTAATTAATATCATTGAAAAGAAATGATAATCAGTACAAAATGTACTGAGATAAATTTCTGATCGTTTACTTGTTGAAGTATTTAACTCCAACTCGAAAATTAGAACAATGTTTTAAATATTTATATTTTTTAAAAAATAAATTAAATTTAATATCAAAACTATACTGGTTGGCTAGATATATTACTCTTACTTGCACTCCAAAAACCATAAACAATCCCAACAATGGAACCCCAAAACCTCTGTTGCTTTACCATCTTCACTGTACTTGTCCTCCTGGTTGACTCAACTCAGCCACCTTTCTCATGCGACTCGTCAAACCCATCAACAAAGACCTTCCCTTTTGGCAAAACCACTCTTCCCATCAGCCAGAGAGCCGACGATCTGGTGTCCAGGCTAACACTAGATGAGAAGATATCCCAACTCGTTAATTCAGCTCGGCCGATTCCAAGACTTGGCATCCCGGGTTATCAGTGGTGGTCCGAGGCATTACATGGCGTTGCCTACGCAGGACCTGCATGGCATTCGCTTCAATGGCTTCATTCGCTTCAATGGCATTCCCTCGATCAGGTCATTCTTTCTGCTGCTTCTTTTGATGCCAACCAGTGGTATCGCATCAGTCAGGTAAACCACACAACACAAACCATTAATCTCTCTTAATCGCTGCTTGCGAGAATATGAGTGTACATGTAAGCCATTTTTGAATGTGCGAAGGCGATCGGAAAAGAGGCCCGAGCACTGTACAATGCAGGGCAAGCTACAGGGATGACGTTCTGGGCACCAAATATTAACATATTTAGGTGGGGGAGAGGGCAAGAAACACCAGGGGAGGATCCATTGTTGACGGGGAAATATGCAGTGTCGTACGTGAGAGGGCTTCAAGGGGATTCATTCGAGGGAGGGGAGATTCATGGGCAACTTCAAGCTTCAGCTTGTTGCAAGCACTTCACTGCATATGACCTGGAAAACTGGGAAGGCACGAGTCGCTATGTTTTTGATGCTCGTGTAAGTCATGGAATCATAACCTCAATTTCTAAATTCTTACAGTTTTTTTTTATGCTCTTAATTTGAACCATAAATTAGTATGTTTTGTCTTAAAGAAAAGCAGGTAAAAGAGGAAAAACACGTATCTAGGGTTTTGCTGCTTTCCATTATTTTAATATATATTTAAATAATAAAACGAGAATTTTGCTGCTTTTCATGATTTTTTCAGTGAAATTTGAGTAAAGGAAAATAAAAAAAACGACACACTATTAATATTATTTTTCACGGTCAAATCATTTAAGATTTTCTTGACCACAAAACCTGGCTTATTTGCTTATAACCAGGCTTATTGATCCCGTTCCGTTCCGGTCGTAACGGCCGGAACGGCCCGTTCCAATGCAAAATCCGGGACAAAACGGCGACGTTTTTGTCCTGGTCAAAATCCCGGTCAGATCCGGAAAATCCGGCCAAATTCCGGCCGGAACGCCTCGGTTCCGTTCCGGACGTTCCGTTCCGGGTTCATCAAAACGACACCGTTTTATGTCCCCTTACAAAACACATAAAAAAACGACGAGGAAGAGGAAGAACTTAAGCTGATGAAAAAAGGATGAAGGAAGCCATGAAGCCGAGGAAGCGAAAGCAGTTCCAAAACAAGAAAAAGGAGTTGAGGAAAGAGACGGAGACTGTCAAAACTCAAAAGTTGAAAACCAACTCTGTGGGTCTCTGTTCTCGTAGATGCTCTCCCCAAAATGAGGACGAGGAAGAGGAAGAGAAGAGGAAGATGAGGGAAGATGAGGACGGGTAGGGTTGGGCGGCGGCTAGAGAAGAAGAAAGGATGGGTAGGGTTGGATGGGTAGGGTTTTATACTTTTATTGGTTTTTATACTAATTATTATATAATAATTAATTATTAATTATTATATAATAATAGTTAACATAAAAAATAGGGGTATTAATTTGTAATTAATTTGATTGAATTATTTGTAATGGAATGTATTTTAATTAATTATGTTTGAACTTATTGATTATTTCTTAATGTGTTCATTTTGTTTTTTTAAGTTTTTCTAACATTAAAAACAATAAGTAACATTAATTAATTTTAAAATTCAAATTCAAATACAACAACCATAAAAAAACATAGAATTACTTGAAAAACATACAATAAGTAGCTTAAATTTCAAATATTCTGGATCTTTTAATTATAATTAAATTTATTTTTTATTTTTTATTTTTAAAAAAATAATTTTATTGTTGGAATTTCAAAGATGTTTCTAATTTTGAGATTATGTTTGTATTGTATAATTTAATTTTATTTATCTTGAATTTAAATTATACTTGTTAAATTAATATTTTATTTTTTTCATATATATAATTAAATAAAAATGAACAGTACAAAACCGGAACGGTACCGAAACCAGAACGTTTCGTTCCAAATACAAAATCGGAACGGTACCCGGGACGAGATCAATAACCCTGCTTATAACTACATCAGGTGACCACGCAAGATTTAGCAGACACGTATCAACCACCATTCAAGAGTTGTGTAGAAGAAGGGAGAGCCAGTGGGATAATGTGCGCTTACAATAGAGTTAATGGAGTCCCTAACTGTGCAGATTTCAATTTCCTATCTCAGACCGCTAGAGGCCAATGGGGTTTCGACGGGTATGCTTTTTTTACACTTTATCGATTCGCAATGCCCATTAAATTATTTTTAATTTAACTTTATTCTTTATTAAAAATCAATAATTTCCTGGGGACCATTTAAACATGCTTAAAATTAATCTCATCGGACACCAACCTTATTCTCATTATTACTGTGAGACTTTTTTATATTTTATACTTTTATTATATATGAATTATATTTAATTCTACTTTATACTAAAAGAAACACCTCTTTCATGAATAGTTGAACTTTTTTTTAAAAAAAAAAAATCTTATTTATTAACATTAAGTTTGAATGTAGTTTTTCATTAGTTTTTATTCAATTTTATCCTTTAAATTTTGATTAATTTTTAATTGATTTTCATAATTTATTTTAGCATACTTTCATGATGCTATCAGTCTCAAACAAAAAATTTAATTTTTAGTTTGTACTCAATTCTGAGAGCATTTATTTTTGTTATCATATAATTAAAATAATTAATTATTAAACTTTGTGGAGTTTATGACATGGTTAACGAGTTTAACGGGTTATGCTGTGAATTTTTGGTTGACCCAATGTATCACCATTTTAATATTATAAAGAAATATCATCTTGTTTGGTTTTAGGAAATAAAACATTTATTACTAGTAAAGATTAGCCAGTTAAAGAATGATTTTTATTTTGTATAGTAATATTTTTAATTGTTCACCAAATTCTAGTATTTACACCGTGCACAGAGACTTTCCTATGATGAAATGTACCTAAGTCTTGAAGGAGATTGCATGCTTGTCAGAACATTGACCTGAAAAGCTAACAAAAATAAAATACCATGAATCAAGCATTTCATGCTTAATCTCTTGCAATTAATCTAATTTAATTAAAAAATAAAATTTCATTTTAGAAAGCTAGATTCTATGAAGGTAAAAAAATCCGAGTTAACCATTACTACTTTCAATACAACGAAAAAAAAAATATAAAGAAAGTGAATAAAAAAATGTTGGGGGGTAAAATAAAAAAACTTATAAAAAGAAAAAAAAACCAAGTAAGCATGAGTGAACTAAGAAGTTTGACACTCATCAAATTAAATTTTGAAGCAACCTTGTTATTTTAAAAGAAAGATAAACCTTAAAAAAATCATATCAAGTAAACTCGAGTTAATTTGTAAATTAGGGTCAAATTCTCAAACTTGTAACATGTTAAATTCTTGACTTGGATTTAACCTATAGGGTTAACGCTTGAAGAGATAAATGTTAGAGAAAAAAAATCAATTAATTTAACTTAATATAAAAACCTCTTCTAAAAATATTAATTTAATTTAATATGTGGAAGGGATGCCGAGATGCTTTAAACGCCACTATGAAAGTAAGATTTGGGCCACTAGAAATATAATCATGCATTTGTGACCAAAAAAAAGTGTGTGATGATGATCAGGTACATCGCATCAGACTGTGATGCGGTTTCCATCATCCATGATGCTCAAGGATACGCCAAAACACCAGAGGATGTTGTGGCTGCTGTGTTTAAGTGGGTGTTTGGCATTGTGTTGCGATCTGTGATTACCAAATCGCACCATAATTTTGGTGTTTGGTAAAAACTAAACACAGGTTTGAGAGGCGGGTCATACACCCACTTTTTCGCCTAAACGATGTTTGCAAAAAAACATCATTTTGATACTTATTTTTTGCCGATTTGTCCGTGTAACGATCAGCGATTAAAAACCATCTGAGGCAAATATATCCGTTGAAATATCTTACCCTTCTGAAACCTTATCTTCTCTCATCCGAGCCTTATCTCTTCTCCCCGTCTGCACAAACCACAACACCCTTCTTCCTTCTCTTCTCTCTTCTTCCTTCTCTTCTTCTCTTCTTCTCGTCTGCACAAAGCCACGGCTACACCCTTCTCCTTAGGCCTTCTCTTCTTCTCCACACCCTTCTCCTCCCGTCTCTCCCTTTTCTCTCATCTGCCCACATATCCCATCTCCTCCAAAGTCAGTGGTATTTTAGTGATGGGTTTAGGTAGATTTCTGGTGTTCATGGTGTTTTTACGTGGGTTAATTGAGTTTTTGGGCGGTGATGGTGTTGAAGGAAGAATGAGGGTTGGTATATGAATGGGGACTACAAAAATTGCGAGTGAGCTATGTTTGGGAAGGCAAGTCGCGCGGGAGGAGGAAAAAGGCGAAGGAGATGTTGACTTTGGTTTGTTTCGGGGTTGCAGTGTGGGTGTTTATTTTCTAATTTGTTCTTCTCCTCATATCTTTTATTTGAGCTGGTGTTTAAATGGAGAGGAAGCTGCAATTCTGGAAAATCAATTGAAGAAAAGATTTGGGCTTGATTTGTGGAGGATTGATTGCAATTAATCAATTTTCGCTAGGATTTTCTACATGATTGATTGAAAAACGTTCAGCTGGATTTTGAACAGTTGAGTCATGTGTTGAAGATATTATAGCTTTAATTAAATGCACATACAGTAATTGTAATTAATACCAATGGTATTATTACCGTTAGCTACTCTACTCTCTTCATTGTATAAATTAGCTCTGTACAAACTATTCAAACTATGATTGCAATAACAAATTGCCGAGAGCAACATCTCAATTTATTTACATCAAATTCTTCATGGTATCAGAGCTGTGATTCAGCTCCTTAACACCCATTTTTTTCTTCTATCGATTCTCAAATTGACAGACATGGTCTGTCAAGAATCTGAGAATAATTCTCAAAAAACTACTCCTCATTCAAACATTGACAGTAATTTCAAGTCTTCACAAAAGGAAACCACAGTGTTACTCAATGAATTCAACTACTTACCTTGGTCAAGAGCAGTGACCATTGGTGAAGAAATCAGGAGGAGGGTGATGACCCGAGAAAACCCATCCAAAACTGCTGAAGCCCGTGCGTTCGTTGCCCAGAAAACCCATGAAAGGGCACCTCCAAATTTGCCGACAAACAACACTTCAAAGGTAATCGTCCTAACCTAAAGTGTAATTACTGTAATTCAATGGGACACAACATGGATCGTTGTTGGATTCTTCACCCGGATTTGAAACCCAGAAATTTGGGTAATCGGCAAAGTGGAAACCAAAAGAAATTTGGTAAATCTAGGGCTAATGTTGCTGCGTATGAACCGACCCATCCTAGTCCTATGAATTTACTAAACGAATTTGCAAGCTTTTTGGAAGAAAAAAGGAATTTGGAAGAAAATGGGAGAAATTTGGGAAGAAACTGGTCTTCGGCTTCTTCTCTGCAGGGGCTTTCTCTGCCACCGTCTTCTTCTCCTCAGCCGGCGTCTTCTCGGCGGGCTTCTTCTCGGTTTTTGGTGCCATTTCTAGAGAGTTTGATTGCGAGGATTCTAGAGGAAGAGAAGATTTCTTCGGCTTCGGCTGAAGATACAAATTTGGGAAGAGACGGGATAAATGCTCGGTTGAGCAATGTTAACGGGTTAGTAACCCGTGACGTGGCTAGACAATTGCCACGTGGCAATGTTGCTGGTGTGGCTGCTGGTGTGGCAGCTGACGTGGCTGGGTCTGCAACAAGTGGAAATGCAGCCTTCTTGAGCAATTTTGGTGGCTTGTCCACCCGTGATTTTTCTTGGTACTTCAAAGCCAGTGAGGATGCGGAAAAAATTTGAAGGTACTTATATTGCTCTTTTAAGCGCTTTAGAGTTAAGTAAATTTCATAATTTATGGGTTGTGGATTCAGGGTGCTAGTGATCACATGACACATAATTTAAACAAAATTCATGATTTTACCTCGTTCCCAGACACCATCTTTTGTCTCAATTGCAAATGGATCTACTGCGACGATAAAAGGCAAGGGAAAAAATTAAAATTGCGTCAAAACATATTAATTCGATATTTTATATGTGCCTTCGTTTCCATTTCGAGTTATTATCGGTTCGAAGGTTAACTATTTCTCTTAATTGTGATGTAATATTTACTCCGTTTAAGGTGATTTTCGAGGACCATTACACCAAAGCGGAAGATTGGTGAAGGATTTTATTTGAATGGTCTTTATTTTTTTACGTGATTCCGAAGTTACGAAAGGACTTCAAGCTATTTATTCTCAGGTCAATGATCATCAATTGTGGCATTTTCGTCGGCTCATGCTTCAGACTACGTCATCTCAAAAAATACAACCTAATCTGTCCAAAAGAAATTATGATTGTGATACGTGTCATTTTGCCAAATCAAGCGAGACTTCCTTTTAAATTATCTGTGTCCAAAGTGTCTCAAGTTTTTGAGCTGATTCATTCGGATGTTATGGGGCCCCTTTTCAATGTCAATTGATGGTTTCAAATATTTTGTCACTTTTATTGATGATTTTTCAAGAGTTACACGGATTTATTTGCTAAAAGCAAAAAAATGAGGTTTTTTAATTGTTTTAAAGACTTTCACAAACTAGTTTCTACTCAATTTTCCACACACATTAAAATATTCCGATCGACAACGGATCTGAATTTACATCCCATGATATGGAAAATTATTTAATCTCTAATGGCATAATTCATCAAACTAGTTGTGTTAATACTCCTCAACAAAATGGAGTTGCTTTGAACGCAAAAAATCGAGATTTATTAGAAAAAAACTAGAGCTATAATGTTTCAAATGAATGTTCCAAAAAAAATTCTGGTCCTATGGAATTCTTACTGCTACCTATATTATTAACAGCTTACCCGAGTCAAGTCTTGGATTTTTCGGTGTCCTCTTGAAGTGTTTGCGGGGGTAAACCTCCTACTATTTCGCACTTAAAGATCTTTGGGTGCCAATGCTTTGTTCACATGCATCCCAATCAACGTGACAAACTTGACCCTCGAGCCTCCAAATGTATTTTCCTAGGGTACTCTCACACCAAAAAAAGGGTACAAATGTTATGACTTCAGTGCGTCGAAGCTTTATGTCGGCGAGGGATGTTCGATTTATCGAAACCAGCCCTTATTTCACTACTCCCAATCGGGGGGAGTCCTTGGAGGATCTAGTTCCTCTTCCTAGAGCGAGATCTCTGCAGCCTCGACGTGACTAGTCCAAATACTCCAAATGAGATTATCCCAGGTTGACGAGCCGTCATCCGCGATCATGCCAGCGAATACTGTGTCTCCAATTTTATCGGAAGATGCGCCGGCTCAAGACGCAATCCTTCTCGACCGCGCCCGGTGCCCTTCCAAATTTCAAGACTATGTGGCTTATACGGTCGGGTACCACTGTCTCAAATTATTTGGATTACTCAAAACTCTCACCCTCGCACTCTGCTTTTTTGTCGGCTATATCCAATGATCATGAACCTAGAAATTTCGTTTGAAGCTCAATCTCAGCGGGTGTGGAGAAAAGCCATGGAGGAGGAATTGACCGCCCTAGGCGATAATAATACTTGGAGTCTAGTTCCTCTTCCAAAAGGTAAACATGCCGTCGGTAGCCGATGGATATACAAAACCAAGTTCAACTCGATGGATGCGTTAATCGGCACAAAGCTGCTTTGGTGGCTCAAGGTTATACTCAAGAATTCGGTGTTGATTACAAGGAGACATTTGCTCTGTTGCAAAAAATGACCCTTTGTAAGAGTTCTTTTATCCGTTTCAGTCAATAATGGATGGTTTTTATCTCAAATGGGACGTAAAAAATGCCTTCTTACACGGAGATCCGGAAGAAGAAGTGTTTATGAAGCTTCCTCAGGGCCATTCCTTGAGTGTCACTCCTAATTTGGTATGTAAACTTCATAAATCTATTTATGGGTTAAAACAAAGTCCCCGTGCTTGGCATGCAGAAGCTTAGTGGTGCTCTTGCTACATTAGGTTTTAGCAAGAGTTACTGCTGATTCTTCTTTATATATCCGGTTCCAAAATGATGATAAATTGATGGTTTTAATTTATGTTGATGATTTAATTATATCAGGAAATAATATTGACTCCATTGCTAAATTGAAGAAAACTCTTCAACAATTATTTCCTATTAAAGATCTTGGTGCCTTAAAATATTTTCTTGGGATTGAAATGGCCTCATCCAATAAAGGATTCTTTCTTAATCAACGTAAATACACTCTTGATGTCCTTCAAGATGCAGGTATGCTTTCAACTAAGCCTTCTCCTACTCCTGTTGATAGCAAACTAAAATTATCTCTTGCAGGTACGGCCCTTACATCGCCTAAGTACTATCAACGACTTGTGGGTAAACTTATTTATCGACGATTACTCGTCCGGATATTACTTATGCTGATCGATCGCAGTCGGCCCGGTTCATGCATGCTCCAAGCTGTTCATCATTTTAGCATGGTCAAGCGAATCTTTGCGATACACGAAAGGCACTATCGGTCGCGGAATTGTCATGACCGAAACAACCATACCAACATAATGGGATATACCGACTCGATTGGGCTGGAAATCAACTTGACCGGCGCTCGACTCATTTGGATATTGTATGTTTGTTGGAGGTAATCTTGTGTCATGGAAGAGCAAGAAACAACATGTCGTAGCTCGCTCCAGTCGCGAAGCCAAATATCGTGCAATGGCAGTTGCATCTTGTGAACTTGTGTGGCTTGGAGCCTTCTCACGAGATATGGGTTGTGTATCGATCACTCCAATGAGTCTTTTTGCGATAATCAAGCTGCCATGCATATTGCCAAGAACCCTGTGTTTCACGAAAGAACCAAACACATTGAAGTTGATTGTCATTTTATTCGTCAGCAAGTTCAATCAAACAACATCACTACGCATTATGTGCGGACCGGTGATCAACTTGCTGATGTGTTTACCAAAACCGTGCCTTCTTCCCAGTTTCATTGTCTTCTGTGCAAGCTTGGATCCATCAACCCCCTTGATCCAGCTTGAGGGGGAGTGTTGAAGATATTACAGCTTTAATTAAATGCACATACAGTAATTGTAATTAATTATTACCGTTAGCTACTCTACTCTCTTCATTGTATAAATTAGCTCTGTACAAACTATTCAAACTATGATTGCAATAACAAATTGCCGAGAGCAACATCTCAATTTATTTACATCAAATTCTTCATCATGAATTAACTAGGGACTAATTTGTATTAATTTGACAAATTGTTGGACTAAAGTAAGCTCAATTGAACCTGTCGGACTAAAAAAATGAGTCAAATGGGCTGGTTTGAATTAATTCAATTCAATTGGACCGAATTTGATTCTTATTTTGACAAATGGGACTGCAACGGAGTTATATTAATAGTCAATTGGTCTTTGGAACACTTGTTTCTATTAAAAAAATAAAAAAAATGTGTAGATATAGATTAGTTCTAATGGAAGAGAAATATTTGTTCGTGATGAAATTGTAAGTAGTTTGATGGGAGAATAAAAAATAATATTTTTTTTTTCATGAATTATTAATTATATTATATTATTATAATTATTATATTTACAATATTTAAAAAAATTATATATATATATATACCCTTTAAAGTAATTTCACAAGTTAAAAGGAATATGAAAAGTTTGGTAACCAAACACCCAAAACTGTTTTTTTTTCAACTTCCAACTCAACCACAGTTTTAACCAAACACTTAACTGTTTATTTTGCAACACACTAAAAGCACTTTTTTTGAAACTGCTTTTTTTTCAACCGCAATCGCAAAAGCAAAAGCAATGCCAAACACACCCTAAAGCTGGTATCAGACCTTCCCCCGTCTTCTCTCTGTTCGTCTCATCAAATGAGCACGAGCTTGTGTGTTTTTATTTAACAAGTCTTCTAGATGCTTTTTATTTATTTTAAAAATATATTAAGATAATTTAATAATTTTTATTGTTAATGTTTTTGATTTTTTCATCGGGATAATTTAATAATTTTTATTGTTTTAGCAGGAATAGTGATGATATTTTTAGATGTTAAGGCTTCAATGTTATAATAAGGTGTGTTGATGTGTTTCATTATATCAAGCCTTGCATGTATAGAAGTTATACATTATTTTATTTTTTTTCAATTTTTTCATTTTATTGAAATTGATAATATATTTGGTTTTGTTTTCGGCTCTGATGTTTTATTTCAATTGCTTTAATTTTTTAATAGTTCATAAATAGTTCTTATTTTTGTCTATGTTTATATATATGTGCCTTTAGTTTTGATTTTTAATTTTTATTATTTTCTTTTTTATTGAGATAATATTTTTTTCAAAAATTATTGTTCTTAAATTTTAGTTTGTATTTATGATCATTTGAAAAATGATATTTCTTATTTGTTTTCCTTTTTTTTCTTTTGTTTTTTTTTTATTTTCACATCAAATGATTTTTTAGCTAATAATTTTTATTTTTATTCATTTTTATTTTGTTTGCTCTTTTGTTAAAATTTTTGGGCTTTTTTATTCTTTTATTGAATTTATTTCCCATTATTCACGCAATAATAATAATAATAATAATAATAATAATTTTAGATTTTTTTTTACTTCCTCTTTTATTAATGTTTTTTATTTTTTTCTCCTCAGAATAATTTAATATTTTTTAGTGTTTTAGCAATAATAGTAATGATATTTTTAGATGTTAAACTTTTGATGTTGTTGTTTTTATAATATAATATATTGATGTGTTTCATTATATCAAACCTTGCATATATAAATATTTTATTTTATTTTATTTTTAAACTATCAAAATTTATTAGTTATTTTAATTTTAATAATTATAAAAAATATTTACTCCGCCGTAACGTAGTGGGCGGAGAATTAAGTATCTTTCTAAATGAACTTCGGACATAAATTTCCCACTTTCACGGCAAATTGTCAAACCTCACAGATCCCCAAAAGCCAAGTGATTCAGAGCCCTCTTCCTGGGGAAGAAATTGTCAAACCTCACAAATACTGAAAATCAGAATCGTCACTTGACACTTTTTCCTATAAAACTCACTTAAAATACAAATGTATAACTCATTCCATCCATTCAGTTCTTATCAACAAATCGCACAGAATGAAACTCCAAAACTTGGTCATATTCCTCATCACCTCGTTTCACTTGTGTGTCGAGTCGACAGATTCATCTCACCCACAGGATCCGAACTCATGCGCTTCTGCTTAGCGACCTCCATTCTCGTGTGATTCGTCATCAACAAAGACGTATGATTTCTGCAAAACCACACTGTCTATAAGCCGAAGAGTAGAAGACCTTGTCTCTAGACTAACGTTTGAGGAAAAGACAACGCAACTTGTTGACACATCCCCGGCAATTCCAAGGCTTGGCATCCCTGCCTATGAATGGTGGTCGGAAGGATTACACGGTATCGGTTTTCTGACCAGGGTGCAACAAGGCATCCGTTTTTTCAATAGAACCATCCAGCATGCGACAAGCTTCCCTCAAGTCATTCTCACGGCTGCTTCATTTGATCCCCATATTTGGTATCGCATTGGTCAAGTAAGTCAGCAACCCTGTCTGTTAGATTCTTAAAACAGGTGGAGCTTTTTCCTATTCAGTTCTGTACGCAAAAGATTCAGCTTTGTCAATCCATTAAAAAAAGAAAAAGAAAAACAGAGTTCAACATCCAAAGTCATGAAAATGGAGTTGGGAGTGCAATTGTAAAAGTAAATATATGTGTCTGCAATTTCTTTTCTTGTATTTCCACCTCTTGTGATCACTCGTTTGTGAATGGATTCTTGAAGGCGACTGGTAAAGAAGCAAGAGCCTTATACAACGCAGGACAAGTTACAGGCTTGGGATTTTGGGCACCAAACGTCAACATATTTAGAGACCCTAGATGGGGAAGAGGGCAAGAGACACCTGGCGAAGATCCATTGGTTGCTGGGAAGTATGGAGCGTCATTTGTCAGAGGAGTTCAGGGGGACTCTTTTGAAGGAGAGTCGACCCTCGGTGACCATCTTCAAGCTTCAGCTTGTTGCAAGCATTATACTGCCCACGACCTGGACAACTGGAATGGCGTGAATAGATTCAGATTCAACGCTATAGTAAGTGATATGCAATGGTTTAAGAACCTGATGTGTTTAAATAGTTTTTCTTTTCTTAATAAGAAAAACAGAGGTGAGAAACCGGGTTGCTCAGATCTGCACTTTCTTTCTTTCTTTCTTTAAAAAATAAAATTTTATGGCCATTTCCCATTTGTTTTAACGTGATGTATAAAGTGTTTTTCAAGGTTTTGGTATCAAATGAAATTCTCTGGCATGCCATTTTCATGCAAGCACCGTTTTCTGGGAGCAGGTCACATTGCAGGACATGGCAGATACGTACCAGCCTCCATTCAGAAGCTGCGTGCAGGAAGGAAAAGCTAGCGGGATAATGTGTTCTTATAATGAAATTAATGGAATCCCAAGCTGTGCACATCACGATCGCTTGACTAAGACACTCAGACAGGAGTGGGGCTTCTACGGGTAATAAGATAGAATAAATGTTCAAATGATGGGAATGAACATTATTTAAGAAACTAAATTATGCAAAACAATATAGGTACATCACGTCTGATTGTGATGCCGTCAACGTCCTACATGTTGAGCAAAAATACGCTAAAACACCAGAAGATGCAGTGGCCGATGCGCTTAAATCTGGTATTGTGATACTCTCCTTCTGCTTTTCTATACTTGGGATTTGTATTTATACGCAAGTTAAATGAACAGATCGAATAAGCAAGAGGTGGTTGGCATAGATGTTCAATGCAGGAAAGAATAATGTGGCACATATCTTCTAAGCATTTGCAGATCTGGGCAATGTAGTCGTCAAAAAAATCCCAGGAAAAGAATTCCCTCGAGATTGTATGTACTCTCCTAAGTGGCATCTCTGGTCTAAACATGAAAGTATCCCATACATATTTCCTGTCTCAATTAACATATCAAGGAGCTGTCACCCTTCACAATAGAATGAGCCAGGATTGTGTGGCTCACCAAAGGACCAATCGAACAGCTGCGACAGCTATGGTTAAAGAACTTGTTTCAGCTTCCGAACTCAGAGAGACGACTTACGAAATGCATTAAGAAAACAAAACTTTAGCTTGTATCTGTCTTCTAATTTCTTAGAGAACGAATTTCAGGGATGGATGTGGAATGCTCAACCTCTGCAAGATCAAAAGATTTCCCTGTTAGTTACTTGAGGAACTACACCAAATCAGCTGTTGAAAAGAGAAAAGTGACAGTAAGTGAAATAGACAGAGCCCTTCACAACCTCTTCTCTACGAGGATGAGATTAGGACTATTCAATGGCGACCCCAGCAAACAGCGCTACAGCGATATTGGTCCAGGCCAAGTCTGTTCCCAAGAACATCAGGCTCTAGCCCTTGAAGCAGCTCTACATGGCATTGTCCTGCTAAAGAATTCTGATAGGCTTCTTCCTCTTTCAAAGTCAAGAACCTCCTCTCTTGCAGTTATAGGCCCCAATGCTCACAATTCAACGAATCTTCTTGGAAATTATTTTGGCCCAGCCTGCAAAAACGTTACGATATTGGAAGCATTGCGGAACTATGTCAGTTCTGCCTCGTATGACAAAGGTTGCAATAATGTTTCGTGCACTTCAGCTGACAAGAAGAAATCATTAGAAATGGCAAAAACAGGAGATCAAGTGATATTAGTAATGGGACTGGATCAAAGTCAAGAGAAGGAGAGGCTTGATCGCATGGACTTGGTGCTCCCAGGGAAGCAGCCAATGCTAATAACTTCTGTAGCAAAAGCTGCGAAAAGACCTGTTGTTCTGGTGCTGCTTGGTGGAAGTCCAATGGATGTAACTTTCGCGAAGAATAATCGAAAAATTGGGAGCATTTTATGGGTTGGGTACCCAGGTCAAGCTGGAGCAACTGCACTAGCGCAAATTATATTTGGCGAGCACAACCCAGGTGAAGTATTCAAGTGCTTACTTTCAATGATCATCATATTTCGATTGAATTATCATCTTTCTGCAATACAGGAGGGAGATTACCAATGACTTGGTATCCACAAGATTTCACCAAAGTTCCAATGACGGACATGAGAATGCGTCCTCATCCATCTACAGGAAATCCTGGCCGTACTTACAGATTCTACGAGGGGGAAAAGGTTTTCGAATTCGGGTATGGTCTCAGCTACTCAGACTATTCTTATGCGTTTGCCTCTGTTACACAGGACCAGTTGAACGTGAAAGATTCAAGCAATCCACTGTCTGAGAGCTCACAGACTCCTGGGTACAGGCTAGTTTCAGACATTGGTGAAGAACAGTGTGAAAATATCAAGTTTAAAGTCACCGTCAGTGTTAAAAATGAGGGGGAAATGGAAGGTAAGCATCCTGCATTGCTTTTTGCGAGGCACGCTAAGCCTGGAAATGGAAGGCCAATCAAAAAGCTGGTTGGATTCCAGACTGTGAGATTGGGTGCAGGAGAGAAAACTGAAATTGAATATGAGCTGAGCCCTTGTGAACATCTCAGCAGTGCTAACGAAGATGGTGTGATGGTGATGGAAGAAGGATCTCAAATCTTGCTTGTCGGAGACAAGGAACACCCAGTCACAATTATAGTCTGATGTTCGATAATAATTCTTCAACCGCATTGCAATTTTGCTCGCAACAATAGATTGCCAACTTCAAATGTCTGGAATCAAGAACATAGAATCTGTAACAATCTTTTACGTAAGTGAGAGATATAGAAAATAACTATCCCATGCGTTCTAGCATGCCTGAAGTTATACTGGCTATACCTACATAACACACACCGATGGAAATCTGAAGTAGTTCGATACAAACGTCATCATCATTGGAGAAAGCAAAATAGAAGGCGAAATCATTGATCTCTCCTCAACCTCTATTATTTGTTTTTTTTTTAATTTACATTTTTTAACATTGAGGTTATTCTAAATTAGACTTTATTATATATTTTAATTTTTTTTAATGTGAGATTATCATAGTCTCAGATTTTTTTTTTTGAGAATTTCATTTATTTATTTATTTGCCTTTTTTATACAGGGTTATTGTGATTTTGGCAAAATATTTGGATATTAGTTGATATTTAGTTTTATTATCGCTTAACTCTTTCTTTCATATTATTGAATATAAAAAATTTCTTATAAATAAAAATGGTTTAAAAAACATAATTATTATGAATTAGTATTATAATTTATTTTTATAGAGTTACCCTGATCTTAGAAAAACATGGTGGTATTGAGTTGATGCTTGGCTTTTGGAGGATCTTTTTTTTATCATATCATTAAATAAAAATTGATTCTAAAAAAAGCATAATTACTGGGTTATTAGGTCTCAAGATTTATTTCAATTTATTTTTATGGGATTATTGTGATTTAAAAAAAAAACATCTTGGCATTGAGTTGGTGCTTGATTTTACAATAAACTATTTTTCATTATACAATTAAAAATAGTAAAAAATAACAAAGTTATTAAATTCAACGAAGTTTATGACCCAAGTCACGAGTTTGATGGATTAACCTAGGTTGAGTAGGGTTGATCCAATGTGTCGTCGTCTTGATTTTCTTAAAAGAAAATATGTCATTTTGAAAATGTTTTTAAATTCATAACTAGTTTATCATCCATTAAGATTTAGCCAAGATTTCAAAATATCATAAAATTAATTTATTTAATTAATATTCAGGATATGAACTTTGCCATGTAATATATACTCCTGATATTAAATAAAATAAATTAACAACAATAAATAGTAGGAATTAGTCGTAGACTTTATTATTTGAGAGTATAAGATAATATCATAAGGTATGTCTTAAGAAATTAAAGATACAAAGTGAGAAATAAATGTGATGGTAAGGTTTAGGCCCTAGGATGGTTACGGTTTATCTCAATAAAGTACAAACTTTCTCCTGAAAAAAGATATGTCTTGATCCTTAAATAAAACCATAAAATAGAAACACGACCTAGAAAAATAATCAATTAACAATGCAGCTTACGATAAATGGAGTGCACTAAAAGCGATTCGTCTTTGTTTTGCATAACTAGTCTCTTTATCCAGACTCGAGCAGACTATTAGGATTTCTAGTGACCATGATACTAGGTGGTCACTAAACTATAATTAAACCCAAACCCCTTCAATCCAGGAGAAAAAAACTCATCATTTAATGTCATACATGCCACAACAATGATGATATGATACTCTCTTGTTTATTATGAGTGATAATAATATAGTTCTTACGATCTAGTTTCTACAAAACTTAAATATTCATATCAACATATAAAAGTAAAATAACTTATAATACTTGTTAACACAAAATAAACTTGAAAAGGTATTTTAAGGAAAAGATCAATACTCTCTAACTTTAAGCCAATTTATTGTTTGTTCTATGGTGCTAGGAATGTGATTGTAATATCGTTAGATGTAACTTTTCTTTCACCCTAACAAATAATGAGATCAATTTGTTTTAAGGGTAGGAGATGTCACTTTTTATGCCATTACATCCTCAAGTCTAATTCATAATGTGTACATGTTTAATTCTTCCATATATCTTTTTGTCATTTATGTGATGGGCTTGCGTTATGTATAAAATAAAAATTGAACAAAGCTTTTGTTATAATGTCTAATCAATTACTTATATGAAGGAATAATAAAATGTACCAAGGCTCTAACATAATTAATAAAAAATACATAAAACTAATCAATTGGTTAATTTATATATCTTGTAGCTAATCAATTGGTTGCACATGTCACTATTTTATTCATGTAAAAATATTTAATTTTATTAAATAAAGGCATTATTTATCTTTAATATTTAGTTTATGAATTTACTTTTTGATAAATTAATCTAGATTAATAATATAGTTTATGAAACAAAAATACCTTCCAAATTAATAATTATAGGATTCTTATTACATCGAAGTATTAATCCTAAATGTTCCTAGTCAATGCTCTCTTAATAATGGATATTTATTAGGTGTTAAGACTAATACATATTATATTCTAGTAAATTGAGAAATGAGAGATATATATGACTTATATGTAGGTGTTTATTAGATGACATGTGCATTGAATTGGCCTGCATGAGAATTTATAAGGAGATATCACATGTCTATTGAAAGACTCATGTGACGGTTATGTAAGTGATTTTTAAACTTGAGATCAGTAAGTTTTCTTAAATAAGAAGTGTTATATTTTGATCATGTTACATGTTATCTTGATAAAAGTAACAAATACAAAACATTTGATAAATTATATGAAAGTATTTGAGTGATCAAGAGAGTATTCGTCACCTTAGATGAATTAAAGAAAATATATATGACTTATATGTAGGTGTTTATTAGATGACATGTGCATTGAATTGGCCTGCATGAGAATTTATAAGGAGATATCACATGTCTATTGAAAGACTCATGTGACGGTTATGTAAGTGATTTTTAAACTTGAGATCAGTAAGTTTTCTTAAATAAGAAGTGTTATATTTTGATCATGTTACATGTTATCTTGATAAAAGTAACAAATAAAAAACATTTGATAAATTATATGAAAATATTTGAGTGATCAAGAGAGAATTCATCACCTTAGATGAATTAAAAAAAATGTTTCACATGCTTTTAAATAGTATTGATTGTTAAAATTCTTGCTAAAGGTGAAATGAGATTTAAAAAGAGTTTCGAGTCTTATTTTCAAATGACCAATGAGTATAATATTGGAAAAAATATGACTTGACATGAAAAACACATTCCAAATTAAAATATCTAAATTGAAACATTATTGATGAAGAAATAATTTTCACATTGAGAAGACGGTCAGTTAAAGGTTGAATCAAATCACTTATGATTTTTCTAATATTCAAGGGATCGATATACTTGATTTTTAAATATAAATCGATCAATTATTGAATTAAAATATTAATTTGCAATTCCATTTGATCCTTGTTACTGGAACTTCAACAAACGATCATTCCTGACATGAATTTGAGCTTTAAGAAACGCAGAAAGTCTATGTTTAGCTTGATGACCTCCTGGAGCACACCACAAGAAGCAAAGGACCAAGATCCACGTAGAGTGGCTTCGCAAACTTTAATGGCTGACAAGTCAACTCGTCCGAGTTCGGCTGAGAAGGTTACTGAGCTAGGGGTCTCCTCTCCATTCTTTGGGCGTGTGAAAATCAATAAATGCTGGCCAATAAAAGAGCGCCACCGCCAAACAGTATCCATGGTAGTTTGGTCGTGCAAAGTGGTCAAGGATGTTTGTGGTGCGTTACAAAAATAATTCTGATAAAAATTTTATTTTTAATTTTTAATTAATTTTTTTTAATTTTTTAGATTATTTTGATGAATTAATATTAAAAATAATTTTTAAAAATAAAAAATATTATTTTAATATATTTTTAAATAAAAAATATTTTAAAAAACAACTTGATATCAAACAGACACTTTCCAATTATGCCGTATCCACCAATCACCTACCTTTCTTTACGTTTAAAAACTTTTTCACAGAAAATCCTATTATCAGTTAACAGCTAAAACCCATATGCCTTGTCTGTTTAAAAGAAGAAGAAAAAAGTTCAAAATCCACGTAACATTACAGGTGTATTGTTAGGAGGTATTAAGAAATAATATATTATTATTATTATTATTATTATTATTATTAAAAATAATATATTAATTAAATACTTTGAAATATAATGTTATTGAAAAATAATAAATTACTAATATATATATATAGGAAATAATATGTTGGGATATATTAATATACAATATAAAATTATATTAATTTGATATATCAGTGCATAAAATACTTTAATTTAGATATTATTGTTATAAAATACATTTGAATACAAAACAAGTAATATTATACAATAATCATACATTTTAAATCATATAAATTGTGTTATGAAAATAGGATACCATAGAAAAGAAGTTTATTTCTTAATGTTCTCCAAACACCAGGAATGGTTATATGTCTATAATATTATAAATATTTATTTTATATAAAGTGTATATAAATATATTGTTAAACAAAACTCAAGGTTGGTTTTGCTCTAACAAAAACTCTGCAACCAACTCTTTTTCTTTATTATTTTCAATTGCTTTTTTATGTATGAATGTTTGAGGTAGCTCTCTTTTTTATAATTGAATATTGAAAGAGAGATTTTTCTAGTTATATATAATCTTACAAGTTCTACATAGACTAAAACATTTATCATTATCTAATGATGATTTATCTTTATCTATCTAAATTAAAACTAACCATCTAGATGTTTCCTAACAATAAGAAAATCTAATAGATATTAATCTACTATTTTATAATTCTAACAATCTTTGAACTTTTATGAACTCTAAATTCTTATAAACCTGAATCCTAATTCATATTGAACTATAACACTCCTCAATATCAACTATCATCGTTCTTCCATCTTTTCCTTCTCTTTAAGGCATCTTGCCTTAGTAGTGTTAATGTTTTTCATATTCCATCATTACCAAACTTGGATTATTTTGACATTGACAAAGGTAGTTTTACTATTACGCTCAACATCAATTATATGCTTCCAAACTATGTTTGTATTGGGTTCTATGCTAAAAATTGGGCAGTCAATCAAATGGACATTTATAATGCATTTCTGCATGGTGATCTTTATGAGGAAGTTTATATGAAATTTCCACTTGGATTTCGAGTAGGGACAACCAGGAAGGTATGCAAACTCCAGAAGTCGCTATATGGGTTGAAACAGGCACCTCGTTATTGGTTTGCCAAACTTTCCACCGCCTTGACAAATTATGGGTTTCAGCAATCTTATTCAAATTATTCATTATTCACCTTGCACCGAGAAGCAGTTGAAGTCAGCGTTCCTGTTTATGTTGATGATCTTATCATTGTTGGAAATCATTTGATTGGCATACAGACATTCAAATATTATCTCTGTGCTTGCTTTCACATGAATGATCTTGGTTGTCTGAAATATTTTTTAAGGATAGAGGTAGCGTGCAGTCCTGATGGGTTTGTTCTTTGTCAACGCAAGTACGCACTTGACATTATTTCCAAGGTCGGGCTACTTGGGGCACGACCAACAGCTATTCCCTTAGAGCAAAATCATTGTCTTGCCTTATCCATAAGTACAGAATTAGGTGACCCGGAATAGTATCGACGCTTGGTGGGATGATTGATTTATCTCTACTTTACTCGACCCGAATTATCTTATAGTGTTCATGTCTTATCTCAATTTATGCAATGCCCATGGGAAGAACACTGGGCGGTTGCCTTATGAGTGGTTCGATACCTTAAAAGCAATCCGGGTCAAGGGATATTTCTTAGTAGTCACTATGACTTGCAGTTGCATGGGTGGTGTGACACCGACAAGGTCGGATGTCCTCTGACTCAGCGTTCCCTCACTGGTTGGATAATTTTTCTATTAATTCCTCTGTGTCTTGGAAAACCAAGAAGCAACATATTGTCTCTCGCTCCTCAGCTGAAGTAGAATACTGATCTATGGGCATGACTACGGGTGAGTTGACTTGGCTTAAAGCCCTTCTCTCTAGTTTCGGAGTATCTCACCCTCATCCTATGACTCTTCACTATGATAGTCAAGCAACTCTCTATATTTCTCAGAATCCTATTGTCACGACCCGATTCCCGGATCCGTGACCGGCACATAGGCATGGTCCCCCTCCAAGGTCCCACACCTATGCGAACCCAAACTCACACACAAACTTATCATTCAACTTCAGAGTTCAACGCAGCGGAAATATCAAAGTAAACTTTATAACATAATTCGATTCTCTTCATACAAGAGTTGATTACATACAGTTATAATTGTGGAGCACTAACTAGACATATGAATAAAAGTATCAAGTACAGCCAAAATAGCAGGTTCCAAGAGTAGGACAAAAATGACCTGCTAGCAAGCTACGACCCTGAAAATGATAAATAATGAGGGGGTGAGTTCAACAACTCAGTGAGTAGTTAATATCCAATATACACATACGAGATACAACAAAGAGAAGTATATTAACAAATTGGCTCAAAGTTCTTACAAGAAGTTTCTCAAATAGATTATAACAAACATATGATAGGTTATCAAATAGGTCATAACAAGAATGTATAGGTAAAGCTCGTCAGAAAATCAAAATGCAATGAGCATGAGGCTCCGTACTGTGGGATGATCAGTCCGCACAGGTTGGTGACTCCCCCGACCAACTAGGGTTTCAGATACGATGTGCACAAAGGCTAACACTACCCTGTTAGCATGGGTATTCTGACTGGCATACCATAGGGATATCTTATAATCAAACAGACATATCCATATCTCAAGGCTCAACTCATTTTATCAATCAAATGAGGAACTATCAATTCACAAACAGATGTAGGCTCATATCAAGAAAGTATATTCAACAAAAGATTATGCTTTATCGTATCAAGAATAGTAATCAAGGTATATATATGTATGTGTATATATATATATATATATATATATATATATATATATATATATATACATATACATATATATATATTATCAAAAGCATAATCCAATTCATACTAGCAAATTCAAATATTTATACTATTTCTCATGCATATTAATATTATCCACTCACCGGACTCAAAAGCAGACAAGTTCCAAAAGCAGAATGTTGATGAAACTCTACTGATGTCCCGCGGGTAGAATATCAGGATTATCTGAATATATAAAAGAAGATATACTCAAAAATGACTCAAAAGAAGTAAAATACCTTTAATAACATATCTAAGAGTTCAAATCATAATCCTATGTGTTTTTGAATCAAACTATCCATTTCTTCGCAAAAACCTAAAACAAAGGTTTCTTCCGAAACCTAATTCCAAAATACACAATTCATAAAATTGATATTAATCCATCAAATGAGCTTCAATTATCCATCAAACCAATCTGAAATACTAATATTCATCTTAGGGACCATTCTGAAATTTTCTTATATTTTTAGGGTCAAATTGTAATTTTATCAAATTGAAGGACTAAATTGAACACTTCATAAATTCATAGCTATCCTAAAATCTTGTCCATAATTCATCCTCAATTCTGTCCAGAATCTCCAATTTCACCCCAGGGACCAAACTGTAATTTTTCCAAAGTTCAGGGGCTAAATTGAAATTTTCACAAAAAGGACCAAAATGAATTTTCATCATCTTCAACCTCAACCCAGAATTTCCAGCAAGGGATTTTCGAATTTTCTCAATATTATTTCACCATTTATCAACATTTTCTTACACCAAACATCTCTAAACTTCAAAATCATCTACAATCAAACTAATTAAACCATTACCCTACACATTCAACCCTTAACATCTCTCTTAATTCATTAATCAAACCCAAATAAAATTCTCAAACCCTAACAATCAATACAAGCAAAAATCATAGCTAATAATCATATTTATACATAATAAAACACACACATTACCTTAACAACTTATTTCTCCTTCTTCTTTTCTCCTCCTCTTCTCTTTCCCTCTTTTCTCTTCTTCTTCTTCTTTCTTCCTCTCTTCCCGATTCTCTCTCTCAAATTTCATACCTATTCCTTTCTTTTTTTGTTTTTTTCTTTTTCTTTTCTCTTCTTTTCTATTTATAAGCTTATGCAATTACTACCCTACCCTTAATTTATTCACACCTAATTCTAAGCCACCAAGGGCACTCATGTATTTTTCCTTTTTAAAATTTTCAAAATACTACAATCTCCCCACCTTATAAAAGTTTCGTCCTCGAAACTAAATAAATGTTTGAATACGTACCGAGATTATCCAAAAAGAAGAGGATATTCCTCACGCATCTTATCCTCAAGTTCCCATGTCGCTTCTTTAATTGAATGACCTTTCCACTTCACCTTCACCGAAGCTATATCCTTTGACCTTAGCTTTCTCACTTGTCGGTCCACTATAGTTTCTGGTTGCACCTCATAAGTCACATCATCTCGTAACTCAACTGGATGCACTTCTAACACATGAGATGGATCCGGCATATAATTCGGTAGCATAGAAACATGAAATACAGGATGTATAGCCTGCAAATTTGGCGGTAAGGCCAACCTATAAGCAACTGCTCCAATTCTCTCCAAAATCTCATACGGCCCAATAAATCGAGGACTTAACTTGCCTTTCAGATTTTCAACTGATGATACCCAGATCAAAGATCGATCTTAGAAAAGAATTGAGCTCCCTGCAACTGATCAAACAAATCATCTATTCGAGGGAGTGGGTATCTATTTTGAATTGCAATCGATTTAGTTGTCTATACTCTATACATAACCTCAATAACCCATCTTTCTTCTTCACAAACAACATTGGGACTCCCCAAGGAGACACACTTGACCGAATGAACTTCTTATCTAATAAATCCTGTAATTGTTCCTTTAGCTCTCGCAATTCTAGTTGTGCCATTCTATATGGTGCCATTGATATTGGTTCGGTACCCGGAACTAAATCAATAGAAAAATCAATCTCCCTATACGGAGGCAATCTAGGCAACTCATCAGGAAATACATCAATGAACTCTTTAACTATAAGAACTTGGTCCAACTGAGGAATTTCCTTATCTACATCCACTATGTGTGCTAGGTAACATTGTACCCCTTTCGTGTCATTCTCCTCAAGATAGTCAACAATATAATTAATGAACACACAATCTTATCTCCTTGAAAAACTAACCTCATTTCTACATCTAAATCAAACACTACTTTCTTACCCTGACATTTTTTTTTGAAGCCCTATGCTTTGACAGCCTATACATTATCAAAAATCACATCAAAATCGATCATATCTAAAACATTTAAGTCACCTATAAGGATCTTATCTCCAATTTCTATCTCAAACTTTTGATACACATACTTCACTAATATTAATTCTCAAAATCACATCAAAATCAATCATATGTAAAACATTCAAGTCTCCCATAAGGATCTTATCTCCAATTTCTATTTCACAATTTTGATACACATACTTCACTAATATTAATTCCCAAAATCACATTAAAATCAATCATATGTAAAACATTCAAGTCTCCCATAAGGATCTTATCTCCAATTTCTATCTCACAATTTTGAAACACATACTTCACTAATATTAATTCCCAAAATCACATCAAAATCAATCATATGTAAAATATTCAAGTCTCCCATAAGGATCTTATCTCCAATTTCTATCTCACAATTTTGATACACATACTTCACTAATATTAATTCTTCATCCACAGGGATATAAACAGAAATGAGAAATCCTAACAGAGTTAGTTGTCTATCTAACCTCATGGCAATATATAGGGACATAAACAAAAGGGTTGCACCCGTATCAAACAAAACTTTTGATTCAAAAGTGCAAACAAAAAGAATATATTCAAGTGCGAATACATCACCCCTCCTATACCTTGCATTTCTTAACTACACAATACGGACATCTTTCTGATCGTCACGTACTCCAATAGTATTAGCTATATATCTATTCCTCGACATATCCTAAAAGAAATAACACACTCTTATCATTCTAGAACAATAACACAATAGTTATCGTATAATTATCGGAAAGCATATCTATAGAAGACATAAGGAATCAAGAAGTTATGCTTGATGAGAATTCAGAATTTCAAGGATGACAGACAAGACAAAACGGATCCTAATGCTCCATAATACGAATCCTAACCTTACTATTATTTCATGAATTGAAAACTATGTCATTATGTTTTGTCACTCACTCTTTTACTTTTATTAATTTTATATCTTTGGCTCTGATACCATCTCTGTCACGACCCGATTCCCGGATCCGTGACCGGTGTCGTAACCCAATTTTTGGGTTCCTCCCCGAAATAAAATAAAATAAAAATAACAAAAATAAAATAAAAAGAGTTGGCGTCGGTCAAAATCATGGTGAAAATTTTGAATATTTCCTGAGCTGAATCATATCTCTTTTGTGCCCAAAAAAATGAGAGAAAATACAAATTCGAGGTAAAAATTAAGTCAAAAATCATAATTATATTTTTTATAGGCCAATTTGATTTAATCATGGGCTAATTCAAAATATTATTATGTTTGAGAATTAATTTAGGGTCCAATTGAAGAATTTAATTAAGTGCAAGGACTTAATTATGCTTTAAATTGATCAAATTAATTTTATTAAGGGCTTAATTGACAAAAAATCAAATTCTTGAATTTAATTCGGGCTCAATTGAGAAGATTGGAATTTTTGGAGACCCAATTGAATTTTTCCAAGCTAATTGTGCAAAATTAAGGGTCAAATTGAAGTTTAATTGTCAATTGAGGGTCAAAATGCACAAATCAAAAGAGAAGGACTAAAATGAAAAAGGCGCGCAAAAGTTAAGGTTAAGTTGAAATTCGGCCAGGGGTACAATTGCACAAAATTATAACTTTAAATCCAATTGAGGATGCAATTAATACAATTACAAATTGAAGGACCAAAATGTATTTGTCCATTAACCATTTTCAACGGCAATCTGCCGACCAGCCACCGGCACGCTGCCGACAGCCCGCCTGTGCCGCTGCCAACAGCTACCCACCCGAAAGCAGGTCACCATGCCGACGACATCCACAATTTTTCAGCCACCGTGGCAGCCCAAGCTCCCTATAAATAGCAGCCATGGAACGCTGCACAGGGGAGAGAAAAAACGGGAAAAAACACAGAAAAGAAGAAGAGATTCTAGGCAAATTACAGTGATTTTTGGCATCAAAAACACGCTCAAAAACTGAAGGAAAATATCACCTTCTTCTTCGTCAGCACCACTCTCTCTCTCTCTCTGGTTTCAAGTCTCTCTCTCTAGTTGCAGACGGCCATCTCTCTCTCTCTCTCTGTCCACCGTTGACAGTCGTTCGACCACCCCAAAACAACCTCATCATCACCGGTTACTTCTCCTCTACTCCAGAAACACAAACACACCTTCAGGCGAGGCCCCCGGCGACGGTTACTGCAACTGCAGCTTGAACACCGCGACTTTGGAGGCTTCCTCCGGCCACCAAGGTCCACCGTTGCTGATGCCACCACGACAGGAATCATCACCTCGATCTCCTCTACCCAACGGTACTAGCAAGTACACCTTTCATCACAGTCGAAAAATCAACTATTCATCGTCTTTCCCGTGCATGCGAGCAGTGGGACGCAATTTGCGTCCCACTGTTCACACGGGCCGGCCTGGTAAGCGGGCCGGGCTTCATGCCCGGCCCTTCTGTTTAAAGCCATGTGGGCTTCCAGCCCGTGAGGACTGGAAGCCCAGCCCAAAATAACGTGGGCTTCCAGCCCACGATGGCTGGAAGCCCAGCCATACCCTTCTGGGCTTCCAGCCCGTGAGGACTGGAAGCTCAACCCAAAATAACGTGGGCTTCCAGCCCACGATAGCTGGAAGCCCAGCCCACTCGGGGTGGGCTGTCAGCCCACTGTGGCTGACAGCCCAGCCCAGAAAAAAATAAAAAAAATACAAATTGAAAAAAAAAGTATTTTTTTTTTTACTACTATTATTATTACAAAAAAAAAATTCAAAAAAATATAAAAAAAAAATGTATTTGTTTTTTTTTTGTACATACGGCCAAATTTCATGATTTTTCCATACATATTTTTCGTAAAAATTATGTTGCATCTTTCTCATATTTTGAAACGAAAATTGGATATCGTAACCGGTTTATCAAGATATCAAAAATAATTTTAAATATTGTTGTTTTATCCATTAGGGTGTAAATTTATATTGTAAAGTCCATAGATAAAAAAAAGAGGTTTTTAAACTACGGTGTAAAATTATATTGTAAAGTACATCCGTAGATAAAAAAGATTTTTACTACGGTGTAAAATTACATTGTAAAGTACATCCGTAGATAAAAAAAGGTTTGTAACTGCGGTGTAAAATTACATTGTAAAGTACACCCGTAGACAAAAAAAAATGGTTTTTGAAAATGCAGTGCAAAATTTTTAACTTAGGAAAAACAATCAAACAACAATGCAGCTTACCTTAGGTAGGGTGCACTGGGGGTGATGTGTCTTCCCCTTGCACAACAAGTCCTCTTACCTAGATTCTCGCAGACCAATAGGTTCCTAGTAACCTCAATACTAGGTGGCGACTCCTAATAATTATAGTTGTAAATTTTACGGCTATAAACAACCCCATTTTCACCGCGCGCCATTGTCTCTCCAGAGAGGGATGGCGGGGCACGAAGCGCATAAAAAAAATCGTCGTCGCGACAACCGGCACATAGGCATGGTCCCCCTCCAAGGTCCCACACCTATGCGAACCCAAACTCACACACAAACTTATCATTCAACTTCAGAGTTCAACGCAGCGGAAATATCAAAGTAAACTTTATAACATAATTCGATTCTCTTCATACAAGAGTTGATTACATACAGTTATAATTATGGAGCACTAACTAGACATATGAATAAAAGTATCAAGTACAGCCAAAATAGCAGGTTCCAAGAGTAGGACAAAAATGACCTGCTAGCAAGCTACGACCCTGAAAATGATAAATAATGAGGGGGTGAGTTCAACAACTCAGTGAGTAGTTAATATCCAATATACACATACGAGATACAATAAAGAGAAGTATATTAACAAATCGGCTCAAAGTTCTTACAAGAAGTTTCTCAAATAGGTTATAACAAACATATGATAGGTTCTCAAATAGGTTATAACAAGAATGTATAGGTAAAGCTCGTCAGAAAATCAAAATGCAATGAGCATGAGGCTCCGTACTGTGGGATGATCAGTCCGCACAGGTTGACTCCCCCGACCAACTAGGGTTTCAGATACGATGTGCACAAAGGCTAACACTACCCCTGTTAGCATGGGTATTCTGACTGGCATACCATAGGGATATCTTATAATCAAACAGACATATCCATATCTCAAGGCTCAACTCATTTTATCAATCAAATTAGGAACTATCAATTCACAAACAGATATAGGCTCATATCAAGAACGTATATTCAACAAATGATTATGCTTTATCGTATCAAGAATAGTAATCAAGGTATATATATATGTATATATATATATTATCAAAAGCATAATCCAATTCATACTAGCAAATTCAAATATTTATATTATTTCTCATGCATATTAAATATTATCCACTCACCGGACTCAAAAGCAGACAAGTTCCAAAAGCAGAATGTTGATGAAACTCTACTGATGTCCCGCGGGTAGAATATCGGGATTATCTGAATATATAAAAGAACATATACTCAAAAATGACTCAAAAGAAGTAAAATACCTTTAATAACATATCTAAGAGTTCAAATCATAATCCTATGTGTTTTTGAATCAAACTATCCATTTCTTCGCAAAAACCTAAAACAAAGGTTTCTTTCGAAACCTAATTCCAAAATTAATCCATCAAATGAGCTTCAATTATCCATCAAACCAATCTGAAATACTAATATTCATCTTAGGGACCATTCTGAAATTTTCTTATATTTTTAGGGTCAAATTGTAATTTTATCAAATTGAAGGACTAAATTGAACACTTCATAAATTCATAGCTATCCTAAAATCTTGTCCATAATTCATCCTCAATTCTGTCCAGAATCTCCAATTTCACCCCAGGGACCAAACTGTAATTTTTCCAAAGTTCAGGGGCTAAATTGAAATTTTCACAAAAAGGACCAAAATGAATTTTCATCATCTTCAACCTCAACCCAGAATTTCCAGCAAGGGATTTTCGAATTTTCTCAACATTATTTCACCATTTATCAATATTTTCTTACACCAAACATCTCAAAACTTCAAAATCATCTACAATCAAACTAATTAAACCATTACCCAACACATTCAACCCTTAATATCTCTCTTAATTCATCAATCAAACCCAAATAAAAATCTCAAACCCTAACAATCAATACAAGCAAAAATCATAGTTAATAATCACATTTATACATAATAAAACACACACATTACCTTAACAACTTATTTCTGCTTCTTCTTTTCTCCTCCTCTTCTCTTTCCCTCTTTTCTCTTCTTCTTCTTCTTTCTTCCTCTCTTCCCGATTCTCTCTCTCAAATTTCAGACCTATTCCTTTCTTTTTTTGTTTTTCCTTTTTCTTTTCTCTTCTTTTCTATTTATATTTATAAGCTTATGCAATTACTACCCTACCCTTAATTTATTTACACACCTAATTCTAAGTCACCAAGGGCACTCATGTATTTTTTTTTTTTTTAATTTTCAAAATACTACACCTATCTTCCACGAACGCACGAAATATATCGAGGTGGATTGTCATTTCATTCGTGATGCCATCATTGTTGGGCATATCACAACTAGTTTTGTTTCGTCGTCAATGCAAATTGCTGATATATTTACGAAGATCTTGGGAAAACAACAATATGAATTTCTATTGCGCAAGTTGGGTATTTGAGATCTACAACTTCGGGGGGGTAATGAAATATACCAATATAGGAAATCATATTGTATCCTAATACTACTATAATTGTAACCTAACCCTATGGGATTTGACATATATTTAGGAAAAGATTGGCTAAAGATTAGGAAGGGATTGTGTTGATGTAATTTGTATTTAACTTAATAATTCAAGGCTAGAAGGCAAGGTTTTTGGCGGCCACATTCCTTCTCAATTGTTTTATCAATGATTGAAGTGTACAAATACCTTAGGTTATCAAATAAAAAAACACAACCAAACACAATGTAAAAAAAACACTCTTTTAAGCTCTTGCTCTCTTGGCTATATATTTTGTGAAATGATC